>BRZM01000002.1:4267049-4598549 GCA_033238685.1 Lates japonicus | reverse complement strand
AGATTATCAAGCAAAACAAGCGACTGAGTCAAAAACTGAGTTACAGTACAATCTGGCCCGAATGGTGTGGAAAAAACATCTGTATGCATCTTAAATGGTAACAATTATCCCTGCAGACACCAGGTGCTTCTAAAATGACTTGCCGTTCAGGTGGTTTTGAAAAGCAGGTTGAAGTTGCAGAAAGAGTCTGCGAATTGAAGATAAATACAGCAGAGTCGCGATGTCAAAGCTCACGGCTGCACTGAAATTCTGGAAGGCATGAGCTATCTTACTTCAATAGGTCCCTAACTTCTTGGCACAGTGAAGTAGCTGACCAGAACTGGCCTCACATCTAAGTAAAAATGCAGCGTTTCCTATTGTCTTGGCAGGCAGCGACCCCCACCCTCCCAAAAGACAGCAAAGAAAATTTGAAAAAATTAAAAAAGATCATTAACGTTAAATTTCTCTCGACTCCGGTTTCAAAGCGTCTGCGTGGCCGTCACACAGGAGCAGAAGAGCCACAGAGGAGAGTTAGAAAAGTTCTGACAAGTGTTGATCTCTGTAAATCATAAATGGACAGGCGCTTCCGGAAGCCCTAAAAGCGTCGAAAAGTAAGCCCCCGCCCTCGAACTGAGTGCAGCCATGCAGGGCTCTATAACCATGAAAGCAAGTACCAAAAAGTTAAATACACTTGAAGGAAGACAATAAAGATATTGTGGGTGTGATGTGATCCTGCTGGACCTGGTCAACATGGCGGCGTTCTGGACCATTTGCAATGTTTACAAGTGAAAAAAGGAATTTTATTATCCCACAGGATTATATGAGGTATGAATAATCATCTTGTGATACAATAGACTTCTTTCTTAAATGGAAGAAAATATGCTTATGGCTTAATGATATGATATGATGACCAAAAGAGCATATCACGATCAAATATACCAAGATTTCTAAAATTCGTTTGTACAGCTGAAAAGGGACCCTAACAGATTCAAACGCCCTGGGAAGCGATGCTATACAAACCAAATAATGGACCTCAGTCTTATCTGCATTTGGTTGTAGAAGGTTTTAGCGCAGTTCATATGGGCTAACGGACAATTGTGTAAAACATTTCATCAGCCTCATCGGGCTTAACGAGAGACATACAACCCGTAGCATCAAGCGCAATAGTAGTATAAAATACCTTTGAATTGTTAATAATATGACTTGAAGAGCATACAGAAGAAGACTGAGTACAGTATGCAAGGAGGCTGAGCAGTAAGTAAACTTGATAAAACTGCGAGGGTGAAGCTGGGAAATAAGACAGTGTGTGAAGACTGCACTGTGTGAAAACAGGTGTTTACACACGCCGAAATATCGCTACTATGTATTGATGCCCTTTGGTTATGTTACACTATACTGTATTTCCTAGAATTTCAACAATCTCTCTTATATATAAAAGTGGAGAGGAAGCAGCCACACATCATTTTAGATTACTACTAACCATTAAGCTTTGCGGAGATAAAGCCACACAGCAGGCCACCATATACAGAAATTGTATGCTTAAGTGTTTTAACATCAGCATCCAAATCTTGCACAGGGACACCTGATTGCTGTCTTATCTCTACTTGAAGGCTTAGTTGGGACAAATCAAAGCCAAAACCTCCTACTCTCTGTATGACTCATCAAAGAAAGACTTGATAACCATCACTAAGAATACACATCATTCTGTGCTTGATGTGTGTATATGTGATTGCTGATAAAAAGGTTCCTGCTGGTAAAGCAGGAGTTTATTATAAGGTGATGTCTCTCTGACTATATCTAATTTTTTAAATGCCATGATCGTGTGGTTTGGTTAACATAGCCACAAAGTCAAGGCTCTGAAGCTTTTACAGATAGAAGCACCATCTGTTCACAGTGTCAGTCCTGGTGGAAGCAAGGAATAAAATAGTGACAGACTATAAATAACACTGGCCCCATGCTGACAATAAAAAGAAAAGGCACAAGAGCATCAATACAAACAGTATCTATTCCAAATAAAACTGGTGTACATAGTTCTCCAGGCAGTTCAAGGAGGGGACAGGGACACCATCTTTAGGATTCTGTTGCAGTAATGGTCATACGTCACCTTGGGCACCTCAACAGACAGCAGCTCACTTAAACAGAAACAGAAAAAAAATGCAGAGGCCACATGCTAAACGGCACAGATCAGTGCCGTGTGAACAACCTGTGTGCCCTGGACTAGGGGACCTGCACAGGAATGCTGAGGTCACAACAAACAATTCTCCATCCACATACCTTCCACATTCTCCTGGGGGTATGAAACATTAAAGCACCTACAGACTGAGATTTCAGCAATCATATAAGTTTATTTTCAAGTGCACTGTACAGCATGGATCTAATAAACTTGGGTACAACAATTAAGGGGATGTGAGAGTGACCAGAAAATGGAGTGTATGAGAGAAGCTTTTTTTAGGAAATTTGGCAATTTCTGTATGTTTTATGAAAATTTGGACCTTGATCAGCAGATAATAGACAGACTCCATATTACATTTACCCTTCACTTACAAGACTTTATACTGAGTCACACTCCTTTTGAGTATGAAAGGTTGCAGTTACTGAAACTGTGAACAAATATGTGACTACAACATCATATATGAGGTTTGCATACTAGGTGAGAAAAAAATGTAATGATATTTTTTAAAAGTACGAATTGAATGAAGAATTAAAATTAGGATGAACAGTTCATCTTTTATATCAAACTAGTGATTTCATGCAGGGTGTTCAAACCGCAAGGCTATTAGTTAAACCTGGGAAGAAACCTTGTAGAAAAAGGTTTGCAGCTCTTACATCTGGTGTCACACTAGATGAATGAACAATTCTAAGAATTGTTTTCAGTTAGAGCTTATGTTGTCTTCCATCCACGTCAAAAGGTCGTCAGCTTACCAATTGTGCTACTAGGTACACATAATATATACTGTATTAAGTTTTGCTAGTAAAAAAATCTCATTTGATGGTTGGTTTGGGCCTCCATTGTATAACCACCATGACCCATCTCCTTTTTCATTTTTCCTTACTACCATTTCAATTCTCTATAGGACGCCTTCAGAGCTCACAATGCAAATCACTCATGGTCTATTCATGCACTGATTAATATGCAAGGACTGGCCCATCCTCATCTAACAGTCAATAGAGAAGAAATATAACAGCCAGCTGAAGTCGTTTGGAACTATCAGTGCTTTACATTCAATCACGAATAAGCACCGTGAGATGACGCATGAATTTGTGGATAATGTCACAATCCTGTCTTAATAGTATCTCTTGATAACATGTTTATTCTCATCTCTAATATGTTTTTGACTTTTTACATTATATTAAATCTGGGCTATTAGATCAACTAGTATAATTTCACCTATTAACCATCCATCTGTTCATTTTCAACATAGTTTAGTATAAATCTGTACATTTGGAATTATAACATTACACAACTAAAGAATTTATATAGTGCTTTAGGATTTTGTGGCACAATGTAAATTGTTATTATGACAAGCCAAAATTTTGTGGATTCTGGGCCCATTAAACAAAGCAGGAAGTGCATCTCAAGGTGTAGTATCACCATTTTTGTATAGTTTTAGACTGCTCTAGATAGTGAGTTTACTCTTTTCTCTTTCAGTGATTTAAATTTTAAGAAATTAAACTTTATTACTCTTTTTTTCAGGACTAGATCGTTGAATTTCTACTTAAAACCCTAGGCATAAGTTTATCTATAGTATTTCATCAAAAGCATGTACAATCACTTGTTATTTGATTTATTTAATTCAACACCTTCATTTACTCTTTTCCACACCATTGTCAATAACCCGAAAGTACTGTAAATTCATTAATGGGTAGTAATCACTTCAGGAAATACACCTGTTTCCTGGTTCCTTGATTCATCTATTTCGATTCGCCGGTTCATCGGTGTCCAGATGCAGTGATAAATCTGAGCCGATGTTTAGCTGGTTTGGTTTGGTAATATGCAATCTCAAAGCTGGCAAAGTCTTAGTTTTACGACACAAGTTTGCATATAAATGACAGTCACAGAATAAGAGGCAAACATAATGGAAAAAGAGAGAAGCTGATAATGAAAGATGCTTATATATAAACTTCAACACATGTATAGAACTCACATCTAGCAAAATCAATTTCTGCCTAATTATGACTCAATGAAAAGTTATTTTCTAATGCTGTCTTAAGCTTTTATAATATCTTTACAATTAGCAGTAGTATGTAGTATACCACTGAATATGGCGGAATGCAAGGGGTACAACTGTATTTGAGCAGCTCTTGTACTGATGAGGGGATAAGCTGTAATAATTGGTACAAAAATGCATCATGTCGCTGAATGCAGCATGGATCTTGTTACAAGTACAGAGCAATGTTCCTAAAGATCCAGAATCAGTTTTATTCAGAGGTGATTAAAAACTTATAATTTTCCCTTGTTTGGCTGCTTTCCAGTTCCCCAAAGTCAAAAATAGCCTGTATATTATTTTCTTAGTGACTTTGAACTCACAGCAGTTAAGAGTCCCATATGTTAATACATTTAGGAATTGTGTATTTTCTCTCCTCAAAATATTAAGTTGAACTTTTTTCTTCTTTTGTGGAGTTCAGTTCAGCAGCTTGATGCACAAAAACATTGTTTCAGCCAGAGGATCATTAAATGAACTTTAAGTGCATTTGCAGTGTAATCCTTTAATCAGTGATTCAAAAGGCAGATGGATATGATTTCGCTTGACCTCAATGTCAGGTGAAATGTGAGAAATGAATCATGGTGCACAACAGTAACTGCATTCAGACCAAAAGCAACATTTGAAAAACACAAAGGGTTCTCATTGCTGGGGGCTTGTTATTTTAGGTACCAACAAATGAAGAAACACAGTGAGAGTCAGTTGAGTAACAGTGCATGAATCTGAAACTCTGTAACATGCAAAAACACTGCACACTAGTTTAAAATGCCGTAGAATGTTCAACTCTAGAATGTTATCCCAATGACGATAATTTTGTCCTTCATCAACTTCTTCTGCAAACAAAACAGTGGTTTCTTTACCTTGGTAGCGTTACAGTGCATCTGTCAGACATGTCCACTTGCACTTGTTGGTCAGCCAGAGCAGTGCAGTGCTGGATGATATTACATTGCAGAGAGGCAAAAAAGTGGCTTGAGTTCAAATTTTTTGGCGAAGACAGCACAGGACATGAAACGAAAGCTGGAACAATCTCCCAAAGCCTATAGCAACAGCAGATCACTAACTCAGGGCAAAAACCTAAATCCTTCTTTCAAGCTGCAGATTGATGACCATGGATGTGGTGAATCACTTCAATAACACAGGTCAAACTGGTTATACACACTAGACTCTATCCATCTGGCTGCAGACAGGCTAAGACACAAAGGCCATATCTGTGTCCACCTCTGAAATCATTTTCATTTAATCGGCCATTATTCAGTCATCTCTTAGATGGTGGGTGTGGCTCTAATGTTTATTTACTAGCCTCAATTTAATTATCACTGAACTGGAACAGGAACTGGAAATCAGCCGATATGTAATTAGATTGCTCAGCCCTCAAACTGTGTGATACTGTCATTACCCTTTTACTAATATACTGGGCCTATCATATAATGTGATCAATTTCTTTGGTTCTTTCCTATTGCAACAGGGCAGAGCTAAGGCAAAGATTGTCAATTATCTCCCTCGTTCTTCCTTTCCTCCCATATGCATGTGCAGTGAAATTGCAGGGGCGTCAGAATATTTGACAGCATGAATCATATAAAACAAAAAATGAACACATACAGAGTGATCTTGGTACCACACCGCCCTCTACACCACTAAGTGATCTGACACAGTGTTTGGGTGTAAAGGTGGCCAGAAATATTTGGATTAGAACATACCTCAAAATATTCTCTAGACCTAAAAAAAAAAGATCTGCGTGTCATTAATAATAATAAATTTGCATGCAGTTCAGCAGCTAATGTAAGTCTGCAAATATTCACCAAATCCACAACTTGACATATAATATGGCTACATAACCAATTATCAGTATTGGCTTCAAAATTCCAGTATGGAGTCAGTAAGTTTTAGTTAAACATTTACAGGAAGCCAGGTCTGCTTTGGAGACAGAAGACATCATGACTGGCTTAAACCTCAGCGGGAGGGGACAAAAAGCCTTTTTCCTGACAACAAAAGGGTAGACTAATAGCAAACAGAAATAAATATACAAAAGCAAAACAACAGACCTGTAGAATAGGAAAGAAGAATGGTGAAATCGACACCTGAGGTTAAAATAACTATCTTGTAAACTAATAATGTCTGCTAATTTAAGTTATTATTAAATCAATGGTCTTCCTCTCTCCAAGGACCCTGAGAATACACAAGCCAGGCACAGTGGCAGCTTATATAGAAGAGGGGAGCAGACGCAGAGGGAGGAGGATGTGGGAGGCGCGAGGAGGAGGAGGTTTGAGAACGGGTCCCTCCGCCTATATAACCATGGAGATCCTGTGCCTTTGATGAATGACTATTCAGTTGTCCTCAATGGATGACGAATTTCCTCCCTAACCAACCAAATTGAAAACTGCGATCAAATCAGACTGAGCCTATGTCAACAATATTTTGCGCCTAAAACGCACTGCGATATTAAGATTTGTATCCTACTTGGCAAGATAGAAAAACATCAGAAACAGAGGTAATATCGCATCAAAATGTCGGAGCCTGTTAGCCTATATGATCCTCCTGGTGATAAACTCTAACATCGCACGTGTACATCGCAGAATAATACTGTTTTCGTGTCAAATCAATGATAGCGGAGTCGGCTGCATCTAATCCATCAGCAAGAAATGGATTAAGCGCATGCTTATGAGGAAAAATATCCTTTTTTATCTTGAAAATATGTCCTTTAACCTGTTTGCGGTGGACTGAAACCATCCCAGAAAGAGCGGCCAACGCTCTTGGCCGCTCTCCATCCTCGGTGCGTCTGTGACCAGCAGAGTGGAGACGGGTGGACTTTTCAGAGCTGAAATATGCGGTTTACTTTGGCTTATGCGATGTTTGAAACTACAAACTGCAGTGTACAGGCACACATATTGATATAAGAATATCTTCATAGGGAAAGGACCACTGACATCCCCTGCATCACCGGGTTCAATCTCACCAGCGTATCTCCTCTTGTACCCGGCACAAATGAACTCAAAGCTCAACTCTTAAAACCTTGCATCTGCGATATTTAACTAAATGACTGAAACCACAGTATACTTCAACTCAAGGAGGACAGTATGTCAGTCGGACCAGAGGGAGTGTAATACTCCTGTAATGCGCGGAGATATTCAAAATGCACCAGTCAAACTGGCTCCTGATATGGAAACGAGGAATAGAAAACACCCAGAAACTAAATGAAAGGCGCCCCGGTTTGGTATTCAGCTACAAAGAAACTCTCACCCCAGAGAAACTTTTGATAAACGCGCAGAATTTCGCAGAGCACCAGCTCTAACTAACGCACTGTCCGGAGTCAGTAGGCAAAGAGATGCCGCCAGTGGGACCAGAGGATGCTGCTCCGGAATCAACACAGCTCGGCCTGCATTCTAACAGATTTGTTTTGGCCACAGCCACAATTAATCTCCATAACCTAATATGAATAATAACTCAACTACTTACCTACTGGCCGATGAATAGCAATCCCCAGATGATGTCCCTTATTTGAGCATTGTAATGTCCACAGATATTCTCCTTGTAGAGTAGATGCACTTTAAACAAGCGAAATTGTCTCCTCCTGAGAGAAGTGAATATCAGCCTTTCCAGGACAACAACTGCTACCGGACGGAATTTTGGTCCTTGTGCTTACCGTGTTTCGCGGCACAATGAGTGACAAGCACCAGCCAACACCTTACTCACACACACATGCACTCAGTAGATACCAACAAGATTACTCCTTGATGGACTATATTCCACATACAGACACACAGAGACACACACGAAGGGGGCGGGCTGAGTGAATGCAGTAACAAAGTAGTGCGTGGAGCACAGAGTAGACAGCGGATGGTCTTGGGGGCTCTAATTCCGGATTGCTGGGCTTATGAACTAGCCAGCGGTGAGCAGGAAACACATAGAGCCAAAGACACTTGTTCTAAACTGAGACTATTAAAGTGTGAGCTCAGATTCACAAAAGTTACTGGCCAAGTAATAATAGTTTTGTAATTTCCAATTAGTCAAGTTAGTTGAGAGTGGGTTTATAAGCAGCTGTTGATATTTTCATTAACTGTAAACACAACATTGACACACTATCATTTTATAATTTACAACCCAGTCTCGCTGCAGTTAAGTAGAAATAGTCACAAAATTTAATGTATTGATTCGTTTACATGGTTTGAGATCTTAACTTTTTTTGTAAAATATATTGTAGAAATTATGTCAGTGGCACCACAAACCTGACTATGAATTAAATTAAGTGACGTGATGGTAAAGTTAACAGTAAAGCACCTAACTGTTTGCATGTAGTGCTTAAAATACGCTACCCACCACCACTCTCTCGATCGTGATAGGGAAACTCAATTTGAGTAATTCAGACTGATCAAGGCTGATCCAGCCTCTACTGATGTTTGGAACTTCAACACCAATATGGTGAGATGGAATATATATATCATTAACTCTGCAAGCTGCATTTTAAGGTTGTATATAAAGAGCCTTTTTTTTAAATCAAAACCTGGCAAGCAGAAGTGAAGATAAATAACTTTCTTCTATTTAGCTCTTTGCCACTCTAAATAGAAAAAGATACTTGCATTTGTCACTCTCAGTCTGCTGTCACTGCTGTCAGCCACATTTGGTTCAGAGAAAAGTCTGACTATCTGTTGCTGGAGGAATGGCAAGGTACAACAAATTATATGTCAGTTTTAATATTTTAGCCATAGGCTCCACAGTGAAAATTTCTTTCCATTGAAAATTCTAACCTACTAGTTTAACCTACTCAAATAGAGTCAAATTTCCATATTGGTAGTATGCCATCTGGAGGAAAAAATCCAGTTGTTTTCAGTAGCAGTCATTCCTCACCTCTCACCCAGATGCCCTTCAGGTGTTCTCTCCTGCCCCTGCTGGCTCATTCCCTCATTAGCCCTCTGCTGCCTGCCTCACCCAGCTGCACCTCATTAACTCATTATCTGGCCCTGCTAGGTATATAATGCTATTATTTAGAGATGAAACTGTGTTTTCTCTGAAAAGTCACATGCTCCTATTATATGAGCTTGTAGTATAGTTAATAATAGTATATTAGGTCACAGGTAGATTATTACTTATACTGGAGTACTATATCGGATTAAAATGTTATAAAATTTAATTTGTATTTTAGCACAGAAAAATAACTGATGTGATCATCAAAAGTGGATATAGCCACTAAATAGCCTGACATAGCATGTCATTAGGAAGAAATCAAGCTGAACCCATAAACTAGACCAAAGTTCTGTTTTGTGATTAAAAATAAAAGACATGAGAAAATATACACGAGCTGTAATGTGTGCTGTTTCTTTGGTGTTCAGTTTTGAAGAGCTAGCTAACCAACTTGCATAGCATGAAGCTGTGGGTTAGAATTAAAACAGTGGTTAACTGGACCTTCTCTAAACTCAGCAGCTAACTGTTAGCTAAGCAGCTGAGTTTCAACCAATGTTTACAATGATTGGCTGTGGGTTAAAAAGGCCTGGACCCCTCAAACTACATGTTACCTAACAGTTAAATGCATATGACAGTGTGTTGGCAACACTGAGGATTAAACCATGTATACTAAACTTGTTTCTAGTCTCCGTTCCTGCTAAAACTCTTCAGCTAGGGTTGTTACTCATTAACTTAGCAATAGTTTAAATGATACACCATCTAAATATATCTTTTAATAAACACTCACCCATAAAACTTGAGAAGTGACTTAAAAGCATATGCAGCTAGTGAATATAAATGAAGTTGGATAGCGGTAGCTAGCTTGGCTCGACTTCATACAAGGGAATCAATTTTCAGCGTAAAAAACAAAACAAAAAAAGTAAAACCTCAGTCAAAACTACCAAATCCAGTCAATCCTGCAGCATAATTCATATCTTCTCTGTCCGTAATGTGGATTATAGATTCCAAACACTCATTTGCTATTCAGAAATCTATCCCTAAATTTACTAGTTAGCATGAGACCCACCCTCTGCTCCTCCTGCCTTTAGCTAAATAGAGGACTGCCTTTGTCGTGTCACTATATTCACCTGCTGATACGCTTCTTTAGCTGCTCTTTGTGGCTGGGCATGCCCAGGTAGTGATAGGTTATCAGAGTATTTGTCCTTTTATGCCAAAACATTCACCTGCCTTGCTGGAAACAGGGTTGTAGGTTAATGAAAGAAAAAATGTTAAGTTAGATCCCCTCTGGACATGTTTTAGACTTTAAAAATTGCCTAGAATAATCATTTGTTTTTGATAGGTTTGTCACACAAAAAGTTAAATTACCTTGTTAAAATGTCAAAAAAAAAAAAAAAAAATACTATCTACACCTTCATATTAAAAATACAGATTCCATACAATTTTAATTTCAAAACTTTCACTGAAAATCCATTCTCAGTTGTTGATGTACTGAACACTTCAAATGTAAAATCGGCGTATGGACCACAACTGACTTCCAAACTAGTTGAGATGCCACATAATCATGCACATGTACACAATCTTAGATTTTATAGCACAGACACCTTTTACGCCCTCCAGCAGATGAATTTAGCTAGCCGTCTCCGACTCTGCACATACATCATTCTGCTGGTGAGTCAAACATCCAAGGGGTAACAATACAAAACACATTTTGGTGGAGGAGGACTTGCTGTGAGTTCTTGGGCAAAATTTTAATTATAAAACTTAAATAAACAATCACAAATAATCAGCACTTGGAGAAAAATAGAACCACCCAGAGTTTTACATGCAAATCTTATGTAAAGGCTTTAACCAATAAATGTTGCTGATTCAATTCACTATAAGTATAAACCTGAGCTTGAACCTGGAAGAAATCTGTCTCATCAACACAGGCACAGAGAAATTCTCAAATCCACAGCCTAATTAGTACACTACTGCCTCTGAAAATAGGGCATCCTCCTGCAGCACATGATACAAGAAGTCTCCTTGAACTAAAGTGCACAGTTTATCTCTACTTCGTCCCCCAAAAGACTAAAAACGCAGATTATTTCATGTCATCATTTGCATTAGATTATTACCATCAAAAGATGACTACAGGAAGCAATCATTAAAATAGAGACACCTGAACCAGCCAAAGATCAAAGTTTTGGAGAAAAATCAAACCCTGCCCATCATATGTCTTTCAAACTCTTGATAGTCTAAGGGCGTGGTCTAGGAGTAGAAGGATCTGGGGTCTGAACTGGTTGACAAGACATTGCCGAGGGCGGAGTCAAACCTAAATATTGTTTTCTGTACCGAACAGAAAGCCAGCAGGTAAACCAAGACTGTGTTGATGTGATGTGGTGCTGTAATGATAAGAAGAGGCAAAGAAGAGTGACCATTGACTTTGTATGTCAGCAGGAGAAAGTTCAGTCAGGGGAAAATATAGATCACCAAAGGAAAATGCTTTGATTTGTCAGTGGTTTTGGAGCTGGAAGGAACAGGACTGTTTTGACACTATCAATGCTGAGGTCACACAAAAATAACACAAGACTTCTTACAGCTATGTTGTTATCCACAGGGGTGCCAAAAGAGCTACTCCCTGCAACAAAGTTTGAGAGTTGAACAATAAAATATTAGAGTTGAACTTGGTAGATATTGGTGTCATGCAACAAGTAATACAATCAAATTTAATGCACATTTATGATGTAATTTTCAAAAGCAAAATACACTGGTACATATTCTAAACAATTATTAATCTTTCCTTATATGTTTCTGTATTTTGTGTTTTATATTTACAAATACTTTCAACAACAGTTAGCCTAATGACTGTCAAACACAGCCAAAAGGTGCCTGGTTATGGCAGTGTTCATGTTTGGCTCTTTTCTTGATGTGATGAATCACCCGTCAACTGTTTTAAAAGCCCGGGCTCAGAACCAGGAAATAAGATAGTGATTTAATTAGGAACCACGACACTAGTCTGCGAGCAGTTAAAAAGTAACTGATGATATTGTAGGCTTATGGTTCCAACACAATTACTGCCTATTTGGTCAATAATAACGAAAAATTCTGAGCACCTCTAGGATCTACAGCAGAAACAGTAACCAATAATAATCTGAAGCTCTGTTCTCTGACAGCGGTTTAGAAACATAATCAACTCAAAACAAGAGTCCAAGAAGCTCCTCCATTTGCAGAGCTGCAGGATCATGTTAAGTCATAAACAAGCATGTCACTCATTGTGCTGTAACCAGTACAAAAAGACAATAAAAGCACACTAACTATAATGTTTAGCCTCCTCAGTTAGAAAAATGAAAAATAGAAAAGGTGAACCTCACCTCCCATTGAACAATTTCCTTTTCATAGACGCCAATTATTTTTTGGCAATCGCACTAAACCAAAGCCACTTCTCCTTTATTTTGCTACTGTTCTAATATCTGGTGGAAAAAAAGTATATTATTCTTCACCTCCTCCAGCCATGTTGAAGTGGAAAACAAGGTTCTATTATCTTTTTCAGGGCATGTATAAGAAATAGTGAGGGGTTGTAAAATTTAAATACAAACCAGAATGACACTACTAAATCAGTGTGCACTGCCTGTAATGGAGATATGGCTCTTCAAACGATTTCTCTTATCTTTGGGTGCATAGGATTTAGAAAGGCGAGAGACCTAAGCTGCTTGAGATCAGGTCATCTAAGTGATTGCTTATCAGCTCTAGAGAGGCATTCAGTGAGACATTTGTGGTGGATATGGCAGCTGAGGAGTCAGTGGTGCATAGCTTCCATCTGTGGGATTATATTTTCAGAAATGTTCCAACTAATTGTAGTAATATATAATCATGGTCTGGCATACAAATGTTTGTAAGTTTATTTCTCATAATATGGCATTTTAGCAGATCCCTCTCTCACACACACACACGCACACACAACCTGTGTGTTTTCACATGCTGAATAGGTGTGAATGAGCGGGTTTTATGCCAGGGATGATGGAACTTAGACTGAGACCATTGCTCATGTCACAGCTCAGGTTTTAATATGAAAACAAATGTCACCTCTCTGTGTTATCCTTCACTCTATTAAGCCAGAATATTCAATCCAAAAAATTATTTTTCTTAACCACTCTCTGTCAGATGACGCAATGAAACAACAACTGTACAGAAATTGTATGTTTACATATCTGATATTTAAGTTTTTCAGTTTGTACTGACTATATACAGTGGATAATTTCATACATACTATTGGACCTCTACGGTGCCACCCTCAGGACAAAGGTCAAGTTACACACAAGATATTGCACCCTGTAGGAGGCCAGATTTCAATGAAATTTAGTGAGCTCCTTAACCTCCACCGGTGATAATTTTTCTGGACCCTCCCAAAAGTTACTAATATGTATGTGTTGGTGAGAGAGGTCAGAGATGCATATGCTGCCGTTTCAGGCTGGAAGGTTATATAAAAACTATTGTTAAAGCTCACCAACAGATTTAGAAAAGTCTCTCCCCATGGGCGCCTTTCCCAGTCTCTCTCAACATTTCTGAAGAAGTGCCCTTTAAAAAGCATATCAGCATTTCTTTTTTGTCAAACAGTTCACGACGGAAAACGATAACATCAGGAACAGAGGATGCAACAAGCAACAAGAGTTCTAGGCCCATGGCCCATACCCTTTCAATGCATGCACATAAAAATGACTCTGCCAGAATCCTCTTGCCTTTATTCATGTATCTCATACAGGCATACTCCAAATGACCACATTAAGGAATGAACAGAGGCACTACAGTCGATGTAATAAAACATCCTCTTCTCCTGCGTCATGTACAGCAAAGGTATTATGAAATGAAAATGAGAACTAACTCACTATAGATGTGGTATATCAGTAATAAAATCAAAAAATACTATGGTGTTAGAATCATAATGCTAACAGCAGAGACAGCTTTATCACTGATTATTAGAGAGGCTAATCACAGGAGGTGAGAGGAAAGTTTGTGTCTAAGCAGCGGTTCAGTTTGGGGTGATTAATATATGCAAAATTAAAAGATGGATAAAGAAGGCTGTCAGTGAAATAACGGGAAGTCTGGGTCAGAGGCGAGAACAAATCAAAGTCTTAAATGTTACATGCATGAACTGCTGCTCTGCAGTGGGGAGGGATAATGGAATTTACAAGTCTGTAGATTAACTCTGGGCTACTGGCTTTAGCGATTCAAGTACAGTGTACTTACTAAGCAGAAAATTACAGAAGAGGAGTCATCAATGAATGCCCTCCTACTGTTATATGGAGAAGATAAAGATAGAATGGACGGTAGTACTCAGATGGTAAAATCATTTGCTCATCTTTAGCAGTGCTTGATTAAATACACAGTCAGTAGCAATTGCATTGTGAGCTTTGTTTGATATTTAAAATTTAAAATATACAGGCAGAAGAAATGAGCAATCAAATGTATCAATTGGTTGTCATCCCACAAAACAAGCAACCATAAGTGGAGTTTTTTGCCTTATTTACTATGAAAGGGCTCATTTCACAAACGTCCTGCCTCTATTGTTCTTGCCACACTCTTGTTGTATGGGTATTTACAGGACTAAAGGAAGGAATACTACACAAAGATCATCTTATTTTGTTATTGATTTGACCCCAGAGATAACAGTTTGAACCATAAGGATCTTTGTATCATAGTGATGTTAGCAACCTCTGCCCTGTGTCATTGAAATAATTGTCTGGCTCAACTGTAATTTGCATCTTTGCTTTTGCTTTCTTTGAGTTTTGTTTCACAGACTCTGTCATGTATAATCCAAATACTAGGTATGCTTATGTCTCTTCTGCCTTAGTCTCAAGCTGTGCTGTGAAGAGAGGTTTTGTGAGGAGATTCATTGCTACCGCATGTAATTCATCTTTTAAGAATATTAAAAGGCCTGAGATGGCTTCTTACTGTGTCTTCTTGTTCAATAAATACAAGAAAGGACCTCCTGTCCTGTATTAAGAGGTTGTCATTTGGTTCCTACTGCAGCAGACACCCAATGTAATATGCACAGACCATGTGCATCCTGTCCTCATCCACATCCATTTTGTAGCACACCTGGGCTCTGTGTTATCAGTCTTTTATAACATATTTGATCTTGAAATGCAGGCAGCAGACCTGACCCAGCCATACTTAACCTGTCCACCAGGTGCCCCCAGTGTGTTCCGCTGCCCTGCACACCTGTGGCTCATCTACTCATCATCGCTCCCTGCTGCCTGCCTCACCAGCTGCTCCTCACTTCCTCATTAGTGTCTGTGAATCTATAAAGGGTGTTTTTCTGTGTCACACAGGAGGAATATTATTCGAGATTTTAAAAGGTCTTAGAACTAGGACTTCGAAAATGGAACTAAGCCACAGGACTCCATGAATGATGGATGTATTGTTAATGTATTTCTGAAACCTGTATTTCTTTTGAGTGTTAATTTTGGAAATGTTTAAGAAAAATGTAAGTGAGGAAAGAGCCAAATGTTTAGTAAAGCTCACTGCCAAATATGCTGGCTACTGATATTTTTGAATGTTCTCCAAGGTTTGGAAACACATCGTATCCTGCTCAAATTGGAATGCACTTGTTCTTCTGTAATATGACATAACACTGCAGGCATCAGCCTTCTGTCATCACAATAAATTCACACTCCTGCTGTGTTCTGGTCAAAAATTATTGAAAATGTTCAAGATTTATGTAACTATTTTACCTTAAAATAATAGCTACAAAATTGATGGCACACTGACTCATAGTAGTGTCCCATGGCCCAAACATCTGTTCTTGGACTATGCAACTCAGGTTGAGTAGGTGTGATCTCCAGTGAGAAGTGTGTGATGCCTGCGTAAAGTTCATTTATATTGACAGGCTTAGTAAGCGTCTATGGGTACGCTGTTTCCTGTACCTGTAGTCACTCAGACTCAAACAACAGAATTTAATGTGCCAGCACCCTACAATCACCACTATAGCAATAGTTTTGCTAGTTTGCAGACATGAAATGTCTGTAATGACGACTTGATCTGATGGGTTTATTACATGATGGCAGGGCATAAGCACTCGACACTCAAATTAATGGATCTCACTGGCACTGAGGAAAATCCTCACATATTTCGTACCAGTGCTGGTACTGCCTAGTAATACCACAGAGAATAGGTGGTGCCACAGTGGCATCTTGTGGGTCATGTAGTGTCAGTGATGTTGGTTGTAAAGAGTTTTGTTGGTGGAAATATGGATAGAAAGAATACTACATTGCTTTTCACTTGAAAAAGGAGAGGGAAAGGTTGTGAGACACAGCTAATATGATAGCGTACTCAATTTTGGTTCTCCATTCCCACAGCACAGTCAAGACAATTTGCTGTTTGTCAGTGACACAAGTTGACATGTCAAAGTTCACCATAGTTCAATTCTGATTTCTCTCAAATTTACGTTACTCTCCTCTGAGAGCAAACAGACTGAATCCAGCAATTTCACTAAAATGACCTGATTTCACTCCAAAGATTCTTTGGCATAAATTCTGTGTCCCACCACAGGTACAGCCATGTTTTTTTCCAGTGAGCATTTTCACTGGTGGTGCTTCTAGTAAGGTATGCATGTTTACTTTATGCAAGTTCACAGTACACACGTTCAAAAATATGGTATAGAACGATTACGATTAATAAAGAGAAAATTGCAACATGAGCTTCGGGTGCAGAAGTTGAAGAGGCATCAACAAAACATGTCATGGCAGAAATGAAAGTGATGAAATTCATAGCGTGTGATTCATCCGTATCAATCTGCATTTCCCCCAGGCTGCAGGAATCTGCCACGTGCTGCAGCTTGTCAACGACTGTCATGGAGGCTGAATGGTATCTCCCGCAACACACTTCAAAATAACCCCTCTCCTTCACTCCATCTCTGCCTCCTCCTCTTTTAGTTCCACTTCACCGAATGGCTGGCAGTCCCCTGGTCTGATGTGCCCTCTATTATGTAGGCACCGGGCCAAGATGCAGGCACATTGTGAGACGTCCCTCAAGGTACTGATCTGAGTCAGACTGACAAGAGCGTCCAGGTTATTTACTAGAAAGATATTGCTAATTCAGTTTCCTGGTGTCAATCTCTGGTTACTCATTTCCTTGGCTGTGTTACTTTCTCTTCCAGGGTGTTAGCAGCCCAGAGAAGGTTAAATATTTGTTTCTGTCTACATGCCACTGTATTTGACGTGGTTAGCACTCATGACAGAAAGTTACAGATTTCAGTTCTCAGGTCTTTACCTCTATTTTGTGCATGTTCACCTTTAGCTTCTTCCCACAGTCAAACACAGTCAGTAGTCAGACTGAAACCACCGTCTTATTTACTCTTATTAACTGGATTAAGTGGAGACTCGTAATGGGTGCAAGCTATCATTCTTATCACAGTAATAATAACATTTTCCTCCACCACTTTATTTCCTGCAGTCTCAGTTAATACATATGTAACAGTCAGCATGTATTTAGCATTTCAAAGTGATCAGTTCTTTAACTAGTACTTTAACTGAAATGATTCCACAAGATAACAAAAACATACATTTTATATATGTATGCCATCATAAGATTATGACCTCCACTGTTTGCTGCATTGCCAGATTTTTTAAAGGACATTTCTCAGAACAGGCTGTAATGACAGCGTTCCCCAGGGAGCATTCCGCAGTGCCCTGTGGATGGCAATGGTCAAAGTCATCATTAAAGTATTTAATGACAGTCCTCAGAAACCATTATACATTTGAGGAGTCATTCATTCTAATTAATCTCTTCCTTCAACATATTATCACTACCAAGGTTCATTGGTGTTGGGTAGCATAGGGCCAGGCTGACTCAGCTCCTACTGGAAAAAGGCCTGACCTGATGAGATATGAAATAGGCCTTCACAAACACTAAAGAAGCTGAGGTCAGGTCTTCAAAGTTTGGGGAAAGTTATTGATCTTATCATTTGATGTAGATGAAACCTAAGTGGACCAAGGGTATTAACAATCGAGTATTTCATGTCCAACAGTAACATGTTCACATCTCTTAGCTCAGTTTTCTGTAGCCTCTTTCTCTTCAGACTCCAGATATCTCCTGGTTCCTCTCTTACTACTGCAGGTTTATCTATGATGATATAGGTTAAGATTATAGTATTTCAGTATTATACTATAGTGTATTATTTAAAAATCAATTTACAATAGTTATGTGAAGAGTTAAAAGGACTACAAATCTTACATTATTTAGCACCTAAAAGTGTTCCCATAGCTTCATTTAAGCACTATCGATTTATTAAGGGTATCAATCATCTTAATCTATTGCAATGACAAGGCATTCTATTCTATTAAATAGGAAATAACTTTATGACTTAGACAAAGAAAAAAACTGTTTTTTAGGACAGATCTTGGTTCCACTGGACTGTAGATTTGTTTCCAGCAAAATATTAATGTCCTCTTAATCTCTACAAAGATGCTGATGAGAGCAGTGAGTGATTTGATAACCATACGGACCTAAGAACAGTACGAGCAACTACAGCTTGTCTTAACTGGTAGAACTTCTTAAAAACGTAGATATGAAATAACCCCTGCATTAGAAATGCTCTGATACAAGCAGAGTATAATCTGAAGCCTTGAAAATTCAAACTTGATCAGATACCGTGAATGCTAGTATTATGGAGTTTTGTGATGCATTTACACAAAAAAGGTTTACACTTCATTTTGTTTGACGGTTTATGCTTTTCCAGGCTCATAACACCACTGGACAGTGTTTGCAATATCTCAGCAAGATGCAGGATTGAGAGGTAGACAACAGGGAAGATTGTGTTTGTGGGAGAAAATATTGAGATGTTGGCTTGAATGTTTGTGGCACAATTTTGCTCTAACCATAAAGCAAAAAGGTTGTAAGCAATGGCATTCAGTAAAAGAATTCTAAAACACAAAACTCTCAACTCTCAACCTTTGTCTATTTGGACTGAATTAATGAGATGACAGCTGTATCAGACACTAACTAATGAATCACTCCGTACTCAGTGTATTTAGGTCTGAAGTGATAACCGCTGGATGATCATCTCTGACTCATGAGTGACACCGGTGACAAATATGCCATAACTACAGCACTTTCATGAATTTCATTTAGATAAGTGAGTTGTACTTCTGTCTCCACTTGAATATTATTTTGCTCATTTAAAAAAGGGGTCATTACAGTCCACAGATGAAATGGCATTATGGTGTGCTGTGATGCATCTTTAAAATAACACAACAGTACTTTACACTATGCATTTAAACACTGATTTTCTAGCAAATGTTGGGGGTTTACTCCAGCATTTCATAGGAAGAAGATGGCGACCACACAGCTCATGCAAATCATTGTCATAGGTGACTTTCAATACTGAGCACAGTGACAGTCGTGATGTAACAGTAAGTCTAAAATTTCACCCCAGTCTGTTATACTGCAAGAAAGAAAATGGCAACAAGATGAAACGCAGCGGTCTGGGCTGGGAATACTTGCAGGCAGTCACTTGCAGAGGTCCAGGAACATGCTATCTGAAACAAGAGGGTTACATTGGTGTATTTAGATGTTAAACCATCATTATCTTGTTTTGTTTGGCCAAAAGCGTATGTCATCACCCATGTGAGTTTACCTCACCAGCACCAAAATTGGCACAGAGGGTTTTTCAGTCACTTCTCCTCCATAAAGTTACAGATCCAGATTCCAACCTTTAGTTACATGCACTGGGTGACTAGCAGTAGTACGAGGGGTGATTAATAAGTTGTTTGTGAGCTTGTGGCCTAAGGTAGAAGGAGATGAGTTAAACAGCTCTTATTAAATGCACATGCAGTTCAACTCTTTGAGTGATTATGCAGAGAGTTTGAAGTTAATAATTTTTGTGGTATTTTTGTGTTTCGGGTAATTGAAAATTGCAAGTCAGTTGTGTTGAAAGTGCATGTAACAAGAGCTGTTTAACCAATCTCTCTCTACCTCAGGCCACAAACTCATCAGCCCTTGTATATACAGGTATTTAGTGCCCAAAATGAAGAGCTGTAAAGAGCCAAGCTGATGTGGAAAATAAACATTTATTGTCAGTGTTATTATAGTCAGTATAGAGAAGGTCATATATGTGTCCTAAAATTGCAATTATCAAAATTGTTTACTGTATAAAGGGTTATATGATTTTGCTTTCCTGTCACACGTTGCCAGAACACATTTCCTTTGCTAAGGTTAGTAGTGGTTAATGAATTTGGAGACTAATATACAATCACTTTTTCCACCATTGGGTGTTCTGTAACGCAGATAATTAATGTGCTTGCATTTGGTGATGTTGATAATTTATTATGACACAGCTGGACTCTGGGGCTGAGGCACGGGGATGACCAGGCTGAGGGCATGTCAGAACTGCCGTGGGGGAGGACTGATGCTTGGGTTGTAACCGCTGCCTTCAATGGTTATCCATTATTTACTTCTGTCCTTTGTGTTCCCTCTTTTGTAAATGCTGTTCATTTTATTAATTTCATGCAATACCCATGATGATATTTACATAAAACAGATGCTCAGTTCTGGTTCCTGCATAATTGCCATTGCTTGTAGACTCCTTGACTCCAGTAAAGTATCTTTTTTAAAATGTGAGACAATATATGAAACCCTATCTGCTATTATTCTGTTTCTAAACTGTCTACTGATGCAGACTGCACAAGAAATGCATATCCTTTATCCCTGTTCTCACACTCACAGCCCTCCCTCTCACTCTTTTGTTGGAGCTTTCTGACAGGACAGTTATATAAACAAGAAATGACAACAATCAATATTTCGTGAAAAGAGAGTCAGTCCCATCTTTCTCTCGATCATGGACACTGGAGCGGTGCCATGCTGCAGGTCAAAAGTTTAATCAGGTAAACTCTGAGGCTGAGAGGAGGGCTGAATTTGTGACAGGAGCTGACATCTCACCCCCTTCTGATGAAATGAGGAGAATCAATTTCAGTCACGACTGATTCTGAGATATGGCGTTTAGATTTATGATAAATAGTACTCAGTCTGGGCTTTGCACTGATTAAAACCCATGCTCTCAAGAGGTGGCGGCAAAAAGAAGAGGCACCCTAACGGATGCAAGGCTATATAGGTTTAGTGTTAATTTAATTATCAAGTTGAACTGACAGATGCAGAATGAGGGAGGCCCAGGATTTACACTGAGGGTTACATTGGCAGTGACTGGTGAAAATAAAGCATGGAAGTGCTCTGTGCATATAGACTTTTTGCAAATGGCGGCGTCGTGTTCTGGACATTAAGTATAGAACATATAGTTTGAGGGCACTAAATTTCCTGATTTTATACTACAAAATGCATCAAATAATCAGTATTCCCAATCAGACTTGCAATTTACAACTGGATCAATTAAACAACATAAAAATTATCTCTAACTTTTTTGAGGGTAAACTGTAGTTTAGTTAAATGTTTCCCATTTTCACTTTTGAATAGCTACTAATTTGTTTAGAAGGAACTATAATAAGAAAGAATTTACAGCATCAAACTACCTGGAGATAGGTCCATATTCTATTGAATTGGCTGACCCTACTGTCCAGTTTGACCAAAATTGACTTAAATATCAAGTGCAAATTAACCTCTAAGATGGAAATAAAATAGAAGAAGAATAGAAAGTTGTTAGTAAAAAAAAATACCTTCACTTCTCTTAGTGACTGTTCTCCTTCATGAAACCATACCAGACAGAAAAAAAGATACTCCAACTAATCCCCTAAGCCAGAACCTTTGATCTTTATCATTGGTTTTGATTTGGCTGATTATACTGTAATACACTTCATACAGGCATTCAACTGTGTCTCAGCTTTAAATTGCAGCTGCTATTTTGTAATATCTCCTCTGGGTGGTGGTGCCAGGACAAAGAAGTGGGCTGGCTGTCATAGTTCACTGTGGTGTACTGTCTGTGTTAATCCCTTGATGTATATATTCAATCAGGCTGAGTTTATTCACTATGACTCTCCACGAAATCAATTCTTCAAAATATGGTGTTAATATTTTACACCTGTCTGATAAAACAGTGACTGGTACCAAAGAAAGTAGTTATTCTTTGAGATAAAGACACGTAGCCTGTTTTATCCCATACTTGATTTGACAAAATGGTTTTCAACTAAAGACTAGTGTTTGCTGAAATGTCATCCATTAATCTGCTGCTGCAGCAGCCTCTACTGTTTAGGAAGACACACAAACAAATTGCTTTCGAAAAGCTTTTCCACAGCCTTTAACTGTATCACAGTCTTCATCTGTGGATAAATTTCATGGAACAACATATGTTCAAACTTTCTATGATTCTGAACACATTTAATTGTAGTGTTTTAGCACTTTCTTGGCACCTTGAGATTGTTTTGTCAAATGATTTGTAGATTTGTCCAAGACGCGAAGAACTTAAACTGTGTAAACTAGAAAGGTTTTATTTCCACTCGAGTCAGGTCCTGACAGTAAAGATCACACATGTGAATAGTTTATGGTGCAGTAGCCTTGATTTCACACTGGGGAGCTGCAGTATCACAGTCTGTGTTGCACCTTCAAAGTCACTGCACTGACTACTAAATTAATCAGAAATGTCAGCTGTGTGAAAATTAGTCTTTTAAAAAACACAGGAGTGGGTGGTGTGTGTTCTTCATTCTGTGGACGTAATTTTCCAGTTAATGAGTCAATTATGTTTGCAGTAGATAAATGTTGCATCAGACTGAAAATATGCACTGTATTTGTTGACATACCGTGAATTATGCAGAATGTGAAGCAGTGCATGCTGAAAAGACACACATGATGGTGGAGATAAGGACATTTAGGACTAATATATTTCTAATTATAATGGTATATGTCCATTATATCACATACTTCACCTAGACTTAGATTTCAGGGTCTTTAGAGACAAACAGAAGTACTCATAAACTGCGCAGACCAAGATATAAAATTTGCTGAGATTTTACCAAAAATTATTCAGACGGGAGGAGAAACAGCAGTTGGAGATTTAGACTGGCTGTAAACAAACTATCTGTTGTACCTATCAATCATGTACAGTCCAACTTCCTGGTTCAGCTTTGATCAGCTGTACTTGGGATTCTTCTACCACTGGTTAGTGATTGCCAAAATTTACAGTAGCCCCAGAAAGTATTCAGACCCTTTCACTTCTTTCAAACTTTACTGCATTGGAGAAAGGAGATTTTAAACTGCTTATAAATCTTCACTCAATAATCTTTAATCGGTGCAAACATGTTTTTAGACATTTTTGCAAATCTAAAATCAAAAACTCAAATCTGGACTCATGGCTTGGTTTTCATCCTGAATTGTGAGACGTTATATACACAGGTGTGTGCATTTCCAAACTATGTCCAATCAATTAAATCCACCACAGGTGGACACCAATCAAGAATGATTAAAGTAAACAGGATGCAGCTAACCACAGTTTGGAGTGCCACGGCATAAACCAGAAATAGCCTTACAGCACAGCTCAGTTTACACATTTCGCACAACATCTTGTAATGAATAAGAAAAAACTGTGTGTGAAACACTAAAATACAGAGGTCACTAATGTAATTGTCCAAATGAGAGCTGTTTGGCTACAAGATCAATAAAGCAAAAACCCCAACAGTATTCTCCTTGGAGACCCAGACTGGAAGCCAAGATAAAAAGTTTGGTCGAGACAAGCTGGGCCTGTGCAGAATTAATAACTGCTGATTTCTTCATAACACACACACATACACACACACACACTGACTGACTTGACTTGCTGCGCTGACATGAGCAATGACAACCATTCATGACTGAAGGCAGCTGCAGTTCTCAGAGCCACATGCCCCAATTGCTCTCCATCGACTGCACAAGTTAAATGCATGATGGGAAATGTATAGCGGTCAGTGGCTGAGAAGCACAACAATGTTGTAATTCTTACAACTCTGTTATCACCAAAACATAGCTTAGTACAGAACAGACTATTTGTCAGCACAGAACAATGACAAGCAAGTGGCAAACTGCATTTTTACACTCCCACTTCACTGTCAAGAAAGAAACACATTTCTGATGTCATATTGAGAGATATATTATCAGCCGTCTTGGGAATTAGCCTTACTAAAGCCTACACCAAGCTATAGGGTAGTTTGTATGGCACCCTGGGTGAATCCTTCTTTAGCGCATCCTACATATTAAAGAGCAGTTACTTGTCAGTTCAAAGATACACAAACATTTAGGCACCTGCAAGAGTTTAATCTATTTTCAGATGCGTCTCCTTACATCTTTTGGTATATGGAGGCAGCTGCAGCTGCTCACCAACAAAGGTGAGAGACCACCAAAGCTCTGTCAATTTGTCTATGAGCAGACTTGGCTGAAAGACTTAAGAGTGTGAGTAAACCAGAGAAGTGTGATACAATAATGAGCGGACATCAGTAGCTGATGTCTGCCTCTCCAGACAAAAGCTTATTTGCTAAAAGAGAGCAAATAAGAAATGAAGCAATGAAATAAGGTACAGGCTAAAAAAGTCCTAAAATGCTTCTGAAACATTATTAGATAGTAATTTTGGCAGCTTTTACAGCAAAAGCTCTTGTCTAATGTTTATTCATCTGTATTCAAGAGCGTGTGTACCCCATCAGTACAAAAGTGAGTTTCATCACATCAAGGTACAGATCTATACATTTAGAAGTTAACTACCCTTAAAACAAAGAAATTAACATCTAAATAACTGTTCAGCAGTTACAGCAGCAGTTGGTTTCAGTTGGGTATTTTGTTGCTATTAGCAACCCCTACAGTTCCATGGCAGTTTAATTGACATTGTTGCATCAATCATTTTGTCAGATCTCTTCAAGCAAATATTGACAGGCATCTTTTATCAACTCTCCAAATGCCCTTGTTGGAGCATTATCAGCAGGTACTGCTTTTATTATGCCTCCATGAATTTTACAGTTGAGTCCAGTAGAGCTTTCCATGGCCATCTTCACCTTTATTGGAAATGTGTTAAGTTTACAGCTTCGCTGTGCATCTATAGGGCAGACAAGAGACAAAGCCCACTGAATGAGTTTACAGGACAGCTGTGCACATTTACCCCTAGAAAAAATTATCAAAAGCTAAAAAAAACATATTAAGCATTCAAATTGTCAAAACACTGATGTCAGGCAACAGGAGGGGGGAACATGACTTAGGACTTGATAAGTGTTTTATGACTAATTTGCATTTAGACGGAGACTTAAAGTTTCCAAATATCAGAGTGTATACCCGATAATTTGACAGTGGATCAGCAGCTCTCTCTGTCCTTCTTCTGTAGTCACCTTAGCATTCAACTTCTTGTTAGAGCCCCTCTGCCTGATGGTACAGTACATAATTGCTGAATAAGTTTGCATAAACTGGAGCAGCAGCAGGTGCGCAGAGCCCCCAGTGATGTGCGTTTCCTCTCCAACCCAGGAATGTGGCTCTTTTTCAAGCAATTTGTTGTTCAAACTCTGAGAGGTGAAAAGATTTTGAATCATGCAAGTTTCCAGGGTGGCCCACACTGTGAGCAGAAGGTGCTCCTGTGGAGTAGAAAAAGGAACCTATGGGAAGTAAAATTCATGGTTCTCCCTCATTATGTACAATATTCTTGTCAAACAGTTGAGTTCCACAAACTGTGCTGTTGACTTAAATGTATTGGGGCGATTGCAAAATCTCAAAAGCCAATGCAGGTAAGATAGCCTTGTATTTTTGAAAGGGCAACCATTTTTATGTTAAATATTAATATGAAAAGTAGCTATAGCAACTATGGCTGTGGACCACACTCTGAAATGTGGTGGAGTAAAAGTAGTATAAAACAGAAATACGCAGGTAAAGCAATTTGATGTCAGTGCTTGAGTAAAAGTACTTGGTTACTTGGTTACTTTCCACCATCTTTGAGCAGAGACAGGGGTTTAAATCCCCCTCTAGTTCTGATCACGTTATCATGTGAATGATGTTCCACACTAAGGTCGTATGATGACGTTTGAGCAAGCTTCATTTGCTGATGAAGACTGACAGATGTCTTAAGTCATTTTGTTACAAGAAATATTAGTGACAACTAAAAGTAAAACTACAGAAGAACAAGATACCATTAGTGCCAATGAAGAAACCTTGCTCTGCAGAGAATAAAAAATAAATGTTACCTGTCCTTGAACTTCCAGAAGTCATATGTTCCAGTAAATGTGTCTCTGTTGACATCAATCTACCTCTGTCAGTTTTTCATAGTACTTTGAAGTCAGCTGCTGGGCCAATGTCAATCTCTGCCTGTCTAACTACTTCTCACAGGACAGATTGGATATCACTGTCTTCCTGTTCTTCTCTCATCCCAGTATTCACACAGTGCAATAATCATTTTTTCACACGTTTTACACTGATATAATCACAGAAATCAAATGCACACACATACACACGTCGGCCTATCTTCACTGACTTCCTCTCGCCAATGCAGGCTGCCAGGCCTGAGCTCAGGGGCTGAGGCTCTTGCCTCCCGTCCTGTTCCCTTGGGGTTAATTATGTTCACTTTACCAGCCGTGACTCACTTTCTATCTGCCTGAAAAGCTCACAGGCTACTACAAGCCTCAGCATTGCTGCTGTTATCGCTAACAAGTAGCCCCTCCAAGCAGTCTCTGCTCACACGTGATATATCGCAGCCATGTCAAGGATGGCTAATTAAAATGACTGACTGTGCACAACCATGGATGTGAAGCAGGTAGTGGAGTCGACCAGGCAGCATGAGGATGTTGCTGTGCTGGTGTTTTAACTCAGACCGACACTTTCTCCTGTTGTATGTTGTCTTTCTTTTGGTATCCTGATAGTGTGTCTGAGTGTATTGGAAAATGTGCGCCTACTGCCCGTCTCTTCTCTCTGTCTATTAAGAAGTGAAGAATTGAGAGGCGGGATTCCATGTTTGCTTTTGTTTCCCTCCCACCCAACTTCTCTGTTACCCCTCACTCCTGTCAGTATTCCCTCTTCCCTCATGGCTGAGATAGTAGAGAAGTAAGTGTTACTCCAAATCAATTATACAGTACATGCATGGGAAATTCAGTTCCATCACAGAAAACATACATAGATAACCTTGTTTCCTCTTTAAAATATATTCCTTCATCTTTGAACCTTAATTCTGACCACTGATGCTTTAAAAATTTCATACTGCCTTCATTTTAGTGCCTGACTTATTTCTAGTTTGCTTAAAAAAAAAACTTATGTCCAATACACACCCAGAGGACAACTCTCTCCACAAAACTAATTCAGCTGTAATTACCGCCTCAGGGTTGTATGCCTCCGTCAACCAGTCAAGTTGTGCTTTACATCCACATCTGTCCAGACTCATACAGTATAATATATGTAGTGAAGACTTTGACAGAATCCAGTAACAGGTATTAAATGTATCTTTTGGTTATAGTATAGTTATCACCATATAATATAGTTATCACTATATTATATGGTGATAACAGCACAGAAGATCTACACAATCACCACAGTTTCAAGGTGGGCACCAAAGGATTAGCATCACAAAGTCAGTATCTGACCAAATGTGTAAAAGCAGTGAAGATGACCTTTGACCTTTTGGATATAAAATGGCATAGCTTCATCATCTTATCCTATTAGACATTTGTGTGAAATATTGTCATAATTAGCAACTGAATTCATGACTTATGGCCAAAATTGTGTTTTCTGAGGTTGAGGTTGATATCTTTAACCTTTGACCACCAAATTCTAATCAGTTCATCCTTGAGTCCAAGTGAAGGTTTGTGCCAAATTTGAACAAATTCCCTCCAGCTGTTCCTGAGATATCATGTATCAGGAGAATGGGACGGGCAGATGAACAACCTGAAAACAAAGTACGTCCAGCCACAGCTCTCGAAAGCATAGAGGCATAAAAACTAATGAAGACACATTCTCTCAGCACTCACACAGTATTGAAACATGCCATGAATGTAAAATCACACATAAAAAGTACCTATACAGTATAGCTGATTTTGGAGAAAAAACACTCTTTTTTGTCTTTCTGTAAGTGAGATGTACTGTACCCTGAAGAACTCAACACACTGCAACTTTAGAAAACACAAAACAGAAAATGACAAAAAAAAACTAAACCAAAAAAAACCCTTCACCAATCTGACAACACATGCAAGCCAAACACAGAAATGTGCTGCAAATAGAGAAATCATAACCAAATACTGAAACACATGAAAACTTTCCCACAGCAGGCACTGCCACAGAGAGAAATACAAATGCATGCATCCCCTCAGCACAAACAAACCCAGATGACAGGAAACTCTCTTGGCTCATGCACAGAGTGAGCAAATTTTATTTGAATGAATGGCACCATCTTGAAGTTCTTTAGCTCTTCTAATACATATGCCATTAAAAAAAATATTTCATTAACAATAAATCCTAAATTTTAAAATGTAGAAGGCCAGGCTTTCACTTCTAATAAAACAATTTTCCACTGAAGTATTGTTACATTTACTTCAGAGAAGATTTGAAAACCTTTTCTTTCGTTACTTATTGTACATTATTATTATTACTGAATTGAAACACAATTGACAGTGTGGCACGGGCTAGTGAGAACAATTGAGGCTGGATTTAAAGACACCCTGAGATACCTGTCAGTTGACAGAGTGGCCCTAAAATTACTCTGACGTTCAATATCATTATACCATTGTTTGGTAAGTCTGGTTACCTAACACTTCTCCAATTCTAAGAAGAGTTACATAAGCAATTCATACAACAAAAGAGGTAATAATCTGACACAGTAATAGCATGGGAAGGCGTGATTGGTGAAGTTGGTGGAGGGGTATTCATACACGTCTTTAACTATAATGACTAAGTTTCATTTTCAAATTTTCAACTTTAGCCGGTTTAATAAGCAAATATTATTGCCAGAGCTGGGACTGAGGGTCTCTTTCAATGATTCAACATCAAACTAAATTAGTTTGTGCCCACCTACATATCATGTCTACCACAGCAATCCACCACAGTCTTACAGGCAGAGACACAGAAAGTATTTCAGGCTTTGAAATAGGATTCTGCTCAAACTAGTTTGGAGAGGACACAGGTATACTTCTGTATACACCGCCAACGTCTCTGACAAATTCATGCTTTGGTCTGGTTATTATAAAAATGCAGGATTTCACCTATTTGGTAATCAGTCCTTCTGCCAGACAGAACAGTGGTACTGGATGATTCTACAAAACCTGCATGGGTTATGTTTGTTGATGATGTGCACCTCTTTCCATTCCAGCTCAGCATTAACAAGGAAATAAAGTGAACACTGGGTCAACTACTAGGGTATAACTAGTAGTAGGGTATAACATGAAAAAAGTGTTTTATTTTAAATTACATTGTAAACTAATCAGTGGCATTTCTTTGGAGGACAAAATTCCTTTAAAACAAGAGTGGTTGCTTTTTCTGCAGGGGGGACAAAAGCTTGAGAAATTATGCCGTAATATGAGAATTAAGAGTGGATGAGAATGGAACATTGCATTCTTCATTGTTTTTAGTTAATCTGCAGTTTTCAAGTACTAAATAATTAGTTCATGTTTAAAACATTCAGCTGAAACAAATGAGCTCCTAGAAACAATTGTCAGTCAACTGACTGTGGGCAGACTGCACTGTCCTACTGAGGAATCTGCGCTGCTATATTCAGTCTTCATGTAGCACAACGAAACACATGACACTGGCTGAAAATAAATAAACACAAGTGTGAGCGGCACTTCATCCAAAGCCAGTACAGTACAGACAAAATGTCCATAGAAACTTCTCAAACTTCTCATGCTGAATAACCACTTTTCTGCAGTCCTTTTCTGTAGGCAGAGTATGTTCCAAACTTTCATATTTTTGCAAGCATAAATTTACATTGTTACCTCAACTTTGTATTGTAAATGTTTTATTCTATAAAAATGTGTTGTCCTTGTCTTGCAGGTGGCTGCCAGACAACAGAGACTCCAACCCAGTGTTTCTATTCATTTTGTGGGATCATCAGACTTGTAATCAGTATGTTTCAGTGTGACATTCTCCATTCTCAAGCTGACAAAATTCCTGTATGACAAGACTGTATTCCCAGGTGCCTGCCAAGGACTTGCATTTATTGAAATATACAGTAAGTCTGACTATTGTGTTTGTCAAACTTTATCTTTACTGTCCTTGTGGCTCTGTATGCTAAGGGACATACTCTTCCTCATATCTGATTTGTTGCATGAGTATGGCTCATATCATTCACTGCATGTCATACCCACAATCACTTGTATTTGTTATTTCTTTCCATTGTGTACAGGCAGATATTCTGACTCATCTTCATGAAAAAAAAAAACCATTAAATAAATTGTAAAATTCAGCCAAGTGTTTACTCTGTCAGGCTCATAGGCTCGTAGCTACAGTACATAAACATGTCCAAAAGTGTTGTATATCTCATTATTACAACACTTATATCTCATTGAAACAATGCTCCATTATTCCTGAAGAGTATTGAAATTGAAAACTATTTTGTCATGCATACTTGCATGCCTTTAGTTTGCCACAGGATAAAACACAGAAGCTATGAAAAGAACTGAATTCTTGCTTATGCCACAGAAATCTTCTAAAATGGCCTGGGCAAAATGATTGGTGCACCACACTCAACACAGGCAAGAGAAAGAAAGGAGAGCTGTCTGAGGAGATAAGGAAGAGAATAACTGCCATGTATGGCCAAGGTTAAGACTACAAGACCAAGTCCAAGCAGCTTAATGTTCCTGTGACCACAATTGCTAATATTATTCAGAAGTCCAAGACACCATAGCCAAGCTGCCTGGACATAGCCAGCAGAGGAAAACTGACCCCAGACTGAACAAAAAGATAGTTCAGATGGTGGAAAATGAACCAAGGAACCAGAGATACAAGCTGACCTCCAAGATCAAGGTACACAGAGTCCAGTTACACAATAAGCTCTCTGAAAGAAAGCTGTCTCCATGGAGGGAAACCCAGGAAGAAGAAAAAGAAAAAGAAGAAAATCCAGACAGGAATTTGGTAAAAATGTATGTTGACAAGCCACAGTGCTTCACAGCTGAAACAAAAGTAGAGCTCCCTGGTAAGTCAAATCAGCTCTATGTTCACAGAAAAAAATAAAGCTTTCAAAGACAAGCACCATCCACACTGTAAAACACTGAGGCGGCTTAGTTATGTTATGGGGTTGCTTGGCTGCATCCAGCACAGGGCGCCTTGGATGTGTGCAGGGCACAATGAAATCAGAAGATTATCAAGGCATTGTGGAGTGAAACATACTGTCCACTGTCAGAGAGCTCAGTCTCAGCCGCAGGTCACGGCTCATCCAGCAGGATAATGACCCAAAACATACATCTAAAAGCAGCTGAGAACAGATGAGAAGAAAACACTGCACTGTTCTGAGGTGGCCTGCTGTGAGTCCTGGTCTTAATCCAACTGAACATTTATGGTCAGAGCTGAAATTCACAGCTGGGAGAAGGCACCCATCAACCTGAGAGAACTGGAGCAGTTTGCTCAAAAAAAGAGTGTGATAAACAACCGGCTAAGACATCTGATCAAGAGCTACAAAAAGCACTTGATTGCAGTGATTGCCTTAAAAGAGCAATGGTCCCAATATCTGCCCATGCCACTTGTTGTATTATTTAAAATACTATGTTGCCTCAAAAATTACAGGCAACATGTTTGGATATGGAAGAGAATAGTGGATGCCAGTTACTTTTGTAATGTTTCAACTTATTTCAGAAAATGTGGTTTTACTGTTTTTAACGGAAGGAAACCATTGCATGGAATTATGTCCAAAGTTTAGACATTATTATTATTTATGGTTTAAAATAATCTACTACTGTGGTTCCTTTTTAGCTCACTGTCATGTTTGGATGTGATTAGCTGAGGTTAGCATAAAGACTGGAAGCAGAAGAAATTACTAAGAAGACATCATTGTTTCTCTATAGGCTACAGCGTTGGTCTGCTACTTATTCAAAACTTTTGCACATGTAAAATAGACCAAGATCCCAGGACTCATCAGTGGCAGCCAGCTCTTCTGGGATCATTTAAATTACCAAGTCAATGTCTAAACTGAAGACTCAGAAATACACAGGATGTAATGAAACTGATACTATCCAAATCCCTTGTTGCAGGAAAATTTTGATATACAGCAGGTTATTTTAAATTATACCCATGATGCCTCTGACTGTCAGATCATAATATAATTTTATGTCCTCAGCCGTGAAGACTAACTCTGGTGGGACTATAAATTACTGGCCTATGTCTACTTGCATTTGCTATTCCCCAGCATCCAATAACAGCTCTTTCTTGTGCCTACTCACTAATAAATCTTTATGACTTGTTAACCATCACATAGGGAGCCAATTCGATGCACAGAGCTCTTATTTGCAGCTAAGTGCATTGTACTTGAGCAAGACTACCTTCGACAAGTTATGTATGAGCACTGCTTTTCTGAAAACATAAGTTTCTGCAGTGTCTGGCTGTTGGTTAAGGTGTTAGGGTGACAGCAGTGCATCACTGGCTGCTCTAAAATTGCTGAAAAGTAATGCAGAAGTTCTCCTTGTTAGTTCTTTTTCTGTGAGGCTGCCTTCTTTCCTTTTCTGACTTACAGCCTCTCTAGTCATAACCTTAAACAATATCAGATTTCTCTTGAAATTATTCTTTCTCGCTGCTCCATTTTTGAAATCAGTGTTGATTCCCAGTCCCTCCCTTCACTAGCCTAAAGCAATATCAGTCAGGGTTTCTGCCTACAGATCTTCTTTTCCTTTGCCCTCCAGACCCTGTTTGTCAGAGTTATTGTCTTTCTTCTCGCTAACAGGAATTCTTACATGGTACAGGCTGTGGCTTCCTTACTCCTTGCTGGACTTCAACAAACTGACCTGACTGACCTCCCAGGAAGTACTGATCACCTCCCGGTCTTTGCATCCTTCTATCAAAAATCTGTTCTTAACCTGTTACGTTTTTGAGCCTGAAGTGGCAACGCAAGCGGAGGCAAGGTCAAATGCTGTGCTGGAGGTGGACAAAGGTGAGGGCATGCCTGGATTATTAACAGGGAATGATGGGACCTCTGAAAGAGACCCCTCCGACCTCCCTGTTCATGTGTGGAAAAAACATGTCATTATTTATATTTCAAAACTGCATATTTGGTTGTGTAAGTATCTCTCAAAACTGTTTTTATGGAAACAGACATGTCAGATGACATGGGAACTGGGGTGTGGCACTGACAGGGTGGCAGTGAGGGAAGACCAGAAAATGACCTTGTCTAGGCCCTAAGCACAAATATGGAGATGAACTCCTCCATTCTTCATTCCCTCAGACCTAAGCACCATCATGACAGCTGGTCAAAAGTCACATTTGCATGTCAAAGTTCACCAGAGTTGCAGAACATGAGAAAGCTCCATGGAGAAGCTTTGTTAGACAGAAAAACGTGCACATGTCTGTTGCTGGTTGCGCTAACAAAAAGGCAGATAAAAGTAACACTCTCAGTTAAAAGGGAAAAGTAAATCAGACACAATGAACTAATTTAGTAAACAGTACTGTGTTACATTTCTAAAAGGGGGAAGGGGAGGGGTACAAATATTATATGGTGATAAAGACACATGATGGAATTATTAAATTAAGGATCATTTTTATGCCACAAGAGAGTTCATTGAAATGTCGATGCATATGTGCTGTTCACTAGAACTGCACTGAATCATTTATAAAACACCATCTCCACAGTCTGGCCCTCTGTAGCCTGTCCCACACACCTGAACTGAACAAACAGGCCACAGCCCACAAACACATAGGTTATTTTAAAGAAGCAAAAACAGTCTGCAGTTTTTGCACAATGTTGTGCACACAGACAAAACGCTACGTTCCTAAGCAACACAGTGGTTGTTGATGTCCTGTGATGTGTTGTTGTACTCACCTGTCTGAACGTCTTTCTCTGAGCCTCGTCCTCCACAATCAAACTTCTCCGCTCGTTCATTCTCAGTGAGAAATACGAACCAGTCTTCTCAGTCTCTGTCTCACTGTCTTCTCAAAGTGTCCCAACACTGAGCAGAATGAGCTGCAGTCACAACAGAGACTAACAGTCAGAAACTACAGGGAGGAGGAGAACTCTTTCACACACTGAAGGTGGAGAGGCCACAGAATCCACCTGAGCACATTAGCTTTTAGCCAGGCCCAGCATGCACCTGTTGGTCACGCAGCATCTCGGGTGTGTTTGATTTGGATCACAAAGCACGATCACCGGGTGGTGCATTAAATCATCGATTAATGAAGGTTGTAACCTTTTTTGTATTTAAGTAGAGGTAATGCTAATCGTAACCCCAGCCGCATAACGACACCATCCTTAATTTCATTGTATTGTTGTACTTTCTTTTTTTTTTTTTTTTGTTCTGTTCACTAAGAGTTAGGCCTGGCCCACGTGCTAACACACGCTGTCACGCGCTCACTGAACGTCTACATACACGTATCTAAATCGCTCGCTGGGAGCGGCTCCTCCCTGACGTGGAGCTCTGCTCTCCAGCGGCCGCAAACCGCGATGCTACATGGGATGCTTGTGTTCCGGGATGTTCGACTGTTATCAGTGTAAACTCGATTTGTCTCGAGCTCCCCAAAAATACTAATATTGTTTGTTATTTCCGCCCCTGGTTGATATTTTCTCTGTCCAGTTTGCATGGTTCCAATTACATCAACAGTGGACATTTTCTTTCTTTTCACCCGCAGCCCGTACACCACAGTCAGACTTTGTTTCTCACTTTGAATAGCTCCTCCATTCCTGTTGAGTGCTGCATTGTGAAACAACAATGTCCATCAACTCTCCATTTGAATCTGAGGTTTTTATTATGACTATTGTCTGCTGTGAGTGTACTTCACTGTGTTGTATGATAATGATGATGATATCCCCTTCTAGTGTAGACTCACTATATACATATTCAATCCACTGAGATAGAGTAAGCCTCACACACCTGTGGCTCGTCCATTCATCAGTCCTCCCTGCTGCCGGCCTCACCAGGTGCACCTAATTTGGGCTTCTGTAGGCTGGATGACCTGCTGCTGTATTCAGACTTGACTGTCACACACATAGCAACAACTGCATACCAAATGCAGACACAGAGGACCTGTTGTTGTAACCAGGACTATATATATATATGTGCATTTGTGGAATGGAGCGTGTGCCAGATTTAGCATCAGGTTCATTGAGTAATGATGAGATTATGAATGGCCAAACAACATATGAATATGAATGAAGAAGCTAATACTCATCGGGCCTTATTAGGGATACTGTTTGCATTTTAAAACACTTTCCATAGCACTTGTATACATGTATTTTTCTTTGTTAAGAAAAGGCCTAAATAAATATGATAATGATGATGATATCCCCTTCTGTCCTTCTTGTTCTGATATAGAAGAACCATAGACACAGTATTTTCTCATCAGGGAGCATCAGGTTACATTTGCACCTGTTTAAAGCTGCACTTATAAATATTTCTACATGAATAGGTCAGAAACTTTGACCTCTCACATCTCATTGAAGAAAAGATTTATTCCTCTTAACAGCAGGAGGACTTAACAAGCATCAATTTAACTTTTGAGATTATACTAAAACAGTAATGTTGAAGACTTAAAGTGGATTAGAATCTAATTTTAAATGAGTGTCTCTTCATATTCATTACTCTTGCAAATTACAGGAAGTGCCATATCAGCAATGTAGAAGTCATGTATGGGTGTTAATGGTCTACAATCAATAACCCTACACAGCAGCTGAGAAGTATGACTCACTGCAGTATTTCAACATGGCTGTGTAAAAGCTTAATAAAAGTGGGGAAACACAAATGTTGCGTGCCACTAATACTCAAAATGAACCAGGAGGACACTATAGACACTCAGTCAAATATAGGTTTATGCAGGGGTCCAACCAGGGACCTGTATCACAAAGCAAGATTCTGGATCAGACCAGCTACCTTTTTTCTAACTTAACAAACTCACTTGGTCAGGTCACACAATCATATTAAAACATGCAAACAGCCCACCTTCTGCCCACTCCACTTATCTTGACAGCCCTGCATGATCCTCTAACTACTTGTATTTCTGACCATTTCTGACCTATTTTTAGCATACTTGCCGCATTTTCATTCTGCAAGATGCAACCCATGTTCATTTCCATCAGGCAAGAAAAAGAAAGTAAAACCACATCGTTCTTAGTTTCTTGTGAAGTAATTTGGGAACCCCTTGAGCATGTCAAATATAGAATACATCTCTATCAGTGGAGGAAGGCATTGCAGGAGTGAGAGAGTGGAGAAGGTATCATGGCGGAGAGGGAGGGATTCATGGGAGTGAGGAAGGAAGCCTGCTAGGCTGTTAAAACAAACAATCCCAGAAAATCCTTTTCACAAAAATCCTAGAAAACCTGCTAAGTGCCACATATTTGCAGCGGTGTGTCTTTACTGTAATGACATCAGAGACTGTCAGCTGCTGACAGAGTAAATAAGGAATGCAAGTATATAATGAGGGAATGAATGCAAATCACAGCGCCATTATTCAAACATGAATAAGTGACTTAGATGGATTGGACTAGTACAATTTGACATGGAAAATAATTAAACCAAAAATAGGACATTAGAATATTAAGTAGGAGAGTGACAGTTAAATGTATTTGCACAGCTTCTCCAAATGCCAATGAAGAGGTTGACTGTACACATGGAGACCCAAATGAAAATTGGACGATTCGGCAAAACCCTGGATTATATTCAGTGACAAATGTTTTTACATCCACTCACTGAACATTTTTAAAGCTCTCACTTTCTACAACATCTGCAAACCATGGTATGTTCAAGGTCAGGGAAAGATTGTGGTTATGGAATATAAACTATGGTTAAATATAGGGTTAAGGCAACTAATACTCTTGGTCATATTTGAAAAATAAAATTAATTAAAAAAGCAAATGTAAATTGTGGGTTAGGGCACAAAGTCCAGTGACACACCAACCCAATCATATCAACCTCCACACCTTTGCTTTCTGCCTTACAACATTAACGTTGGCAGTGAATTGCTTATCATATCTAATCTTTATCAACAAGATAGTGGCAGACGGAGAGACTTCCCAGCATGAGTCAACACAAAATTTCACTGGCTTAAAGAAGTAGATGATGAGAATCTCGCTCAGGACAGATACTGGTACATCACTCGAAACATCCCACTGGATCAGACAGCATTTACCACCTTAATATCTCCCCTGGAATACCATGAAGACAGGAACCTTTTCTAAGATCAGTATTTATGAGGTAAAGAGGTTTCCTCATGAATATCAAATACATATTGAGCGAAACTTAATCTCCAGTTACATTTTATATCACCATAATGAGGAACCTGTAAAGTTGCAAAATATAAATACTAAAAATATCTGCAAAACACTCACTGGCAACATAGATTTCGTTTGTTTTTCCTACAGTATCTGATCTTGCAATACAATATACAATCATGTGCAGTGCAACCAGTCTTAGTGTTGTAGATCTCGACTTAATAAACATTTCCCGTACAACTAGGTCAAGTTTGAAGTTATGAGCAGCTTCTCCAAGCTGCTGATCTCTAAACAGTGTGTCAGTCTGTAAGCATGAGGTGAAATCCAACCTGTCTGGTTCAAAGAGAGTGAGGAACACGTCTATAATCTGTGAGGATGATTAATAAATAGGAACAGAAATGTCAGAGCAAATGTGTCTAATACAAGTCGAAAGTATCCCATTCAATGCTTACCATCGTCTGTGCTGCAATAACAAGAGATGTCTTTGTTGAATGTGAATGCAGGCTTAGAGTGTTTTGTGGAATGTGTTTATTATGCAGAGTTACTGATCCTGCTGCTGTAGATTGAGGTGGTGTAAACAAGTTGGTGTATATCAGTGAGATCACACACATACATACACAAAAAAGGGCAGAGAGACTTTTTTTTTTCATTTGTTGGATGTAGTCAGATTCAGACACTGATGATAAGTCTTTTACAAACTTGTTGTAATGTTTCATCCAATGGTCACCAGATAAAACAACAAACATTCTACAACTATTTACTGCCACAAAATGTATATGGTTGCTCTACATGACCAATAAACAATCCTTTTATTTCTGAAGGAATAAGTGTTTCCTGTGGGTTACATCAACATTTAAATGAGTGGACAAACAGGATGACAATGCCCCCATCCATAGGGCACAAGGAGTCTCTGAATGGTTTGATGAGTATGAACATGATGTGAATTATGTGCTGTGGCCTTCACACTCACCAGACCTCAACCTAACTGAACACCCATGGGAGATTTTGGACTGACTTGTTGGACAGTGCTCTTTGCCACCATCATCAAAACACCAAAATATCTTTTGGAAGAATGGTGCTCCAGCTGTCCAGTAGAGTCCCTGTAGATATGTAGAATCAACACCAAGGAGCACTGAAGCTGTTCTGGCAGCTTCAGCTACCTTACTAAGGCACTTTATGATCTTTTTTCCCTCAATGTGTCACCAATCTGTGTAACACCTGTGAAACAATAACAAAACGTACAGCATTGCATGCATGATACTGGCAATTACATCATGTAGGTTATAGGCAGTAAACATGTATTGCCTGTGCAGTAAGAAATGATAACATTTTGATTGTGCTAAGAGATGTGCCAAGCCAGCAAAGATACTTCTACACTAACTACCATATCTTTAAATAATTGATGCTGATTCTCTGTGTGTGAGAATAAAAGTTAACAACTGCCTGTGAGCGAGCTGAAGATTCCCACTTACAGGTAGGAGCCACATAATGAAGGAAACAGCAGTGTGCTGCGGTGAAAACACGGCTGTGCTTCCTGAGGAAAGCACCTCAGTGAGATAATGAACTCTGGATAGGTGTGAGACTTTTTGACTAAGAATTACTCATCATCTCTTGCGTCTAGCCATGCTGAACAGCTTTAATCCCCAACCACCATACAGTAAATCTGTTAGCGTGCACATTAACATTTTAGCCCTTTTTTTTTAATAGTTTAGTGCATCAGTGAAGAGGGATGGATACAAACAGCTTGGACTAATCCCAATACCCAGGACAACCAAAAATAATTAATTGTGCCTAATTTGCTGCTGTCTAAACAGAGATTGGATTTCGTTTAATACTAAACAGGCCAGTCCAGGAAATAAACACATTCCTAATTTAAAATGCTCCCCAAAGTGTTTCACTCTTTTCTCTGCGCTCTACACAAGAAATATATGCAAATGACAGCATTTAGGTTTCATTCCCTACACTGAGAGGAAATGGTGGAAGATCCCCGTGAGGGTTTCAAGTCTAAAGCAAGCCTGCTTCATTCTTTCTTCAAAGCGCCATCCCTGAGCTACTGCAGCCTCATGAACTTGTTTAGAGGGCAGAGATGTTTGAGCGACTTATGAACTCTGTCACGGATCAGGCTGGACGGTGGCCTGAGCCCCACAAGGTTTTCAGATTTTTTTTTTTTTTTTCTGCTTGTGTTCAGTCAAATGAGAAATTTGTGAGTAAAGCTGGGTGGATGCTGAGAGGCTCAACAGCTGCTACTGCTGCTGTTTGTCTGAAAGTGAAAGGGTAAAAAAAAAAAAAGAGTTGAGAGCTTATCTTGAAACCTTCTGATCAGTGTAGAGTGAAGACAGACAGATGACTGACAGAAATAGAACATGGATATCTGACAGGATCCAGATCATTTGCATCATCTCCTGCATTCTCAGAAAGGTATATGTGATGTAACGTGATTGGCACTTTAAATGGACTATTTTCCATGACCCATTATGATGAAATATCTCACCAAGAATGGTGTGAACATATGCCACCATAAATCAGAACGCAAATCGTAAAAGGTGCTACGTGCCACACATTTAAAGGGCCACTCCACCAATTTTACTCATGGGGATCTGTTCAGTGATGATGAGGAGTACTACGCTGCCTGTGAAAGCAGTTGTACATTGTCCTCTGTGACTGACCTTCACATTATAAACAATAATTCACTCCTGAGTGAGAACTCCCCTCCTAAAATATGAACAATGTTTGCAGGGAAAATGTACTCTTCCCTCTTAGAGCACTTCTCTTACAGTACACCAGTAGTTTCCTGTACAGCACTCAAAAAAGCATGAGGACCATTTTAAACACTGTTACAGGATGATGTCAAGAAAGAATCGCCTACAGACAAATAGGCAAAGCATCAGACACTCTATGAACACGTGACTCGTTTTTCTTGCCGATGAAGCTTTAGGAAGCAGTTGTAATACAGTCTATTCAAAATCCACTTGAGTGTTACCTCGTTTGTGAATTGCATTGCGGAACCGTGAAATCAGTGCCAGTGTGTGTGGCACGTGGTTCACAAGCCACAGAATGACTTCAAGGCTGATTTAAATTCAGAACTCTGAACCTCTCACACACACATACACACTGTCACAAATGCTGTTACTAACTGGTTAGTTTAAGTGACTTCCCAAAGGGCAGTAAGTGCCATAAAAGGTCCACTGCTGGTTATGCCACAACAAATGGTATTCATCTTCATACAGCACAACAATATATAAAATCCATTTACACATAAACAGGGATTTAGGCATGCCAAGAAAAAAAGAAGTAAGAAAATGGTAAACTGGTAGCTAATGGTAAAAGGGCCAAGAAATGAACAATCAGCAGCTTCACTTCAGTTTATCGGTACTGAGAAACTGCCAGTTGTTGCAGAGGGACAGGTATTCCTATTGGATTTATATCATCTTCAGAGGCATCATCATTTTGTGTCACAGAGAGGAACTGGTTCCTTACACACGATTAATTTGCTGCTCCAAATATGTACCTGCACTTTTAAGTGGAAACATAATTTCTACCAGGATGAGATTGTTTCCAAATTAGAAAGTGTGACACCCTTGTGGGATGAGGTTATGGTGTTAATGGTTAATTATATGGACGATTGAACTGATTGTTTCTCCCATTTAATGTTATCTATTTCTTTTGCATCAGTAATCACAGTGTGATCGTTCATCTCAGCAAATGCCTGAAAACGACAAAATGTCTGTGTGCAGGGGACAAAGCCCTCTAGTGGCCACAGCAATTAGAACTCTTGTTTGTCAGGAGTAGAGGAGGAAGTCGCGTGACACTGTGAAAAAGCAAAATAAGTTGTTTGTTGCATAAAGAAACATTCTCTGTAGCTGGACTTTTAGATTGTCATTTGATTCTTTTGAATTTTACTGATGTCACTGACAGTGTGTGGGAGGCATTATCCATTTTTCATGAATATTTTCTCTCCTATGCATTTGGAGCATTGTGAATATTTGTTTGATCCCAATGACATTTTAGCATTATGCTTTTTGAATAAAGAGGATATGGAAACATTGTCATCTGAGTGTGATCCTCCTCAAGCTCTGAAGGTACCAGCACCGGTTGACTGGGATTTAGGTGCTTCTTTATTTGAGAAGATTTCATGTTTTATTGTTAGATGAGAAAGATGGAAAAAAAAATCCACAAGGGGAAAGGATTTGAAGGAGGGGAAAAGGATTTGAGAAACTTTTAATGATTAGGAGTGATGAAACACCAAGAGCGTTTGGGGGAAAGAGTCAAGGGTGGCTAACAAAACAGTGTTGAGAGAAAATGAAGTTATGTTCCATGGGGATTAAGCTGACAGATAGCAAAGGTAAAGACTACCCTCTTTTCCAATCTGTCCGTGATATCAGGTTTGATCAGGAATAAGGCAGCACAAGCCAAGTGCAAAAAACAGGACAGAGTCAAATACCGACCTGCCACTCAAGATTGAAGAGATTTCTGGAGTCTGTAATACAAAATAATACATTTATGAAGGGAGAAAAGAGAAGCTGGAAACAGTCTATCAGCAAGTTCTCTCAAGATGTGTCAGAAAAGTGTTGTTGTTGTCTTTGTATCAATGATACACTCATGTGAAAGATGCACAGAGGAGACATGTTATTCAAGGGTGAGGTAGAGGGAAATGGTAACATGGTAACAGTAGGCTGAATTTTTATTCACCTGAAAAGAGGGAATGAACTGAGAAAAATGACAGTGGCAGTAATTAGGGGAGTTAGTCATGCAAAGGCTGTTAGAAAAAGCCGACCGTTAATACTGGTTATGGAATAAAGGAAGCACAAAGATCTGGGAAGTGGATACACGTAGACCCCGTGAGAGAGTTTTAATACTGAGCCCTGTGTCACTTTGGATTTTAATTTTATGGGATAACAAGGTAGGAAATTGTGGTTGTATTTAAGATCAAAAGGAGTGTCTGGCCAAAGATATTGAGGCTCTGCACCTTCCTGTAATAACAGACAATTTACTTTATTGAAGCAGAGGGTGTAAAGGTAAATCGGCCTATTTGGCTGAGTTTTATGTGCTCAGGTAGTTTAGAACTGAGCTGGAATTAAATATTGACTGACCATTTTATGCTGTGTCCAAATGGTGGCAGTAATGTAACACACTCAAAGCAATTTAACTACAGAGAAACAGTGAGCCTGTAATGGTTGAGTCCTGAGCTGTGGTTGCCTCTTTCAGTAATGCTCTGGCTGCATCTGTGCATTCAATGTTCATTGTACAGTACAGTAAATGACATCATACAAACCATGAATACACATGGCTGGCTAAGTGAAACATTTTCATATAGTACATTATGTACTGTGTTTGCCGACTGATACCTACAGAGAGACAGAAGGAAAGTATATACACTTACGGAAAATGCTGGATAGGAAAAATAGACCTGCAGGAGTGCAAAAATAAGCTGCAGGGCCCCTGTTAACCCCTCAGTCAATCTCTTAAGCCGAGTTAATCGAAGAATATTCACCATGCACTTAAAGCACAATATCAGCTCAATTAATGAAGGTCTTAAGAGTAGATTTTGAAAAAGGATGTGTCCTCAGAACAGGGCAGGACCATCCAGGAGGCCTTTGTCATGTCAACTGATATTGTGCTTTTGTGGTGCATATTCTATTCCTGTACTACCAAACAAAGTTAGAGTTAGACCAATTAGCACAAAACTACCACACAGTGAACCAGGAGCTGGGACCCTGGGGCAGCTGCTCACTTTGCCAGGTTGATAGTCCAGGCTTGCTCTCAAGGACTTGTTTATTTTGCTATTTTCTTCTATTTTAACCCTAGTTATCTCTCTCTGTCTCCTCTCTGACTATTCACTGCAGCGGATGAGTGAGGAAGAAAAAATGTGTGAATGTTGAAGCTTATCCTTCGCCTTGACAAACGTAATACTGGGAATAGTATTTTTTCCCAAATATCTGTCTTATATTATAAAAGCTTCACATCCTTAAGTCTCACTTTGAACATCTTTCTTTTCATTCAGCTGACAGTTTTGTTAATTCAGTTTAGCTTACTTATTGTTGTCAAACTATGTACATTCAATTCAACCAGTGACCAGTGACCAGTGATACATGCACACAGCAGGTGGCTGAATGAAGTTCATATGTCTACCTGTTTACATGTCTACACTTTATACCCCTGACAGCCCATCACTTACATTCGCATTACTAACAATCAACTTCTTTTTTGCCCTACCATAGTGCCAGAACTGTAAAAGACCACCTCTGATTAGAAAAGTGCTCTTTTCTACAGGGAGGCTGTGACTTCAAACATGTGCCTCTGCAGAGTTAGCTCCAGGAATAAAAAATAGTAGTTGAAACAGATCAATTTCATAGCACACTAACTAAAAGTAATGACAAAATAAAAGCAGCCATTACGTGCTCATCCAGCCATGTGGTCTGCCTTATAAACCTGTCCTGTGGTCTCCAATATGTCAGCAGGCACAACAGACTGCTGTAGATAACAGCTAAATGAACGCCAGTGATGCCAAAGCATCAGTGGTCAGACATTTGAAAGAAACTGATCGTACGCCAAACGATCTCATGCAGTCACCATGTGGAGGACAGGCAGAAGAAAACTCCTGTGTGGGGCTGAATGGATCAGTAAGTTAGCAACAATTTAACCAGTATGTAAGTGAAGGAGGAGCTTCTGCTCGTTATGGATAAACTAACATATTATCATTCCATATTTATTTAGGTTTCTTCCTTTAATTCGCCTCCTTCCCACTACTGTTTTATTTCTTTTCTGCGTCATCTCACCAGCCGTCCTCATACTGTATCATCTTGGCCTTATACCACTCGTTTAATAGAGGGAAAAGATGCATTAAAAACTGGGGTTACAAATTGTACAGTTTATAAACAACTAGAATTAAAATGCAAATAACCTTCCTCTGCTGGTACTGGGGTAACAATGTCGCATGACGTTACTGATTTTGGGGCAGAGTGGCACAAGAAAATAAGATACTGCAGTGAGTCTTTTCTTAGCCTCCACATTTGTTGCAGTTGAAAGTGCTCTGCTCTACTGTTTGTAATCAATATCAAAAAAAGAAGAAACATAGAACATTTGAGTAAACTTTTTGATTCAGCTTAAAATGCCATCCTTGATTCCACAAGGTCTACTTAGTTGGTTTTTCTAAAGTTTTCAGCCACGTCACATTTATCAGCATCCAAGCTGAAGACGGCCAAGTTTGTTTGCTTCTCCATCCAAATACTATCAAATGGATGAGCAAACTCCATCCACTGATAACTGCCTGCACAACCCAGTGAAATAATAGAATACATTTTCCTTGTTATATGGCAAATATGTAAAAAAAAAAAAATGCATTTAAGTATATTCATAACAAAACTCCTCTCTTTTCTGTTCCATGTTAAGTATTTCTGATGACATGTCCTACACTCAGGGGTGTACACATAGTAGTATCCAATCAAATGTGGTTTGGAGCAACCAGCTGACCTTTCCAATCAGATAAAACTGGAATGGACTGTTAGCCCTTGGGTATGGTTACTCCCAGAGCCAGGTGATTCCACTTAATATAGAAAGCTGAGTTATGTGTTTGTCATGCGCTGAAGAACAGCTAGAGGGGAACATTTTCTGATGTTTGACTCCACTAAGATTAATTTACAATGTACATCTCTGTACAGTCTTGCAGGGAACCTATATTTGCATTTTTTTTTTTTTTTGATATCATGTTCATTTTTAAAAAATGATGAAACCCCACTCTAGTTTTTAAATGCACTACCTAGCCTTCCTTTGCACTGTTCTAATAATAAAGGAAAACATTTGACCTTGAGAAGTCACTATTACAATACCATACATTTGTCTCTAACACTAACAAGTCACATTTCATTTGAAACCATTGTCAGGTTTTATCCATCACATTGTGGTGCTTCATTGATTCCAAAGCATTTGGATTTGAAAAAAAAAAAAAAAGCTGCAGATACATGTTTGATCAAGAGGGTCAGATAGGAACTCTTGTTTGTAGAATCTCAGTGATGGAGAGATTCTCTGATAGGCCAGCGTAGTTCAATAGCAAACCAAGTGAAGCCACTCTTCAAACATGCTCTGCCTGACTGGATGTGTTGAAATCACGGTGCTGTAGTTTTGTGGTCTGACAGATTGCTTTCTTTTCCACAGCGCAATTGATTTTCCTAAGTCTCTATCTGGTCTTCATCCCTGCTCTGCATGTTGAACTAGGCAGTGTTCACTCCCTCTACAAGTTTAGAAACTGTCGTGTTGATGTCTGCAGCTATAAATATGTTGAAATAACACTGTGTGGAGTGGAGCAGGATGTGCTGCTGGAACATAAAGTTAAGTAAAAATGTAGAAAGCAATGGTAGACATATTAATTTCATCCTCAGGACACTTTCACTGACAGCATATAAACTTTGCAATCAGTTAGTCTGAAGTTAGTAAATTTGCTCAGTGAATAGTTTGCTTCAGTAATCACACAAACAAATACAGCAACTGTATGAAATATTAACATATATACACACACTCTAAAATAACTTCAGTTTATTGATCATGTAAATCAGACACAGAGTTGTTGCACACTTTACAGACACATGAATACACAATATATAATGCACAACATGGCCAGGATTTAGAAAAAAGTCATGAGTGGAGAGAATGAATTAGAAAACTGAGTAATTGCAAAGCAGTCTTTAAAAGCTATAGAAATGTCCATTTACTTGCTTTCAGAGCTTTCAACTGCATCTCACTGTCTTCATCTGGTGATTGGAGCTGGCTCAGGAGGTAAACATCAGCTGATGTAAGCATTTGAACAACTGATTGTTGGTGACAGTCTGAAAACACAGCTGAGGACCTTCTGCTTCAGGATGGTCAAAGTCCTCCTTTGGCAGAGCACTGAAGCCAAGACCTCCAATTTCACCACTGCTCCTTTCAGAAAGGTCACAGCCAGAAAACATGTTACTACTTATCAACCTGGCTAAGAAACAACCCTAAGAATCCCAGTTTGAGCCAGAAACCCTGATCTCAGTGCTGTGATACAGGCAGGGTAAACCACCTGGTTGAATTAAAAAATAGGCAGTTTTTTTACTTACTGATCTAGTAGAAATAATGCCCCCTATGAAATCCCAGACTCCATAGTCTGACTGGCCACTGGGACGACCTGGACAAATCTCAGAGGCCCGCTGCACAGGGGGGGCGGTGGACCGTAGAAAAATCCATAAAGTTGGTCCCAGTGGATAAGATCCATGGCTGAATTTCTGTCCCAGTCGGACCATGGCTCTCTCCATCAAGTGAATGCCCACCCGAGGTTCACTCTTGTTTTACTACAGTTTCCGTCACTCTCCCTCTTCGCCTTCTTTGCCTCCTCCACCAACAGGGTAGAGTTTCCACAGTTACTCACGCTGTTCCACCGACCGCCATTTCCGCCCCCAGCTATCAATACCTGCCAGAGAAAACTAAAGTGCTGTCCTCTGTCTGTTTTGGTTGCATAGTGGCAGGCACACCTCCTTTGTGCTGTAAATCGAGCCTTACGTTTTCCCAGAGAATTCACGCTGTGTGGCAGACGGAAGTGCATCCTGAAAGCGACGCTTGTGGTGCCTGAGCATCGGTGGTGTCATTATTCTAAAGCCATAACATTGTGCAATCAACATCTACTCCATACTGGTAAGTTAAAACAAAACAATGACCAGTCTCTCTCTATCAATAGATTTAATATGGAGTAATTTTGTGGGAGAATATAAAATAGTTTCAATGACAGTTGTTCACAGTGAGGATTCTGGCTTATTCTGAATAAACAGGACATTGTTTCTGCAAACACAAATGACTGTTGAATTATTTTAAGCAACACAGTCATCAGAATTATTTTGGGTTGGTACACAGATGTCTCAGAACCTCAGCAGACAAATCTGCATGGCTATACCACTACAGATGAGAATGTGCAATGCAGTGCGGTCTTTAATTTGGGTGATCTGACCTTTTAAGTATAAATTATGGAGAAAGACTGGATCCAAAAAACAGTTTCAGTGAATAAATAAGTGGACAGGCTGTGTGGAAACACTTTTGTCTCACTGTGTCTCTATTAGAGAAAGCTATTTCAAGCCACTCCAGTAGCTCTGTGGCCGTGTTTTTGCTCTTGGATAAAAGACTCTGGGCCTGAGCAGGGCCTTTGTTTTGTATAATATTTAGCAACATGCTGCAGTGGAGCCGGGCTGATCTACTCCCTGCTGTAATGAAGATTATATTTCATTACATTACTTTCTTTAACCTCTTCTCTCAGAAGAAGCTCCCTTGAAGTAATGAAGCAAAATACCAAGCACAGTAGGATTTTAAAATTTAAAATAACCATCTTATTCCCAGCTGGAGCACACATTGTTTAATCTTTGCTCTGTCTTAACAAAGTTAAGGATTAGAGGATTAGGAGAAAAAAACATGGAAAAGCTAAGCATTTACATGATGTGCAGAGTGAAATGATCAATTTGCAGGATGTCGGTAAAACTTGTTGAAATGTCATTCACTATCAAAGTTCCATTCATTTTATGCAACTCTTTATTTCCTTTGCCATTTCTGTTGACTGACTCAGCATCCCAACACATTGCATGGCAGACGCACACACACGGAGTGCTTGGCTATTTGCAGGCAGCAGATAAACCAAGAGCCATAAATCAAACAGCAGTTTGTATAAATGGATATGAAAAGCCTTTGCAGTGAATGACAATAGTTTCACAGTTACAGAAAGTTAAAGAAAGAAAAGAAAGTTAAATTAGACTGGAATTCCTCACCCAGTTTGCTTTATGAATCATTTTTCTGTAGCACTTTTTCCTTACGTATGTTTCCCCTTATTTTAGCCCCAGGGTTATATTTTCATGAATTAGCATTTGCCAGTTTAGTAGTAAAGGCATTAAGTGAGCTGGAACGCAAGAGCATTAATTAAACATTAAAGCCTTGACTTGTATAATAACAAGAATTTCCCGGTTTTGAGAAGCCATTCCTCTGCTTGTCATACCGGTATCACAGATAACTGCAGAAACTCAGGCGGCCACCACAGCTGTCTCCTAATTAACGTAATTGGTCAAGTGATTATCATCACCTCATGAACACTTTGGTTAATGTAATGATGGGTGTTTGAGCAGTGGCATGTAATTCTAAGCTTTGTTAGAGTTTCCATTGCTTGATATATTTACTTAGTTAATAAAGCCTTGTTCATAATTAGCAAGTCAAAGCAATCTCTTCTTCTACTGATGTTGCCAAACTGATGAAAAACAGTGGCTTTACTCATAATTAGTGGATAACATGCACATGTGAAAACCAATCTAATATTTGTGACAATCCACACACAGAGAAAACAGTGCATGACCTTTGAACTGAAGGCAATGCTACCAAGCCAACAAATCACAGTTGTTGTGGTCTGCGTCATCTCAACGTGTAGCTACATTTCTAGGGAGATGCGCATCAGGACACTGATGGGACGTAGGATACACAGCCACACACACAGGAAGTCCATCTTTGGCTGAAGAGAGGAATCTATATTTGTCTGGTTTTCAAGTGACTGACATGAATAGCATGAATGTGGCAGATTTACTTGCTCTTACAGTACATCCAACTGTAACTACTCCAACTAAAAACAAGGATACATGCTTGTTAATAATATCTACACCACAGGTGTTATGAGTATGCGTACAGGTTTACACACATCCCCATATGTGCTCTTCATATTCTGACATTTTCATACAGTAATTGTATATTAACTCAAGCCTATCACCAGACAGAACGTTGATATCGGGCACCTCTGCAGAACCACAGATTAGGGTCACTGCCAACTTTAATATCAGGATATGGTTAGTTGGTTGAGATTAGGGAAGGATTGTGGTTATGGGATGGAAATGGCAGTCTCTCACATAAAAGCTGGATGTGCTACACTACCATGCACCATCCCTTACCCCCTGCCTCCCTAAATAAAAGACAGACTTTTTCCTGCATTGGCACTGGAAATAAATTAGGATCTGTGGAATTGTCCAACATGAATGTAACACTTTGGATATTAGGTTTTGGAACTAGCTGTGTCTAGAGCACACACCTATATCTCTATATATCTACAAGTAATTAAACCCTGCAAACATTATGCCCTTGTGAGATATGTAAGCTCCCTTTACATATATCATGTGCTCACAAATATAAGCATACATTATGAGTGATAAATATGAACAATAGACAGCACCTTTACTCATCATGATTTACAGCAACCTTGCTGCTGCAGGCAAAATCTGCATGATGGATTACTGATGGTCAGATCTGATTGTTTGCCTGTACCATTGAGTTTGGCTCCCAGATATCAGAACATACTCTCCGTCTCTCTGCAGGACTGCTCTCTTGCTGTTTCTGTCCCTCCCTTAGCCACTTTCCCCAGAGAGAAAACATGGGTGTTTTTCAAGCTCTGCCTTTGTTTACCTGGTTCTTTGTTCTGGCCTGTCACATTATCTCTCTAAGTGACGACGTAGCCTCCCCTGCGGGCTCATAATGAGGAAGCAGTGGTGGCACACAGCCTTGTTTCTCCACATAGAGGGTATCATTGTATGTTAGGGCATGCCATTGTTCAATTGTGGACTTATTTGGCAGTTGACACATTTTTTTAAATTCTAGCCTCAATGATAACTGTCTGCATTTAATTTTAAAAAAGACGTATATCTGTGTTTTTCCCTGCAGAAGGACGGTGCTCAGAGGCAGCACCACTGGATCTGTAGGCTACTTTACAAGATAGATCAAATCCAGTTATTGCTTATTATTGTCAGCAATGTTTTTACAATATCAATTAAATATTAAGTATTGAAAAGTTTTTTAAAAATCCATCTGACCAATCAAACACTGTGCTGACATTAAAACAAAGTTGAACTATCATAGCTCTCGCCACATGGTGCAAGATGAAATCGAAAGCAAACCCTTGTAGAAATATTGACTTCCTCCCTGCGGTGCTTCTGCAGTTTTCCCATCTCAAAGCAAAAGTTCACATACAGACCCCTGTGATGTTAGAGTGTTCAGTCAAAATTTGTGAATATCAACAGATTTCTCAAAGTAGACAAGGCTGGATGAAATCTGAAATCAAGATGTTAAAACCTGAAGGACATTTTCTGAGAAAACACTGCATCTATTAGGTGTAATTAGCTGTAAAAGAATGAATTTTTGTCCCTGTGAAAACTCTATTTGACACACTGTCAGTTTAGATGACATCATCACACTTTTACTTGCTAACTTACAAATCTCACAATCCCATTGTCACTTTTATGCAATTTAATTTTTGGCCCCTATTTCACTCATGCCCCTACAACAGATGTTTAGAAACATTTCTCAATAAAAAAGCTGCTCTAGAGCCAGAGAGCATCTCAATTTCTTGTGTAACTGGCTTGTATGAGGGCAGTTTAGGCACCATGTTTTAAAAAGACAACCCATTCTTTTGTTTCTGGAGACAGACACATTCATTGCTGTGCACATTGCTCTAACAATATAAGATGATTGTAAATTTTTATCAGGTTGATTCACCTGTCTGTTTAGCAAAACCCAGATAATTGTTGAATCAGTTGCCCAAGTGTTATTATGCACAAATTACACTTGTGCTGAAGGTCATTTCTGTCATAAAATAGCTGCTTGTAAGTAACCAATTCTGGTTTTCACTGGAGTCCTTTAAAGACCTGCACTACTTGATCTTCTTTCTCATTTTGAATAAGTCCTTTTGGAGACATGACTAAATACTGAAGTTCTGCATGTAACAGAGTGCTGTTCAGAGTCAGGAATACGCAGCTCTTCCATTTCCCTTTCACAGTGTCTCCATATTTCCAAGATATCTGAGTTTCATATCATATTCATATTCATGTCATATATGCCTCTAAATAAGTCGTAGCTCCTCTGGCTTGCTTGCAATCTTTGCGTCTGTCTGCTCCATTTGACCTACAGTATTTTTAGCACCTGATTTCAAAGATAACAGTAGTAACTTTGGTAATTGATGGACAAAGCTAAATAAATAAAATAGAAGTTGTCATAAACCGTAGTTTTTCCTTGAGCTTTCAGTCCTGCTGTACAGCATGGACCACTGGGGACATCAAAAATGCCTTGAGCTGCTGCTAATGCAACACAAGAATCCTGCACTGATGATGCTAACTCCCACAGTAATGCTGACAACTACTGCCTAGAGAGGCATTTACAGAATATTCATATATTATGTTCTTGTCTGTTCTTGCAAAAGTGCCTGTCAAAATTGGATTACAACAGGGTCTGACATAATGAAAATCAAAGGATTGTTACTTTTTAAAAGTACAAAGACTTGCTCCTACAATCTGCAGCATTCATTACATTCCATGATGCAGAATTAATGGACAGAAAAGACAATACACTGACAACTAAACCACTGAGTTTATCACCATAGGTACACTTTATTCCCTGAAAATTTCATTGCACTCACTGCTGCTCACAGTTATATGCACGTTCACCATTCCTTCTCTTCCTTTGCCATTGTTCCACACAGTCCTCCTCTAATAGCTCTACTCCATTAACGCTACTTTCATATGCATTTCCATTTTTTCTCTTAGTGTGTGAAACCTTGTTGACAGCATGGCAATAGACCATTCACTTTTCTGTAATTAATGCTATGTTTCGCCATTAAAAATGAGCTCTAATCATAACTTAGCTAATTGGTGCGTCATTGAGGTCCACTGACACAACATACTGAAATACAAAACTGTCCTCCTGTTAAAAAAAACAGCCCATAGGTTGTCTATGCAAGCAGCTTTTTGTGACACAGCTACATTTCTATGAGGAAGTCATAGTTTATAGATTGACAAAGTCCCTGTTAGGAGGAGGATGGAGTGGATGGATGGGTCAACAAAACTTTCACAGAGGAGACTGGTGTTTGCTTCCTATGTGAACCCAATAGTCCACATTGTTTTTTGTATTTTATCCATGACCACTCCACAACCTTAACCATGCTGTTATCATTGTAATCATGATGACGAAGGTCCTCTAACCTTATAACCAAGTTAGTTATGTGCCACCTGGTACGCTACTATTGCGTGTAACCGAGGGTAGGGACAATACAGGAGATGAGTGAAAAAGTCCGATTTTTGCATCTGCTCTCTTCAATCCAGACTTAAAGCAATTACGATGCAGTCACACCATATTTCATTCACTATTAATATCAGTGAAGAGTGGAATGAGATGCAATCTGACTGAACATTTACCTGTGAAGTAGCGAGACAGACCATTGTCAAACTGGTTTATTGATTCTGTACAGAATATACAGAACTGATCCTGCAGCGCCGCTGACACTGACACACCTGTATTGCAAGGTTACATACCATGTAGCTTAGTCTTGGCATCTGATAAGCCTTCAAACTGGACTTCCTGGTTCACCTCCACACCAGTAGCCTGGTTATTGTTGTATGAACATGAATCCTGAAGTGTTTCTTTTTGTCTGATGAAATATCATCAATTATCTTAAGTGTGAAAAGAAGTCATGTCTTTGCTAATTTAGTCAGGAACTGTAAACACAAACTATGCTGTATTTTGGCTGCCTGGATAAATGAATTAATGTCTAAACTGTGACTTGACAGAAAACACAGTTTAATGACTGAAATTTCCCCTCATACACAACAAAAGTTGTCAAAAAACATAGGTGTACAAGTTTAATGTCTACATTCTGTCAATTCCCAATTAGCCTTAGATGTTGTTAAAACAGCCTGTACAACATTAGCCTAGTCAGCATATCCTTAAATTCAGTGTTCAGAGTCAACTCTGAATCTTCTGGTACATGTTTGTGTGTAAATGGATAGTAGGTGAAGGCTCAGCCATATCTCTTATGTTAGAGGTGATAATACTTTTAACAGTACTTATCCAGTAGCTAATAAGCCAAGCTGTCCTGCTGATTTGGTTTAAGAAGAATTACTAATGATCTTCCCAGTTGGAGACAACTTTGCATTCATTATTATTCAAGATATGAGGGGACCTGGAGCTCATCTCAGCATGCACCAAGTGAAAGACAGACTAGCTAGCAGCATGAACAAGTTGTACGTCTAACAGAAACAATCACATTCATAACTTTAGACATTGATCTTCAATTAATCAGCATGTCTTTGGACTGTGGGAGGAAGGAGTATGTACTCTAACATGTAATCAGACTCCTGTCATGGTGGGGGCTAGTGACACAGGAGAAAGACCCAAATGCAGACACAAAACAAAGTTATAGCAGTTAAGTTATTAAACAAAAGAAATGAAGGGTTAAGAAAAGGTGAGGTAGGTGATGATCAAAGGTAGAGAGTGTAGGGAAATGCAGGGAAACTCAAAAGCACACAACCACAAAACCAACATTGCACAACACAATACTCTGACCAGCAGAAGGGGAGAAAGACAAGTTCATATATACACAGGGGAAAATTTATTGATGAGACACAGATGAAGCAAGAAACAAGAAGGAAAAGAACAAGGACAGGAAATAAATCACAAATGACACAAGAAAGGACTGATTTCAAAGTAAAACAGGAAATGAGACACTAAAAAGCACAATCAACACTTTCTTTATTTAAAATGGGGGCACAGCCTACACAGGCTCTGTGTATTTTTCAGAGGTTGTCAAATGAAAATCACTCCAAAGTGCGGAGCAAAGGGTGATCTATGATTGCTCTGTCATCTCTAACCATATTAACAAAAAAATCTGAATAAAGTGGGTGTATAGGTGCAAGTTGATGGTATCGAATACAAGTCTTGGAGAAAAATGTAAGCGTTTACTATGTCAGGCCAAAGGATGGTCATAGAAAACTCCTCCAGTCTAACGTCCTGTCTTCTTGAAGCAGTTGTGGCCTTGCTTGGTCCTCAGGTGGAACAAAAGGATTACATGTATTTTCTTTATAAGAACAAGAGCACAAAAATTGTTCTTAGATTTATAACTTTTTTTTCTCTAAAGATTAATTGGTTCACCACTAAAAAAATGTTTAATCTGATCTGCATTTGAATTTCTGACCATTACTGTACCAATGAGTTCAGTAATATTATCCAATCCTTTTTTTTCATTTCTGTACAAGACCTACATTTGTGATGCCTCTCCAGCCTCTGGGCTGGGGAGTTAGTGCAGTTCAGCTTCAGTGAGGAGCCCTGTCACCAAGCTCCCACGATTTACTGCCATCTTATTTCTGGCTCAGCTTCTTCTGTCATTAAATCATTTCCTTCATTGGACTGCTGTTTGAGTGGGGCCAGAGCAACATTTAACCACATTTGTTACCACCTCCAAAGCTAATTTACCATCATCTGGCTTCAGTGGCTCATTTTCTGTGCAATAGATTCTGCACAAGGACATCAGTTTCCTCTTGCTACGCACTGCACTGTGGTGCAGCAAAGAGAGTGTAGAGATGTAACATTAAAACACACACACACACACAAACATAGTAAAACAAACCCCCTCACACACATACTGCAGTTGTCCAGGCAGACTTTACAGCCTGCACTGGAATCATGAGAAAAGTGATTATAAAAACTAAATACATCTCACTACAAAGTAATGATCTGATCTGCACTGAACATCACAACATTAAATAAATGTTTATGTACACCAATGTAAGAGTAGTTAAGGGGGTTGTAAGAATATTAAAGACACCTATGGGTAAATATATTGTTGAATTAATTAGGTTAAGTAATTCATAATACTTTATTGGCCCTGTGAGTTTAAAGTCTAAGACAAAGGTTTTGCCAGGAAATGAAAATTACCCAGTGCACCAAAAATGAAAAGGCAAGCAGAATGAGCCCCCTGTCTGCAACCATAATGTTTATTTTATTAGCTTTTTCATGTCATTAAAAGTAATTTCTCAGCAAAATGTGTTGAATGCAGTATTTTCACATCACTGTGATATTGTTAAATTAATTTTGATGGTGTGGTAATTATTGTAAACAATAAGCCAATCACCACAAGAAACAACAGCCTCAAAGGGACGGTCTAATTATTTTCAGAACAAAGAATTCCATCTTCGCTGCTATACCAGATCACAAATCTTTGCAGACAAGACAGCCTTGCAATAAAGTTGGAAATGAAACTTTATTTCAGACATGTCAAACTTTGAAGAACAAGTTCAGCCAGGGTTTGCCTGTTGCAGATATCATGTTTAACTTAAAGCATTTAACTCCATGAAGAGACTGTCCATAAATGTAAACATGAACCTCAAAGTGCAAAAGTTTCCTGCAAATATTTCCTCAAATACCTGGTAATATATATTTTGTAGCCTGCAGGCACTGACTGCTCATCATAGATACATGGCCTAAAGCACAGTTGTTATTAACAGATGGCTTTTTTGGGGGAAAAAACATCAAAGCCTAGCTAGAAAATGAATGCTATGAAATGAAGAGCTAACATTCCTGTCTTTATTAAAGTTCCTTCATCACTTTTATGTATGACCACATGACTACCACTGAGATTTTAGAATAGTTTACATAAAAGATCAAAATTTTGAGAATAGAGATGCACATGACCATGGATAAAAAGGGTCACTATTAATGACAAACCCACTGGGAATTATTGCTTTGCTTTTCCACCCAGCTCCACAGAGCCTGTCTGCTCTCATCAACCTGTATCCACATGCAGCAGCTGTTTACACCAAAAAGCTCTGATAAAAACTCACTGCTCACTACCTGCCTTGCACCAGATGGCTAACAGACAAAGTTAGCAACTAGATGTAGAAGAAAGTGGAACATGTAGCCGCTAAAGAGCCAGATATTTCCCTCAGGAGTTGGTAGAGACCAGACCAGAGCGACAATTAGAGTGAATATTGGATGCATATTCATTTGGTGGCTACAAACACAACTCCAAATGAATGAAACCCCACAAGCTCCAGGTTCACTATGTGGCAATTGGTTTGTGGTAATTAAATTAACTGTAACATTGTTTGGGAACATGGGAATATGCTACAAAAGCATAATATCAACTGCCATGATAAGGGCTATAAGGTGGTCCAGCTTTGAGTGTGTCATATGTGCTTGTGTGATGCATATCCCTCTGTTAGTTTGTCTTTAATTACAATACAGCAAACCGATAGGCTCTATAGTATTCCAGCACAGGGATACTGTACACAATGTACAAGTAGAAAGAACAGGGGATTAAATGGGTCCAGCAGCTCATGTGCACCTTATGCCCCCTAATGTTTGACGGTACATCATATGTTATGTCTTCAGCGAAGTGGCTAAAGTATAAGTGTACATCGATAAATACATAACAATAGAATTGAAACAATGCTGATCAATTTCTTTACATGCTTAAATCTATAGACAGCAGGTGACATTCACTGTTGTAAAATTCACATGGCTTGTGTGGACCAGGTGTCCAATAAATAAATAAATAAGAGGCCCAAAGGAAAAGAAAGGACCACCTCATGTAACAGCCAAATTCCATCTTATAAAACCATCTCATGTCCAGTGTGGGCTAAAACTGCTTTATTGTTACTGTCTGAGCTCTCTGCATTGCATGGCGTGATGACCTCATGATTTATTACAGGGATGGCTGAAAATATGAACACAGCATCTGAAAATAGCATTGCAGAAATGAACATTTTTCATTGCCACCACATCAGTAGCCTCTTGACAACACAGCGCAATGGACAACGGTCGGTGCATTCAGAGGCACTTTGAAGTCATTTCCTTATATATGAGGCTACTGAATGAGAAGCATTCATAAATATAAATGCTTATTTTATCAAACTAATGCATATCAAACCAGTGTTATAGTCTGCTGTGCTTATAACAAAGAGGGCTGACTTGTTCATTTCATTTTATGGGCACTCAGTTCAACAGCTGAAATTAAAAATATCTTCATAGCAGCTATCCATGTGTCTCTTTACAAACCACTCCCAACAGCAGTAAAAATCTCCTGAGAAATAGTTCTGTGAAGGTTGGATTTTATGGCGAGCCTCTATCATTCAGCTTTTCAAGTGATTACATGAACCTGGCAATGAGGAAAACTACTGACAATAGTTTTGTGTGTTACCTAAACAGCTAGGGCCAGATGAGTCATTATTACACCATTTAGCAAGCAGCCAACAATTAGAAACCCAGAAGAGCTGGAAAAAAGGAAAGTGTCCTTTGCCTGTACACAGACACGTACAGCTGAAGTGAAATATGCAGTTAAATTACATACACAGAACAACCACCTTAATCACACAGCATGGCAATAACTATGTTTGACATCAGAGTGAGACTTGGAGGAAAGGATGTTTTTCTCAGCAAATGGCAAGCTTATGTAGGTGCAAATCTTAATTCTAGTGGCTGTATTAATAAAAGACATTGTGACAGACAGCAAAGCATGACCATGCATTTTTTTTAGCCTAATCATACTAAAGCACATCTGTGAATAAGTTGTTGTTTGTAATGCAGGATGTTATTATTACAGCCGATTACACTAAGGACTCTAGATACTTGTTTTTAACTATTCGTCTGAGTGAGCATGATTGCTACCCCATGTATCCTGCCTTCCCTCAGAGCCTTGATTGTGAATTTCCTCACAAACCAAGGATGCAATTAACCGCACGAATGATATGGGCACTATATCAGGAAGTATAGGGTCAGCAGCAGACTCTGAACAAACAAAAGCAGAAAAGTTTGAAGGTACAAAGCTTGCCATGATCTTATAGTTGTTACCTTATAAAGTTATATTTTGCAAATTCAGAGGTTCTCAAGGAGGATATTCTGGTGTCAGATAACAATGGTTTGGCCCTGACCTGTTCCCCAGTGGTCATACACTTTAGTCCTCCAAGTATGCACAAAGTACGTTGTCAAGTATGTGAACAATTCTGCTTATGTTGCAGCCCCTTGTCTGGTATCGGTGAAAAGCAAATATTTTCTCTCTAAGCATTGTAGATTGTAATCATTTCAGAGAGTAAGCATTTTGGCCAGAGAACAAATATGTATGCAGACAGAGTATGATTTGCTTTTATGCTTCATGTTCTGGTCCAAAGTTATATCATTATCAGCTACTAAAAATAAATACAGGAAGTGAATACATGTTGTGATATTTGTGTAGATAAGCAATTACTGGTGAGACAGTTTAAGGACATGTTTTTCTCTTCATCTACAGTGTTAGCCATCCACACAGCTATATTATGTGCAAAGATTATTTTTGCGCCCACCGGATAAAGACCAATCAGAAGTCTCCGCCAGCACATCTACTAAAACACCGATCTCGCGACACGACCGGCTCATTGCGGTGCGTGAAAGGTGCCTCAGCCCCGGCAGCCACAGCAGCCAGCCAGCACAAACAGCGCCTGTGCGCCGAAGAGCCACGACCCGAGACCGTGGGCCGGCACATTTCGGTCAACAGCGCCACAAACACGAGGCTCGATGAACGAATCTCATCCACCAGCTGAGCCCCCGTCAATATTGCGTTTGCCCAGACGCGCCATAAACGCAGCACACCGCGCAGCCTGAATGGGTAATTGAGCGATGGTTCAATCAACAAGAATGATGATGAGGCCGCGCAAGAAGCAGCGATTGCCGGTCAGCCGAGATGTCGACGGAACATGATAAATATTGGTTTGGTTAGCGTCAAACCCGCCATCGTAGGGCAAACAATTATTTAATGTTCGGCTGGAACGATTTCAGTGAGGATAATCGCAGCCTGTTTAAAATAAAATTCTATTTTCCACCTGGCCTTATTCATATAGCTCGAGTTATTAATTTACCGGTTCATTGGCCCAATCACCTGTGGAAATACGGAGTTCGTGATTGGCGACAGCAGGTCAAGAACATAACCAACTGTAAATTCGTTCCTTGCGCAGGCTGAACACATTTTGACTCATTAGTCACGAAAGTATCTGCGCATGCCGGTCCGTTGCGGTCAGCGAGCGCCCGATAAAACTCAACATTGACCCTGCGTCAGTAGCCCATAGCCTGCGATCACACCGATATCTGATCAGGTCGAAGATAGCGTTGAACGTCCGACACGTCGTTCAAAATGACGATTTTGTTTTGTTTTGCTTGCCCAGCTTTATTTGCCGCGATAAATGTACCATAACCACCCAGCAACAGGCTTCAGGTGAACACTGCCGGCGAATAAAGCACGATACGAGCCGATACCCCGGCATCACCCGCAGCTGGCGGCGCTCGGGCGTGAGGGCTTCCGGACGGCGGAGCACCGAAACCACCTCCTCCGTCCCATCATCGCAAACCCATGAAGCCGCCGAGGTCCGTAGATATCAGCAAGATTCTGCACGAAACAATGGGGCCCTGGAAGATAGTTCTCAAGTTCATCAAAATTGACTGTGAAATAAGTGACGAATGCTTCTGTTCAACATCAGGAGGCATCACTATTGGCGAAAGGCGTTTTACAACCGCACCGGCAGAGAAACACAGCCATGACAAACGAACCTCCACCAAGCCTGTTTCATGATACCAGAGCCCGCCGTACCAAGACCATCAGCATCATCGGTCTCGACGGCGTTTCACCGCCTCGTTGCTTCCGCCAAGATCGCTGTTTCAAAGCTGCAACTGGCGAGGCATATGGACGACAAAGCTCATTAAGAGCTGAATCGCTGACAGTAGCCGAACGCAGATAACGTCGGTTCAGACCGGGGTATTGGCCTGAGTCATTGGTTCATCGCGTCGGGCTCATTCGCGTTACGGTTCAAGAGATTGATTGTGCGACGCTTCCGTTTTAAACAGAGCATCAGCAGATCGATTCAGTAACCTGACAGTGAATCAGTTATCTCGTCATTGCAAAGATTTTTCCAAAAGGTTCAATCTTCGAAAGCTGCGCCCATACCAGAAAAACTGGCACCCGAGCATTTGCCATCAAAATTCAATCATTGCCTTGGCCCAGCAGCACCACCACTGCTCAACACAGTCCCACGAGTAGCCGACACCAATGGGAGGTAGGGTGAATCAGACGAGCATTGAAATAGCGGGAAGCCCAGCCTCAACAGTCGGCGGCGTGCCTAGCCGGCCGCCAGCACAAGCTTCCCATCCCACCGAGAGCAAACACCGAGTACGCCGTAAACATCAGGCACCGCACAAACATTAACACACGTTGGCCGAACACAAAACAGGTTTCAGCAATTAGTGGGCGATGACGACGAGCCTCGCCAACCGCTCAACACAGAAGCAGCTTTGTCATCAAACGAGCAATTTGTTAGTCAAACCACGTCACAAGCTTCCAGAGGCCGCACAGCAGCCGCGCAGATGCAGACCGCTTACGGTCAACCGATTACGCCCCAACAGAGCTAACGTTTTCATCTGCGCGTGTTCTCCACCACCTCTACCGCCCAACCATTTGATCCGTCGCATGACTTCATTGCCGCATAATCGTTGGGCACCGTTGTCGTAACATCCAGCAGTTATGGGCATCAGCCAACACCGTGCAGCCAACGACCGTCTCGCCGGCACGCGGCACCAGCATGAACACTGGCCTGCATCTGTCAGTTCGTTTCGAACAGTGATCAGCGTTATCGCCACTTTCCGACAGCACAAAGAGATCAATCTTCAGCCTGTTCAAAATGCTCAACTTCGACACCGACTCTAGCCGCTGTTTTGATCAGCCGACCGAGAGCAGCAGATCACGTTTGCAGGAGCAGACTTCGTGAAGGTAAGACGAAGTCATCGTCTTCAGAGAGACAATGAACGCAGGATGACAAACGAGAGGTACCAGCGAGAGACAGCAGAAAAAAACAAAACACGCGAAAAGCCTGATCAAATGACACGGCACAAAGTCTTTCCATTGTCATCTTACCGCTGATCTCCGAGAAACCTGATCGTCATCATCTCGGCTCACCGGCACCAAACAGGAATCGAAAGCAGGTCACGAGCAACATTCTCACTTTGCAGTAATCACAAATCGAGCTTTTGCACGAAAATTGCGCTACGCTTCAATAGCCGTTAGTCACCAAAAAAATCAAAAAAAGAAATGAACAGATCACCTGATTATTCTCATCTGGCGACTCACAGGTTCACACTCGCGGCGGTAATGACCTCCAGTACGGTTGACTCATAGCACGACAAATTACTTTTTCTAGTAACGTAAATGAAATCATTTACTACTTTGTTTGTTAGTTATTGCTGAATTAAGACCGGCGTCGAGGTGAGAACAGACTGCGGGGCCAGATGAGTAGATACCAGAAACCCCAGCTGGCATGATCCATCCTCGTCGAGGTACGGCGCGGGCATTGACGGTCATTTATTGCGCCCCTCCATAACCCGCCACAGCTGATCTGCAATGATGCGGCGGCGGCACAGGATGAAGCGATCAGCATGAGCCCCGGACCAACGGCAGGAATGGAACGTCGGCGCCGGATTATTGCCGGTTTTGCCGCACACATCCGTCTCATTGCAGCGAGGTCCATCTCTGCTCTCATTTCCATGGTGAAACAGACGCCTTTAAACGCCGACACCTGCACCAAGACGCATCCACCTCCTGCATTATACGGGCGTTTCTCAGCGTTCAGCACGCCACCAGCCCACTCGATGTCATTACTCAGGTATTTGAGGCGAACGCCCGGAGTTCCATCGAATGCACCAGGTGATTTCACTTGCAGTCAGTCCAGAAAACTGTGCAGTGATTCAGCCAGTTTCATTTGACATACAGACCCACAGCCAAGATGTCGTTCTACACCAAAATTTGGAACACTCCGGAACCCAACACCATCCAGAACCACGATACCGACTGCCAGCCATAATTTTATTCTGGTATCAGTACGATCAGACCATAATTCACGTACCATCACCTTACGTCAGGTTCACGACGATGTGGACATTTACCAGCCTTCCGAAAACGTCATCAACGTCTTCGTGGCTCCGGAGGAGCCAGTCGGGCGCAACACCAGGTGACGATTACTCGATCAATCTCGGCTTACCGAGTCAACATTCACAACTATACCGCATTACAATCGAGGGCAAGCAAGGCAGGCAGACAGAACGAAGACAGGCCTCCAATACCGTTCATTGTCTCCGTTCATCAACCCGGTTCGGCAGCGCAGTTGGCGATCAGTCGCCGCGGTTACTTGAACAGCCGTTCACCAAACAGCCGCCATCAAATATCGAACACATTCATCGGCAGTAAGAAAACCGATCAATTCGTTGCGCGATCGACACGTGAGCGTTCTCAACCACACGTTCGGCGTCAAACGTCGACGAGTTTTGTAATCAACATCTTTCTTGCCTTTGAAGAAAAACATTCATTTTCCGCCACTCAATAACACGATCAGCCTCATCACAAGCATCATTCTGCGATCAGCACGATACCTTCACCAGCGACTGATGCTGGCGACGGCGCTACTTTATTCGCCTGCATTTCCTGGCTCCATTACCTTCACCAGCCTGTTGTTTGTCGATGTCGCTCATCACACGACGACATGAATGTGTCGCTAACGAACATGCGCCACACACCGCATTACGCATTGCCTTCACCATAGTTCGCCATTGAGTACTTCGATTACCGTTCAACAACATTAATCATTACGTTTCATCTGCGCAAAAATGCAGAGTTTCATCCAAATCATCGGTTGAAGAACAACATTGGTCAGGCCCTACCAGGAGCGCATTCATTTTCCGTATCAAGTCGCCGTCATATCTTCATCTCAGCTCGCTTCGACGGCCTTTACATCACCAGGCTGTCGTCCCGCCAGAACGGAAGTGGCGTCTGCACCACCCACAAGAGCTCACTGAACAACGTTCATCAGAACGGGAGCGCGCACCGTTGACCACGACTCGATCAGTTCAACATCCACAGAAGAACAGTAATCGGTCGCAATAGCATTAGAAATTGCCACCAGGCATCGAAGCTTAGACCCAAAATGGTTAACACGTCTTTGATAGCCGTGATATTACGCATTGTGCATCACCTGCTTTAACGATACACGCTCAACAACTCACGAATCGGCCTCGACAGCCCGACAAAGGGCTCATCGAACCTTGCGTGTCTCACACTGAGGCCGCCGGGCCGCCTCACGGCAGCGTGCATGGCTCCCCGCCTGGCTGAAGAGACCACCGCATGCCGCCACCGAAAATACGACGACATATACCCATTTGTGCGCAGGTGATGCCACTGCAGGATCACCAAAAAACCACAGCATGCACATCATACCGGATTTGCCACCGAGAAAATGCACTCTGTCACCAGCCTGTCCCAACACCAGCAGAGCTCAACCGAAACACCATGTTGTCATACGATCCCACTGCACGCATCAGCCGCTCATTTCGTCATTTTACATGCTGTCAACAGACCAATCCCTTTCTTCACCAGCTGCAGTGTTTCAATTCCCCACTTCAATTTTGGTGGCGCGACACAGCTGAGCAGTCATGCGGTTAGCTATGTACCATGGTGGCGCCCAGCAGCCATATTACGGGCAGTAAAAGAGCAGATCTCAGTACCTGTTGCTGTTTCTGAGACGATCATTTATTACATATATGCCAAACCGAGAGGATGACATCAATGGTATTCATGAAGAATATTATGAAGATTGTTGAAAAGAGTATTGTGTTCAATAATTGTAATGATAACCCGCCAAGAGACATATACAAGAGGGCAGATGACTGATGCTCATACCGTGTTAAAATATACTAACAAAGTTAAATATGCTAACCGACCATACAAACCCCAAAACCATATATGATGGTCAGAACCGTCAAACATAAGCATTTCACACGTTGTGTAACAGCTGCCTTACTGCCATCAACACAAACCCAAAGATTTTGCGCGCCGTCTATTTTCCGCTTTACACGTAAATTATCACTGCTGCATCGCTGACACCCAGGACGCGAACCTGCTACGAACACATCCCGTGTAAACACAGACGGAGCACTGAAGCTGCCGCTCATTTGCTGCTCATGGTTCATTTGGTTTCCGCCGACTTGCCGCGTGATTTTTACATGCAGTAGTGCCGGCCTGGACCAATATTGTCGCGCCGTCATATGTAACATTACACAGACCAACACACTGCGTCCGGCTCCAGTCTACAGAACTTTGCACAACACGAATGCGGCGTAATTGGCTGCATCCGTCAACCCGCAACAACGTTGAACTGGTTCAAAACAGCCTCGTAACAGTTAATCAAAAACCGACTGGCGGGTCCTCATTGCTGCAGAGCAGCCGAGCACCGCTATTTTTGCGACCGTTGGCAAAAGCGGTAATGGTTCACGTCAGGCCCTCACGAATATTCATCAAACCGTTAAAACAGCAATACGAGTTGCTCATTGGCCCGTTTTATACTTCGTGTTGACCGTCAGGTCCGACGGCGAGCGAAAGTTCACAGCTGGGCCCGTCTGCCCCCGCACATCGCGTGTCGGGCCAAAACCCACCTGCTCCCGATCACGACCATATTCGTCGATTTCATCACGAACACGAACACAGATCAATACAGCGAACCGGTATCCCAGCAAGTCATCGCAGACCGGGCTGTTGCCGCAGGTCATAACAGAACTTCCTTCGCACACCAGGTCGTTTGCCAGGTCATTTCAGCGGCAACCACGATCGCCAGAGCCGGCAGCCTCAGTGGCTTGTGCCCCGACCAGTTTCTTCATGTCGACTCACCACACCAGCTGCCTCGCCGTTTTTATTGCGTCGACACTTAGTGGCTACCAGAAGATGGCGTCCTTTGCCTCCTCATTAACTTCAAGCCAGGGAAACTTGAAAAGAAGAGAGTGCTATCTGAAGCACCTCTCTCATCTCGAAAAACCTACTGTCCCACTCATCACAGCAGAAACATGTCCATTATATAGGCGCCACCGTCATTATTGGTTTGGCCCGCCAGCCGGGTACTCGATTCCGACGAAGATGACACCAGATGTCGGAGGGCGTCAGGGCACTGTCGGTTAGCAGTTCGCGATTTATTCTACGTTAACAGGTGGCGAAACGACCCGGAATAACCTCGACCAGGCTTGTCGCTCAGTAGTGCTCGGTGGTTTCATGCACAACTCTTCCCGCCGCACACGGCACGACCTCAGCACAAGACCAGCACTGGGCATGGCTGGTGCGAAGTTGCCAGCCTGGCTTCTCCAGACAGGGGAATATTTGTTCCATCAAAGAGCGAGTGATTGAAGATCGCCGCATCATCATCTAAAGAAACGCTTTCTCGGCAGAACATTCGAGCGCAACCGCTGCTTCGTACGGTCTGATCATTCTGACTAAAATGTCTTTGAGAAAATGGTAAGCCTGGATATTAAAACAGAAAGAAGTCGCCACCTTTCATTGGCGGGCACGCAGATGTTCTTTCGCAGCCGTTGCAAAACGATGGGGTGGCACTTAGCATCGGCCGAGGAAACACGTCGATTTAACGCGAAAGTCACCAAAGAACAATGGTAACACCAAATACGTAAAAGTTATTTCAATGAGCGGAGCACAGGAAGAAGACCGACGCCGTAAGCGTTAGATGTCGGTCTCTGCACTACACGCTGCTCACCGTCGAGAAACATTTGCCGTTCATTTTGTCAAATGGAAAGAGGGCTCATTATTTACCGCGAGCGCAGTTACCGTCATTCAAATATTTTTAAAGACCGAACCGTGCGTGCTCATATTTCGAGCTGTTTCAATGGTAATTTATGGTGCGCCGCTTCGAAATATCACAACAGAATGCCACGTCATCTCCAAGAAACAGTTGAAGAGTTACCTCGCACCACCGCACAGTCCGATAAAAGTCGACAACGCAAGCCGCAACACCGAACGAATCAAACGAAGTCCCATATTCGTAACAGCCATTTCATAGCAGACCATGCAGCGTCACAACCACCTGTTCAATCGCGTCATCATTGTTTCGCAAAACCTCCAATAGTACGAACAGCAAAAAAATAACATTCGGTTCACCGCCTGTGGTTCCATATCCTCATTTGCAGTCGGTCTCCGCGGCCGATGTTGCTGCCAGCGACCGCGAACACGCAGACGGTCACCCCAGTTATTAAATGCCCCAGCCACCACGCCAACCACCGACTCAGGCATTTCGTCTGCCGGGCATGTCTGATTATCTCGACAAGAATCCGCACGACTGTCTGCAGCCTTGTATATTACGCAGGATTGCCATTGATCTGATGGCTAGAGTCACCACTCAATACACCCTCCGTGACGAATATTAGTTCAGCTGCCGAACCGAAAGACAGTGCAGCAGAGGCTGGGATACTAGCCTTTAGTATCACCAAAGAGCGTTAAAATTTTCCAGAGTGGCTGGCAGAGTAACAGTTAATAGGTTGAGTCTTCATTATGGGTCCTCACATCGTAACGCCGAGCTTCCTTTAAGAGTGTTTAATGCAGTTTGAAGACCTGCCGCAGTTCGATCGTCGTCATCAGCAGTTTCGATATCGTAGCATACCGTGTAACCGCGCCAGCATGTTACCATTTCTGATCCGGTGGGATCACGCGGAACGTGGGTCTCTGCGGAAACGCGTCGCCCGGGAACCGCAGCCCTCCACAGGCTCACAGCCAGAGTTTAACACCCTTTCCCGTTCTCAGCCTTCGCAACAGAGAATTATCTTCAACATGCCAGTCGATGGAACAAATGAACACATCCCACGCAGCAGAATGCAGGCCGTTTCGCCCCGGGAGCTAATTTCACGCCCCACATCAGGTTCTTCCCGCACCGCCTTCATGCGCTCGTTAAAAATGTCCACGGCAGACATGGCGCGTGAAGGGTTAACCACAAAGAACCTGTCTCGACAGGATTGAAAGACGCATCTCGGCGTATCACCATTACCATGTACCATCAGCCGACACAGGCACTGGCAACAGATCATACTATATTTTATTGTTATTAATCAGCACAAAATTGTTTGCATCATCATTTTCAACACATGATAGTTGTTCAAAGTTTTTAAAATGCCGTCATTTATCTGTTTATCAATCGTTAACCGACATTTGGTTTTCAGCAAATCGAATATCTTTGCGTTTGGGCTCGTGATTGGACAAAACAAAATCGAGGTCGATTGGTCATGAAAATTTAAAAGGACCTTCTTAACTATTTTCTGGTCACTGGCTTACAATTATTAATGTTAAATGCTTAAAACACAGGTTAACATCAACGATATTCCAGGCAGCAGACCCAACATACGTCCTCTCCTTTCTCCTCTCTTCCTCTCTCAATACCAGCCACACACACACACACAGCCTTTTGCGTTTCAGCGGCGGTGACGATACAAACATTACGGACAGCTTGAACACGACCGTCACTGCTTCGCCTTGCAGCATTCATTAACGCCGTCTCTCGGAAGAGCTTCCTCTCACTCCAGCCGACACTAAACAGGATACTGGCTTATTATCGCCCGACGCCTGCTCGGTGAATGTCATCATTTTCATATCATTGTTCGCCGCTACGAAGAAGCGTTTTCCAGCCAGACGCATCATCGCGACACCGTGTGACTGCAAGCAGCAGCAACACAGCCAAGAGTCATCCTCACTTTATCACAGATAAAGTTCACACCACCTTTAACAAATGCACAACCCGAGCCGCTGACGACACATGCCTCTATAACACATTCGTCACCGAGCAAGACAAAACCCGTTACAAATACAGTTGGCCAGCATTACTGCAACTTTTTTCGCATCATTGCAACATTAGGACAATCCCATATATTGCCATATCTTTAGAACCAAAGACCGAACAACGGTCACACAGCTCAGATACCGCGGCATTTGCTCACGCAGACATTGGCAGATTTTCAGTTTAACACGATGCATGATTTTCGTTAACATCTCGTCGATGTAACAAATTCAATAGCATCGTGTCGCGAGAATTACCCAATTCGACACTGTCGCTTCATTGGTCGTTTCCGGCGGCTAAAGAAAGAGTCCCTGAATACCGCCGACACCAGTTCGTGATCATCCGTGCACACAGACCGCCTTCTGCGCGAGCTTGCCGAGTTTTTCTTTTGGGTACCAAAATCAGGTGATTGATCACATATTAAATTAAATATCGCGTTGTGCATAAGCAGAACTGGTACGGATAATTGCGCATCCCGGACAGCAATAACAAAGGATTACCCTCAAGAGAAACAAGTGAGAAATATTTTATTCATACCTGGCACTTGCAGGTTCAACGTCATCGCTTGAGTACCTGAATTGCACTGTTTTAAAATGCCTCAATCAACGCCCAGCGAGTTAACAAGATTGCAATCATTTACGCAGTCATTTCATCTATCTTTGTGATGATGGCGCGTTTCATTCACCAATAAGACACAGATTGAAAACATATCCCCGAAGACAGCGTTTCACCAGCCATTACGCAAAATAAACAGCCACCGCATCAGCACGGCATTTTTGCTGCAGCAGGCTGTGCGTAGCCGTGAACGTTGCGAACAAAGAGCGTTCAGTTCCCCAGCAAGCTCTTCAGGTCAACCTTTAAAACGCTGTCAACGTTTCTTCCCGCCATCGTCACCTTACCCACATCATCGACACGCAGCGATTACCACTGAAACTAAACCAGTCTTGTTAAGATGAAATATCCAGGACTTTAATTGAGACTCGCATCTCTTCAAACATTCACGTATTATTCGGCATGACAAACATACACCACCCAGATTTTTGATGACATTTATGACATCAGAGCTTCCGCCCGCAGAATGCGCCAGCGATCGTGAACCTACCGGAAGTTGCTTAGGCCATTCGGCACATCATTGTCGTAACCACATCGCGATCGACACTAAATGAGCAAGCGACCATAGCTAATGTGAATATTGTGTTTGAAGATACGCTTTCTTCCTAAGATTGTAAATAGCCAGGTTGCAACATGTGACCAATATAATTGATTCAACAGCCGATTTACATGTCACCCTTAGTAATCACCGACCGAAAGGTCATTGAAAACGACAACGTTTCATCACTCCATTATTTGCGTCATTGGCAGCGTTGGCATGAAATCTTCGCATCTGCCTCTTCCTTTCGACCAAACAGTAGATCACGTGATCTACCAGTGATCATTTGTGAACGTAGCGTTAACAAGACGGTTACGGTCGCCTTTGACATTTTGACATTCTCTTCATTCTTTCATCAGTTTGAGACTTTCGATTATTCCATAAAACAGTTTAATGTCTTTAAAATCTTCTTCCTACCGCATTTCATCATTTCAAACAGTATGGCATGTTTTCACCGCCGTTTTGGTTTCACAGTGCCCCCTGCATACCACCGGTACCGTTTTGCAACATCCTTGTTCACCAAGCACAACCAGATCAACATAGTTGTTTCTTTCACCCCAGACCGAACCATATTCATCACCGCGGCACATCATCACATGATCTTTACCAGCCTGTCGTTCAGCCCAGCCTGTCAGCGCGTCCTTCAACTCAAAGCGAGATGAATCATTGTTATCAATCGTCTTTAAAAACCGACGCGCATGACGACGCCGCAGTTTAACACGTCGCATCATCATACACACCACAACGATATCGCGACGGAAATGCCCACCGCTCGCCAGCCCCAGGCAACGCCACAAATGCTGCCGACTTCACATTCACGGCTGATCAACCACAGCCCGCGGGTCACCGACCGCCGCCCACGTACCGCTCAACACCACCGGCACAAACATCAGGTTCCGGTGAACGAAGAGCTGCGATTACTGGGAGGAAACAAACAGTATTAGCCAGTACACCGGTCTACCAGAGTCATAGTCAGCAGTTCGGTGGCTGTTGAGGCGTTGCCGATCGCCTTCAGCATACCGACGCAGCTGAGGCGGGCTCAATTATTTAGCGAAAGTGGCAGCTCGCAGGCATATGGAGACCCGTCCTCTTTAACAGCTACGCAGGAGTTTATTTCAACCGAAATGACATTTTGAATATATGCATTTGCATCTTATCACTGCGTACAAGATTGACCACGTTTCAAACACGGGCCGTAACACCGTGCGAAAATCAACACCGACAGCAGACATCCGCAAGAAATACTACCGCAAAACGCACTATTCTTTATCATCCTCTTTCTCCGATTACGGCCACATCGCAACACAATCATAGCGCGGCATCTTCAGTCGCCCGAGGCCCACTCATCCTCAAACTCTCATAAACGTCCGACCAACGAACCAGTCGCACCATAAAATACCATTCTCGCGCAACTCAACCGGCAAATCAGTTATTTTCGACAGTAAAAACATAACAGATACCAACAAACATACGCGAAATTATACGCGATGGGTAAAACACCGGATAACGTGAGTAGATTGTCATGTTGCAGTTATGGCACCGACCTTCACTGCAGTTAAAGAAGCGCGAGTCATTATTAGGCCCGCAATATCAAACAGTTTGGATATTTTCAATCAGTAAGGTGATTTGCACGACTGCTCGTTTCTTCGCACGGAACAGCGCAGGCCAGGCTTCGAAATAAAAGGCCACAACGAACGAAGACGGCATCAGAATGTTACCAGCAGAGCGAAGCACCGCTACCCCATATCGGCCCGAGCGTTCGATGCAGGAATGGTTCGGGCAGACCGAGCGGCCGAAGAGCGTTCCAGAGCCCATACGACCGGCCCCGCCGATACCTTGGCTTCGCGACCAATCCGTGCCTGTCCAATCGAACAGTAAAGAACAGTCTGGTCGTCTGTGCACCTTAGCGAGAGTCACACCGACATGTTTGTGCCTGGTTGAGCTGTTACCGTCTTCGCCGCCTGGTCTGATATCGGTTCATCACGGCAGACACAACCGGTGTCATAGAATTGCCGACGCCATGAATTGCAGAGATTAAAGTCCTCGATCAACACAAAGTTTCATTCGCGTCAGCTAATAAGAACAACGATTATCTAACCGAGAGGCTATCCAACAGTTGTAACCCTGTATAGTTCGTAATCGCCTGAAAGTCAGCGAACAACGGCTTTACGCATTTATTGTTATCGCGCAACAAGCGAGAATCTGTCTTGACATATCTTCAGATCAGATTTTGTTCGTCACCAACAGAAGTCCTGTTTTGCCCTCAACGGCAGCCCCGACAGTCCGTCATCAGACAGCACGTCGGCACATAGCATCACCCAGCAGCAAGAATACGCCGTCGAACAAAATAACGTGACGAAGCTGCCGTCCGAGCCTCACCGGGGAGGTCGCACCATTCAGCACAGCGTTTGTCTCACGCGTCAGAAATCGAACGCTTGCGCCCGTCTGCTCTCGATCACACCATCATCGACCGTTATCGCCATCACGCACGTTATCTAAACCGCTTCAACATCTCCCATTTGTTTTTGCTGCCATCAAAATGCGACCATTGGCGTTTCGTCTGCGAATGCTCAGAGCCAAAACATCAAACATAGCAAAATAAGCCTGCATATCGTTGGTGCCTGCGAAACATTTGAGAGCGAACAGCATTTCAGGCCAGGAGTCTCAACCGATGGTTCCATCATCATGGTCAGCTAGAACGATATGATGTGCAAGTACGTGATGCGGATCATCATCTGGTGCCATGCCTTTCACCAGCCTCCCTGTCACAGACCCTGGAATCACAGAACACCGCGAATCAGCAAAAGAGGCCTCAATATTTGCAATGGAATTCCTCGTTATTCTTTCCCGAGTAGAGTTAGATCACGTCACGTCACGGCGTACGACCAATGATCAACATGAACCCACATTCAGGCTTTAGCCCAACTAGTTGAAATATATCAACCTTTGAGCTCAATGCAAAAACGTCATCTGTTTCCTGTCAAATCAGGTTAACACACCAAAAAACCTTTCTACTGCCGTGCCGAGAGATCCAGTTAACAAACACACGTTACAATTTGTCTCGAGCGCCTTTTCAGACATATCAGTCGATCCTCATCTTTCCTCTCGCGTCGTAATTTCGTCAAAATACTGAGCATTCTTTCTGCAATCATCAGTCAGTGACGATGAGATGATTTAAAGACCATCATCACCGAGGCCGCAGTGGCGATCAGCCCGCAGCCCATCAGCGAACTAACTATTTCTCAGCCTGCCCGATGGTCACATGCACCTCAGAGCCAGATACCTCCAGCTCAGTTTCAGGCCCGCCACCGCCAGCCACTGCTTTGCCTGCGCGCGGACAGAGAACTCATCGAAGCCAAATCATTTCGCGTCTCCACCGTGAAAGATATCGTGCAACACGGGTTATAGTGCTGGCGAATAATCGGCTTTTTGATCATTTCCACCATATTTGAAGAATCATAATTTCGATGACGGTGAACAGTGCCGTAGACGCATGTGGTCACATTTCCTCGGAAGATAGCTCGTCAACCATCATCCCGCGCTGGCTCATCTGGGCCCGCCGGAAGCTAACCATTTGACCATATACAGCCTATTCAGACAGATTGTAAACGCATCGTCCACGAAGGTACAGTCATTGTGTCTCCGTCTGTTCATCTCGTCATCAGCAGATCCGAGCGCGACGGCCCGAACCGGAGCTGACGCCCGTCGAGCGAACAGCAGACAATTCTTCCCGAACGGCTTACACTCAGCAGTGGTTTGAAACCGCCGATCTCGAAAGTTTCAGGCCCCGGCAACACATTTCGTGCTCAGGCCCAACAGCCAGGATGACGGGCCGAACCGGAGCACTAAGAAACACGCATAGTCCCCGGAGCCCCCACCGACTACTCCTCCTTCCCCAGGTTTTCACCATAGCCCTCAAACATGATTGTTTCACAGACGACGAGCTGCATTGCTCCCCCGATGCCAATCATCAACCTTTCCGCACGTCCAGTCGTTTCAGACCGCCCAACACCGTTTTGCTTTCATCTCTACTACGTCCGATCAAGAAGAACCGCAGGATCAATACTCGTCACCCTGGCAACATTCCAACATTCACGACGTTCGGTTAATCAAAGATAATTAACTGGCGGTCTATCAGCAGCACCATCATTTTCCCGGAACGACATCAGCGCATGCCAACATCGCAGTTGTCACGTCCGCATGACAGAAACCGGAGAGACGGGCCAGGTCATCCTGCGCGTTCACATCAGACCAACTGTCAATGAGCACCACACAGCCTCAGCACGCCGGTCGGCCCAGCGGCTGACGTCAACCAACAACACGCCGCGAACATGGTATCAGCAGCTTCACAGCAAATTGGAACACGCTCACACAGTCATTAAAACACACAACATACAGTATTATTCTGGTATAAGACATTTCAGAAATACCAGATACAAATAATAGTCTACTGTGGCCCGCGAATAATATAAACGTTCGTGTTAACATCAGCGCCCAGCACTGCAGTCAGTAACAATAGCGACTAAAATGGGTCGATATGCAGTAGCATACAATATATCTCTGCAGTCTCTCCTCATAACGATTACTTTTTCTTTCATGGTGCAATGATATTACAGTTTTCATTCACCAGTACACGACTTTAAACATCAACAGGGGCCTCATTATCTGGCCTGCCACGCTTCACGATTACCTTCCCACTGAGGCCACTGCTCGAACACACTGGGCCCCATCTTTCCAGCTTTAAGATCAACATTAAAACATCACAAAGCATTTCACCCTCAGCTCATATCAGAACACGCGATTTACACTTCTCTTCAACAAACATAATCCCAGCTTCCTGCACAACATTCAATTGTTGCTTTACAGTGCAGACCGACCTTTGCGAAGATGAGATACACAGCGACATGACGATCACAAAACAGCAAGAACATCATTTACAGTTCGACACGTCATTCTCAGGTTTGCTCAAAGCCGTCCTCGCCCCAGACCGACTCTCGAAAAGCTTCTATACGCAATCGCCCCGACTACCCTCCGCATTAACGGATTCTGAGGTCAACGCGAAGACCCGCCACCGTCACCAGCCAGCCTAAACCATTCTTCACAGCAGCGGTGTTGTACGACAACTCATCGGTCAACTACGTTTGTCAAGATTGTTTAACAGTCAAGACGATCGTTGGCCCTCTGAGGCAAACACCGGTCATTTGAAGCAAGCGAAATCGCTTCCCGGAACCGCCACATCCATTCTCGTTTCCCCGTCATTCCCCGCGCAAACCGCATCATAACCTGCCCACCGTCCGCACGCATGCCCGCACGACGACGGCAGGTCGCGGCGCATCGAACATCTGAGCACAGCACGTATTCCCGCACCGCAATCAATCTCCACTGCACCACGAACAGCCTTCCAGAACATGAGTTTAACCTCTGCCCCTCGTAGGCTCAGTGACGCAGTCAATAAGAGTTTAGTGGAGAGCGAAGATTAAATGAGCCGCGTGCATGTCCGCCCGCTCCTCTACAGCCCTCATCGCAGAATAACAACGCCAGAGGTCAACGACAGCAAAATCATAATCAAGATCAACAGCCGTTACACAGCATCCTTAACAGGTCGACGTCTCTACAAACATCACGACACACAGTTGAACACCGTGGCGTCGAGCGCAGCTTGTTCGCGGTTGAAGGTTGCGAGTCAAACATTCACCTACCACGGGTCAGAAGGAAATAGGTCAACGTGCCGCACGCATCATTCAATTCCGTAAACGGCCTCAGCCGCCAACCCAGCAGAGCCCTTGTGCCCGCACCTCAGTTCGGTTCGACGCCGCTGGAAGCCAATCGCCAGATGCCGCTCGGCAGCTCAGCTTCGAAAACCACAGAGCCTTCATATCACGCACGATAAAGACCAAACGTCGCACCGTGCAGCAGCCGATATTCATGAGGCTATCTCGCGATCCACCCCTGTGTGCCCACAGATCGAGAGGACAGAGGTGTTTAATGTTGTCAGCAAAACGACAGTGTGATGTCCAATATGACACAAGAAATTTAGCAAAACGCCAACCACTATCGACAGATACGAAGAAACACGGTGTCGATCTGCACTTCCCGAGTCTTCACACCATTGCTTTTAACGCCGAATATTAGCTTTTCCCTTCACCGGAAAGAGCGGTTGACCGTCAACATTCAGTAGCACAGCATTGCCATACCGTCACCGTCGACGTCAGCGCCACGATCAGGCAACAGTCAGAGGAAACCCCAACTGTATCCAGCAGACTTCCCGAAATACCGATTTCGCAGGCTCCAGCGTTGACGATGCCTGCGATCATCACCACGCCTTGTTCAATCACCCCTGCCAACAGTTCCTCTGCATGAAATGACGTCCTGCACATTTCATCTCAGTCAAACAGGGCTCAACATCATCAAAACGAAAACAAACAAGAACACAAACGCAGCATGTGGTCCTGAGATGACCGAATCACAGGTTCGCCCTCACCGGCCCATCAGTCGGCACGCACCGTTCAACGCCCGCCGGCCACAACCCCATTTCTCTTCTCATGTTAACATAAAAATATTATAACTGGTATTCACCAGTAGCTTCAAAATAAAGATGTACGAGCAGCAGAAACCATTGTCAACAGACAGAGCAGTGATTTTCTTTCAGTTGAGCTGGTCATCAGCGTGTTGAAGATGCGGATTAACAAAAATCATTTTTGCTGTTATCTTTGTCGTCACCAACACCGATAAGAAGAAAACAGAAAAGGAGTTTAAAACACCTCAATATCCAGTCAATTCATCACGTCCAGATACCGGTTAACAAAATTACCTGCCGCCTAAAGAAGTTCCGTCTCAAAATGTCTTCCTGAACAGTCATTCATCATTTTCAGGAATGCAAACACAACCATACCGCGCGAGGCACCCTTCGGTGCAGCCGACAGTTGCTGGGCCGTGTTCAAAACGCCTCGTGCCACGTTTACGATCAGAACCAGATATTAACAGAAACGATGATGAACACTTTCCATGTTGCGCCCAGCCCGGAAAGCGGGCCAGTTACGTGACCCTGTTCGAGCCAACAGTATCTCGCTTCCATCGCACTGTCTGCGGTTGGTCAGTAGCCCGCATTCGTTCCGGTTACCAGCACCGCACTGTGCACCGTGGCGCATGCTCATCGCAGCACACACGCATCCGACAACTAAAATGAAATCGCGTTCAAAGACCAGCGTCAAGATGAATCTGTTACCCGCGTGGTTTCGCTCACCGTCATCACATCACCGACAACAACAAAACCACCGTCACTACGTGAACACATCATTTGCTGCCGAGCTTTTTATCGTTGGCTAATATCCGTACGTCCGTCTCAGCCAATGTCTTCGGGCTTTTCATTCCACTGTGCGATCGAATGAGTTTATTCCAACCGACAACATCTGTTCAGCCATAGTCGTTAACCAGACGTGCCGTCGTTCTCCAACAATCATCTTCAACGTCATCGCAAGCCAGTCTCTTTAAATTAGTCTTCACTCTGTTTGCTCGCCGTTTCAACATCCACGCGATGCCCGTTAATCAACCGGCCCCAATTATCATTACCTGTTTTTTCCGCCCCTTCAGCCAGCTTGCCCCACAGCCGTTCCAGATTTTATTAAAACTTTACCTTGACAGAAGATCATCGTTAAACGGTAACGTCGCCGCCACCAGCCTCAATTCATCCAATAATTGCCGGTCAGCCGCACTGTTCCCGGACTTTCGTCATCCGATTTGGTCATCACCCCGACACGTCGGTTAAGACCCCGCGTATCGACCAACGTAGTAGCCTTGCATCAACACCCTCATCTGTTCGAACATCAGCGACGGCACAGCGAAAACATCTGCCGCCAGGGGCAATGCCACGGCTCATTTCGATGGTCAGGCGGGCCTGCACCCTGCCGTCAAACGCCAACACGAACGGCTGCTGCTCGTCAAACAACGTTTGCAAGCAGTGGCAACCTCAGACCGTCGACCGTCAAGCGCCCTCTGGCCGCTGAGAGGCAGAGTCTGAACACGCGTCCTCTCAATATTAACTTCGATTCATCAGCACATTAAAATTCTCTTGACCCTCTATCAGACTACTTTCATTCATCAGGCGAGGCTCGTGGATGCCGATTACCGGTCGCTGGTGGACAGAAAGAGAACATTACTTGTTGTTTAAATCTGCTCACGAGCCACCACGCGACGTGGTTTCAAACATGGTACCGAGCGAAAATTTCAAACTTGTAGTACCGGTCACTCATCTGCCAGGTCACCCACGTTTGCCCGAACTATTTCGACCCCGAACAGTTGTCATTGTGTCTCAGAGGTTCGCAGACTCGAGTGCCGCGTCTGCCACCTGCCGATTCCAGCTACTTTGCGTCATTCCTCAGGCGCCCCTTGTCATTGCCTCAGCACTGCCGCCGTTCGACCCTTCAGACAAAAATAAACAGGGCCCGCCGAGTACCAAATGCCGTCAGGATAAGCAATCAGCTCACCTGCACTGCCCACTTTCACCACCAGAGTTTGCAGCAAAATGAACACCAACAAAACACCTGTACCTCCCATCACCTTCCGCATGCGCACACTACCCTTGTGATCATTCATTTCATCAACAAGACATGCCAGTGTTCATTTGTTTTATTGCACTTTTATAATTAAATCATAATTATCTATATGTTATTTACATTTACATTATTGCATTTTACTTATTCACCTTCTTCGTAACGCCAAAATCGAACAGTGCAGGAAATTAAACAAAACAGAATGAGACCTCATTTCGAGAACTTGACAGTTGAACAGTTTGATTCCAGTTCACCAAAAACAAACCACTGTACCGTGTCGAGAAAGAAAATATTTCAGGGCATTCGCGTCCGCGCAAGGCCCGACCCAGACCTCACACATCTTGGCTGGTCTTCCAGCACGAAAGAACCGACGCATTACCGCTCCACGGCTCACGCATTGCGCCGGTCGCGCGCATCAGCAGCCGGGCGGGCAAAACCTTACGCACAGAGCATTGCGTTTAAAAACTGAAAATCATCATCCGCAGTCAACATCGAGTCCTGGCACGTTAATCAGCGCAGTGCCAGCACGACAGGCGTCCGGAAGAAGAGCAAACCTGGCCTGCCGTCTGGCCTGAACTCAGCCTGAAACACGGCCAGGACAGAGAAGCCGTACGCTCGTCCAGAATTATCTACCGAGGCGCTGAGCGAAGCCATCGCATAGTATCACGACTGAACACTCCATAATATTGTTCGTTGGGCCCAACACGGCACAGCATCACAGCAGTTCAAGCAGCATGTTTTTATTTCTTTCCTTTTTATTTTACCTTAATGGACATAGTACGTGAACAGAGCACAGCGAGGGCGAGCCTGCAGCCTGTGCTCCACAAAGCTTTTTCCTCTCGAGTTGTGTCTGAATGTAGAGGAACTGTTATGTAACTCCAGCTGCGCTTCACCGGTTGCTACCACAGGCAGCATCACACCAGCCTGGTCGCCCGCCTCCCGGCAGGAAAGAGCCTGCCTGCCACCGCTTGCTGGGTTACGAGTCGACTCTGCGGTGGTGGCATTTTCCTCATTTATGATTACGGTTACAGCCGTCAACATCGCGAAGACATGAATAATCCTCGTTCCGGGGCAAGAAGGTTGCCGAGCATGATCGTTCAAGCCGACATTCGAATAACATGAAGTTATTAACAGCTGAAGCCAGGAGCTCAACATATTACAGTAGAGTTAAATTACAATTTATACACTGGCTTTTACGAAATAGGTAGAGGAATATCCCCAACATTATTTTGTTTTATTGCATTCTTTTCATTATTTGTTATTTTCCTCAATATGCTCAGGCAATGCTTAACAGTTATGTTATGCCCGCACGCCAGTTCGCCCACCAGCACCATAACGACCAGAACTATTCACGATGAGAAATTTATCCTTTCCCCACAGTGACAAAGTTAAAATATTACAGCGACAATCAAGAGGCGTTCAGAAGACAGGCATAAACAACAATTATTGGTAACGAAGACAGATTAGCAGTCAACAGATCGCTTCGTGAACATATAGTGTATTTGCATCAATAAAATAACCGCAATATAACACAGTTTAATATATTTCAGAGAGTTGCCAGTGGCAGCTAGTACGCGCTTTTATCGCACAGCTTTTGGCAGCATCGAACATGAGCTGTTTGGATGAAAATCCGTTGGGAACTGCTCACGGAATCGGGATTGAGTTCAACTCGAGACTATTGCACAGCTGGCCTGAAAACAGCTGGGACCGTCTTCTGGTCGGTGGTAACCGATCTAATTAGCTGGTCATAAAGGCAACTATTACATAGCATCGTCAGCACCGGCGTTTAAGAGTTCATTACAATATCACAGTAGAATGGAGAACGAAGGAAAGAGCAAAAGAAATGCACAGAGACAGGCAGGTTAACTTGCGGCGTTGCGTATAAAAAGCTTGGTTCAGATTTTGACAAGTTAATTCATAGTTCGATGATGACACAACTTCCGAACAGTTTTCTGGTCAGCCCGTTGACACTAAAAATACGATGCGCATGCCGATTCAACCAGAAACCGCTGAAGCCCGCGAGAATGCATGCCGTAATAGATTAAGACGACAACGAACCACACCACAACCGATGATTCATCCATCATTCCTCACGGCTTTCACAATTACGCCCATATTTGACCTGATCATCGGTGATGACCGGATTTTCACCGCAAAAGAACAAAGATAAACACTAAAAACGATTCCTCATACAGAATGCCATATCGCCAGAGAAAGCAAGAAACAAGTCTGAAGAACCCTTCACGGTTTCGGCGACAGCACCATATCCTCCGGTCGAACGGAGCCCTTTAGACCTTATATAACAGTAGCGGATGATTACATCGGCCTGACCTTCGCCATACCACCATTATTTCTCCGCATTTAGCCTGCCCACTCCACCAGCCCCCTTCGCACCACAGCGACCGCCACGCAGCAGCACACTGGTCGGTCAACCCGCCCACCCGCCGGACAGACCGTACCGGCGATCAACGGAAACGAAAAATACCGGAGGAGAAAAAGACAAGGAACAGGTCTCGACGACGGAGAGAACGGGCCCCCTGTGCCGAGGTCCCGGGTTCCCCAGATCGTCTCCACCTCAGGCCCAGCGTGAGCCGTGATGCCGACGAGCTCGCTTCGCGTCCAGAGCTACGATGTCAATCCTCCTTCGACCGTCTCAAAACAGCTTTTCCGTTGCACGCAGACCAATCTTCACCAATTTGGCTGAGTAGTCATAATGCGGCGGCCTTCTGGCGCAACAACGACCGATCCAAAACACCACCACCTGTCCCGCCTGACAACGAGAGTTTTCGCTTCATTTTGATTTGTTGCCTGACTTTTTCACAGAACGGATATGAAATAAAGGTGATGCAGATGTAACAGGTGCCGGATGAATGAAATTGAATGGCCATCAGAATACCGCCACTGCGCATCTTGAACATTTATGTTCGCAGATACGGGAGAGTTAACGGTCCTTTTTCAACATGAAAATGCTGATTTCGGACAACTATTGCGCCAGAAGAAAGCTCCAGGAATGCCGCACTCAAAGACAAGATATCCTTTATTGGTCCGACAACGGGAAATTAGCCAGCGGTTATTCAAAGGCTTTTCAATAGAATACAGTTTGTCCTCATTGTATTGCGTACCACAGCAGCATAACAGCAGCCTGAAAATCAATTTGCCTGAAAATGTACCGATTATTTAAACACGAATGACACACCAAAATGGCCTGCATCTGTCATCGCCAGGACATCTTTTCTTTTAGACATTTTGCACAGCAGAGTGTTTACTCAAGTTTGAGCGATTGTCAATGCCTGCCACTGAAACCGCCAAACCTCGATTATCCACCACCTCCACAGTTGGTCATCTTCATCGCGGTCGACTACCGGATGCCAGTCGATGTGAGTTAGTCTCGAAAGTCAAGTTCCAAAATCTGGTGTGAAAGCCTCCCAGAAGAGTGAAGATTAAATAGCAGCAGATCAGTTTCAGAACGAATGGTGAATGCACAATGCACTAAACTCTTGAACAGCGAGACAGCTTGATTTTAAAAGAGTTGCACACCGTGAACAGCATCCAGTCAATCACAGCGGGCCCATTGGGCGACCCAAACAGTTCAAACACGCTGTCCAGCCCCACTGCGGGTGACCGCCAGCACCGTCAGAGCCAGAACACCGGCCCTCTCGACATTTCAGCCAGTTCAATCAGCGATCCAGCAGTCCCAGCCCCACCGGCGCCCCTCCCGTCTCCGGTGCTGCGACCGAAATGAAGGCCTGGCAACGAACGCATGGCAGAGGCGCGCGATCAATGTCCACTCACCAGACCGAATGAACCAGTCTCTCAGACGATAGTGTCCATCAAACCCCCGAAGCCTCGACCTGCCCTTGCCGAAACCGTGCCGGGAAAGTCACCTGACCCTGTACCCGCGACCACCCAAACACGCCCATTTTCCTCAGGTCATTATCACCAGATCATCCGCAGCAGAATACGAAACACTGTCTGTTAAATGCGAGCCATTGCGGTTACAGGCAGCCGAGCGAACATCGAGGCCGCCGTTTCAGCAGCTGAATCGCGTGAGAAGGTCACGCTCGTCCAGTAATACGCAGGCCGCAAGAGAACAGGGTAGCAGTCGACCGAAAATGTCTGTCCACAGGTTCAGCCTCTGGAGCCCAGCACAGCAGCCACCGCTGCAGGCCATCACAGCGGCGCGAGTTACACCACAGGAGGTACCGATACCCCAGCCCGTCGGCATTTGCCTCCTTCCTACGGAAGATATCAGAGAATATTTAATGAAGCGATTATCGTCACGGGTAGATATTCCTGAGAAAGACAGTTGAACAAGAGCAGGCTTCACGTTTAGCGAGAGGAAAGACATACGTACACCGAAACGGCAAGCGTTCAACAGAGCAAAACGTTAACACGCTGGCACAGCTCACCACCGGAGCTGCTTCCGGCGGAAGAAAGAGGCGGATTATCGAATTGCACGTTTTCTCCGGACCGCGGCGCCAGCGGTACGGCACAAACGGCATCACCTTTACATGGTCAACAGCGTAGCGTAGCAGAACACCAGTGCAGCACGAACCCAGGCCATCTTCACAGTTGGTCGGTTAGGGCTGCCGCATTACGGGTCTAGAAGTTCGAGCAGGCAGACCGTTTGACTCAACCGCCGACGCACGTCGAGTTCCCCCGTCTCAGCCGTCCTTCATCGTCCCATAAAGGCAGCCCGTGTCATTAAAAACACCCAGGAAACACATTCAGCCCGTCATTGCAAACACCCAACGATGTAATCAGAACGCATCGGTCGACAGAAACCGCAGCACGCATCACAACACGCCACTCCGCAGCCGTTATTTCAGTTTGTGCCAAACGAAATCAATCAACAACGCTGTTCGGCACCCTGCAATCACGCCAAAGCGGATCAACAGCAAGTGCGGCGTCAGCACAGTTCATCGTCAATACGGGGAATCAGCATCCTCGAACCAGCCCATCGATCAATCACACGGTTCATCTGCGCGCATCGATATTGGCAGAGTCAAATGACGCCTGACCATAGTTGTCATCCAGATACCATTACGGACAATATTTATCTTGAGTTTGTTGGTCGTTTCCCCGAGCCTGCCTCACCTTTCACACCACGCCGTCTCTGCTCACAGCCCAAACACAGCCGCTCTAACAAAACAGGTCATTCCAGTTACGACATTCGACCAAATGCCGCCGATTTGCTTCAGGACGCCCGCAGCAAAAGACACCAAAATGACCAACCAGCCAGGGTCGGCGGCACCGTCAGGCCGAGACATGGTTGACTGGGAAATTACGCAAAAATCAAAAAAATCACTGCATTGTACAGACAGTCCTGAAATGAGATCGCACTGCTTGTCCGCGCCATCGGATCTGAAGGGAAAACCAACAGTTACCATCAGCAACAGCAGCAACGAGACTGCACCACTCACATGCTCAGCACCACCACCCTCATTCCCCAGACGGATACTCAGTCCCTCAGCACAGTGCAACGAGCCACTCTACATCCGCCTCACAGCCATCTGGCGACACCGCACCAGGCCGATCAGGCACTCATTCAACGAACGGGGAGAGCCAATCATCGAAACACCAGACATAAACCGATAGAATGACCAGTAACCCGATACGAACCACAGAAAGTTTACCAAAACAAGAAGTTTGCGTTAATCATTGCGTCATATTTAACACTTAATCATCTAATCTCGCGTTTGATGTCCGATCAACAGCGACGCATCACACAAGCGTTTGTTTCTTTCACTGTACCCACATCAGTCCGCCTATATGTCTCTTTGCGCCGTTACTAATGAATGACAAAAATGCAAAACATGAAGCTAAAATCAAACCAGATCTCAGACCTGGGACAACATGCCCACCGGCAGCCCTCATTCCCGAGGTCAGGAGGGCAGATTCTGAGTGCCGTCGCACTCCTCCCCGCCTTCCGTCAGCACTCCACTGCACCCCTGCCCACTGACTGCCGACGAGCCAATACAACGCACACCAGCCCTGTGATCCAGAACGCCGCGGCATGGTCAGCATCAGCCTCCATCAGCAGCTCATCTCACCTGCCAGGTCCGGGTCACCCACGCCCGTCCCCAGATGACGATTTGTTCGGCTGATTAACCTCTGATCTCTGAACAGTGTGGTACCGTCGAGACATCAACCGTTCAGTCGGCATGAGTACAGCATGGCAACAGACCGTGCCAGAACATTCGATCAGCGGCCGATAAAGTCTGTACGTGAAATTCGTTCGACATCGTCACGGCCCCACGGCGGCCACTGAGTTCCCCACCCCAGACAACGGCGGCATCGCCAGGCCGGCGGGCCTCACGGCGTCGCCCGAGGCCGTTGCTGTGCAGCAAACACACGATTCAATAACAGCCTCTTCAGCGAATCAACTGGCATTGCATCCCAAACCAGATCATTCCCCCAGCAGTTTCAGGGCACATCCTCACCATTTCGATCTCACAAAGACCCATCTGTCAAATCAGGCTGACTGAATAACGGTCATAAACAGGCCCCCATAAGCAGCACCACGAAAGCAGACCACCAGAGCCCCCACAGGCCACCGCGCCAACGAACGTGCACAGCGCTTCCATCTGCCGAGATGAAAAAATCATCATGTTGCCAACAGTTTATCTGGCCTTCAGTTCAGACGGGATGCTTTCACGATAAGTAGAACTAGTCAATAGCGTTCGGAACGATCATTTGATTTAGCTATTGGGCGCAAGGAGGAACTGTTGTTTAGTTTGTCGCTCATGAAGCGAGCACCGTACGCGATCGAGTGAGCAACGCTTGCCTGGCATCAGCGAACACAAGATCCTCCCTTGCCTGCGGGCATCCATGGAAGTACGCGTCAAGGCCTGACCAGTCCGCAGAGCCATCTAACACCCATCTCAACCGCCGCAGCGAGGCACATCGTTAACCAACCGGCGAACAGCTGTCAGTCTCATCGTCATCTCAGATCCTGTTCGGTCGCATCGAAACCGCCCAGTCATCGGCAGATCTGCGTCATCCTCAAACGGTCAATGCCGCTTCAAAACATTTCCAGTTCAAAGAAACAACAGGTCTCCACAGCATACCGCAGCAGAACGTCATCCGTCCATCATCATAAAGTCTCCTCTCGCACCGCACTGTCACTGCCCATCATAAGCTCAAGAAACCAGTCTGTGCGAGTGAAAATCAATCACCGTCACAACGAGCATCTTTGTGATCACGGCGTCTCGCCCTTATCCGATGAATCAACACGGAGAAGCATGCCAGGTTATCGGCCGCGGTCGACCGTCTATCGTTTGCGTAAGCGAATGGAAGCGACCCCGCAGTTAGGTTCGGGGAGCGAGAGCTTCCTTCCAGAGCGAAGTTAGTTGTAGCAGCGAGCGTTACCGGTACTGCGTTGCCAAATGACATACCGCAATCATACCGGACAATAATTACAACATATCAGCATAAGACAAGAGCGTTAGCGTGCGGCTTGGTCTCACGAGCCAATAATCTGGTTGCTCGCGTCTTTCGCTTTTGGCCGTTAACAATCAAGATATGAACACATTATTTAACGAACACCACATTTTAACCGACACAAGTGCATTGCCAACGACCGCATCATTCACGCTCAACACTGATAAGTTCATTGTCAGGAGGAGCCCATTAGCCAGATTGGCCTCAACCCGAGCCGGCTCAATCTTCACCGGCTGGAGTTGTTCGCCATCTGTGAACTGCGCATCACATTCATCAGCCTATTGCGTTCAATAACATTTCAGACTTGATGTTATCATAAGAAAGTTCGAGGTCGAGTTTGCAGCCGCTCAGAGTGTTTGAATAGTCGCCATCACACCGTTCATGTTCAATCTTTCTTCAACGCACACCGACTACAGGGTTAACCAACCATTCACGTTTGCGTTACCTGAACAAAGAGCGTTATTCAAAAGACGACAGCAGGGCTCGAAGAAATCGACCATAAGAAGCCAAACACGCAGCATCAAAACGCGATGACAGTGTTACACATCCATGATCGTCGAAAGCACACCACTGGCAAGCTTCCCTCAATCCAAATGTCTGGGGCCCGTCACCGCCAGCATTTTGAAAGTCCCGGAGACGGCCAGCACCGCCTGTCAACAGTCAACAAACTCGGTCGTCTGGCCACCACTCTTCACCCCATAGCCGGCACAAACTGCAACGCGATGCCTCTCGTAACACAGATCTCACCAGCCTCAACACCTGGCCCGCTCACCCCGGCCACCACCGGCCGCAGCACACCACGCACTGTGATCAAACACAGTGAGCCGAGGCCAACCGACGCACCATTTGCTCACGGTGAACATGCAATATAGCCGATGGCAGTTGGGGAAGAAGCCGCCTCCCCACAGGCCCGACTGGTCATTAAACTGCGCTTTATTGCCCGCCAGCCGAGAAGTCCAGATGCACATACGCAGGAACTATCAACGACAAAACGCCGAGGAAGCCTGCAAGGTGTCGCCCGAGAACAGCACTGATCGGCGCATCACACACCGACTACAGCAGAACAGTTAATACAACATGAAGTAAGATTATTGTTACGGAATAACATATCCTTGAAAACATCAACAGTAGTCATGACATCCTAAGAAGAACAGCGGGCATTACCGATTTATTATTAAATACCTAGTCCGATAAAGCAGCGAAACATTATAAATTACGTTAATTGAGTTTAATCAGGAAATGGAGCGAAGGTCATTACACCACCCTGTACGCAGCAGTCGAACAATTGTTTCCTTTGTTGCTCTCGTTACACCCCAGAACTGAAATATTCTTCTCGAGGTAATGAGCCATATACTCCGAAAGAACACCGACGTCCACAGGGGTCAGATGTTACCGGTGAAAATAGAATTGACGCTGGGAAATACCGCCCAGTTCACCAGGTCAATGATTTCACCATAGCAAAGCCCCGTTACGTCTCGATTTTTGTGAAATACGAGTCGTCAGCACCGTCAGTAACCAAGAGAACACAAACAAAAAATTCATTGAGTTCGTCACCTTCACTGTCCACCTGGCCTCAAAGAACAACATTGCCGTCTTCACCGTCAGAATAAGGAAGCACAGGAAAATGTTAAAATCCGTTATTGATTATTACAACTTAAACATTGTCAAAACCACGATGGTCTGTTGAGCAACACATTACGCAAGGCGCCACTGTAGTGAATTGCAGGCTGGTGTACAAGGCAAGACTCAGAAGGCTGGGCAGCACGCGGGTCCATTTTCCAAGCACCCACCTCTGCTGTGTCAACAACCCAGCTGCGAAGCTACAAACACAGCCATAGCAAGTCATTGTTCTGACCATGTTAACAGAGACAGCTACCATCAGAAGCTAAAGTGTTTATAGAGTATTTACCAAAAGCTGACAGCAAGATTAAACCCTTTAAAGAAAAAGTGGCTGGAGCATCGAAAGTTAGCGAGCTACATAGCCCACACAAAGAAATGTCTTTTGCTCAAGCTTGCCGGAAGGTCGATACCATCGTCTGAACAATACAATGACAAACTGTCTCATCCTGGTCACTAACCTAAACTTCCACAACAAAGTCCGACCAGCGAACCGCCAGTGTCGTCGTTCATAAGCCGCACGCCGCTGGCACAAAATCAAAATCACAGAAGGGCCGGTGCCCAGCAGAACACCGTTCACCAGCGGCTCAGTTCATGCAACACAGCAGGACCATTGATTAACGGGCCAGTGAGGATTGCTCAACGTTCATTCTCCGTGCCGACCAGTCACGCATCAGAAACAATGCCCCGATAACGCCTGGGCCTGGCAGACAGAACATTCAGGGCGTTCCCATATTTTCGAACGGCCATCATCGCTGATGCCCATCCATTCCCCAGTTTGCGAGGGCCGATTGCACAGTCGAACTCAGCCTTCATTACCGTATTATGCAGCTCAGCAGAATGCAGCCACAGAAACAACCCGGCCTGTGTTTATTTGACTGAAGAACTTTGGGAAAGAGCCAGGCGCTGACTGAAGGATGCGGAAAGAAAACGTTATCCGTAAAGCCACCGTCTCGACAGACACACCCGCTACGTACCATCAATACCAAACAAAGAACCAGACGTTCTGTATCAAAAACGCGCAGCCACTGCCAGCAAAAACCCTTTATCCAAACAAAATCAACCACCTTTATTAAATCAGAGAAGATCGCTAATTATAAACCAGTGAGCATTCTCGATCAAGACGCTGGTCTATCAGTTTTACGATCTTCCCGATGCCCCTGCGCATAACGGTCAGCCTGTGGCTGACGAGCCACCAAACACCATCCAAACTGCACACATTTCACACAAAAACACAACATTTTCGTTGCCTGGCCAGGGCAAGTCGAGCAAGTGAACCTCCTCCTCAGCACGTACTGGGAAAGCAGAACATCCTCAGACAGCAAACATCACACCTGAAATTAGACAGACCGTTAAACGTCAGTCTCATCTCGCCATTCTCCTGAACCACAGTCATCATTTTTCCAAACAGGAAGGCAGGTTTACGGTCGCCATCAGTTTTCGCTTGTTTCCGGAACACCACTTTCGTCAGCCATTAGCCGCGACAAAACAGCGAGCGGCTCATTCGTGACGATGAGACTAACGAATCACCTTACCGTCCGACGTGCTCACATGCCACTTTTTGCCGAACGACAACATTTTAACAAATTAAAGCCGTTGTCTCTTGCATAATACTCATTTTGAAGATAACCAGTGGTAACCGAAATTAACCATTTTCGATTCCATTTATCACCGTATTGGTCTACCGCCCGGGCAGTCAGCCCGGATCATATCTCCGACGCACCGCACCCTCCGATACTGGCTGGCGACGGCCTGCAAACACCATTACGCCTGATTCCCGCGAATTGAATAATTGCCGAAACAATCAACGGACAAGAAATAACTTCATTCAAAACGTTTCAAACCGAACGGGAGAATGACCGACACCACTGATCGACTTCACAGTCCGATGCAACGATCAAAGCCCATGCCGATATCGAGACAGCGGTGCCGCACCGATTGAGTATGACTTAGAAAGCCAGGGTGACAGCCATTTATAAGTGCACGAAATACAATACCAGAGGGAAAGAAACAAGACAGTCATACCGATACCCAGTGAAACAATGCAGAAGCGAGAAATTATAACAAAACCACAGAAGACAGGGTCATACTTGTGCCAGGCTTCAATATACTCATTTCGCACTATTTCATCAAAGGCAAGCCGTCTGGCTTCAAAGATGCCGCCGAATTGCGCGGCGAAGAACGAGATGCCGGCATTCGGCATTAACAAAGCAAACCATATCCTGCTCTTCAGAAACTGGCGTCAATCATCTCCGCATCAATCAAACAGTAACCAGCGGTTAAATGACACAGTTTACCGTGGTCAATACGAGTGTCTTTAACTCAGTCTTCAGCTTCAAGAGTAACCATGGTCAACAGTTGTCATCCCCCGTCTCAATTTTGCCAGTAGCTTGGCGTCGACATGCCAGACGACCGCGCCATGGCCAACAGTTGGTTCAGAGTTTTCCGTCATTGTTCACATCATTTCGGCGGGAGGCAACGGGTCGTACGTCATAAAAGCACCATCCTCCGTTAGCATTGTTCAACAGTCGAGCCGACAGACGCAGCACCATTGCGAACACGCCGCGCTGTCTCGACAATCCACAAGCCAGATCATGTAACCGCCGAAGTCGGGCGTATGCAAGTCTCGAGGCCGGCGTCCATTCACCCGAAACGATGATGGTTACAAAATTAAAAAGTAAAAACGTCAGGTGCCGGTATAACAATACAGATTGTAAAGACCGAGGCAAAGAAAGACCAACATACTTTCCCGTCTTCACTGCGCCCAGAGGTCCGTGCGTTAAATTTAACTTCGTCAAACGACCCAACATTACATCACGTATAGCAGGCCCACGCACCAAGAATCAACGGGAAAATTCTTTTCTCTCAGAGGCACCAAGATTGCCTGATGTCGTTCAGACTTCACCGAAAAGACCATGACCGCTGCGTCCAACAATCAAATGACGTGCCTGACCCAGCCGACACAGAGGAGGGCAACCTTCCATGCCTGTAACTCGTCGTCTGAAACATCAACACACCTGGCCACGCAGCATAGCAGACAGATCTGAATCGTTTCTCCTCCATTCTCACCCTTGCTCCACCTTCACGTTCAGTTTCACCGTCTGCGAGCGGGAACCCATTATGCGTTATCCCCACTCAGGCGACCAACGGGTCTTCATTCCTTCGATGGCAGACATCACCTTCGGCGAGCGGACGGACAGACGGAATGTTTGCAATACCGCGCATTTGAAATCATGCCAGGTTGCGTCACCGAGCTGACCACACTGCCGCACTGCAACATCAGCCACCATGTGCAGCCGGACAACAGCTTGTCTCCCCTCCCCAGCGCCACCATCACAGCATCTGCCCATAATGATAACGCACCGCTGGCCTCACACACCCGAGCCCAGCAGCCTGAACGCACAGATTAACGCAACTCACAGGAGGTCACCTGCAGGCCCCCAGCACCGGCAACCGAAGAAATGCCACAACAAGATCAAGGTCTGCACGAATAGATGATCCCACGTCACCCCTGCACAGGTCAAATCAATCACGCAGACAGTTTGGTTAGACCGCAGCTCATCCCCAAAAATATTTGGCGCGACAACTGCTCATTCACCATTTCAGTTCACAGCCATCCGACCAACATCAGCAGAGAAATCGCTCGAAATGGTCAGTTCAAATACTCTTCATTTTCAGTCATTGATACCCTCAAACCACGGGGCGAACAATCAGTAAACCCCTCAACAGGTAGTTTGAACCGAACATTTTAGCTCATTTAAAAGTTGTCCACTGCTTGCCGAATATGTTAGCTGGGGAGCAGGTAAAGTCTTCGTGTTGCTTTAGGTCTAATACGCATCATCGTTCTCCTTACTACATCATCAATCGTCTCACTCATTACGTTTTAACGATTTTTGCCGTATCACGGCTGACATCCCGTTCCGAGCCCGTTCACTACTGCCCAGCCACATGTCCCAGCTCACAGAGTCTTCACCCTCCCACGCAGCAGCCCACCGGATCCGATACCGCCCGCGGAGCTGCCAGCAGAAAATATCACGTCCTGCCGAGCCGAGTTGCGAACTCGCAGAACACAGTCATTGTCACCGCCGCCGAACTGTAACGGACGGATTGAGGCGATTGTCCGACCAGCACGTTATCTGGTCTCAGGTCAAACAGCAACAGTCACATCTGCAGCAAAGAGGCCCGGTCCAACTGGCACCGGCACAGCACATTGCTTCACATTAACCAGGTTTTACCGAGGACGCCCGAGGCATGTTGGAGAGCGCCGAGCGATTACAGGAACTCGTTTTTTGATGAAAGACACGTAAACCACCAAAATAAGGCAGCCGAATATGTTCGTCTTCACGGCCAGAGCAACTGGTCTATCAACGTTCAATCATAACCGCAGCTTTCAACTGCAGACCGTGAGTTTCCATTTGCCTATTTCGAGTTTTAAAGCGATTTTAACATTCATCCGACAAACACGACGCCTCTTCAGTTAAAGCACAACACACATATGGACCGGATTCAAAGTCTCCAGATCAGGCCGATGGATACAGGTTTCAACCCACTTGCCGAACAGCTCACGTCTGATTACCTGTTCGGGAAAAACACGCCATCGTCTTAACAGAAAAGATCAAACCACACAAACATTGGCTGGCCCTGACGAGACGACGATGATCTCACCACCTTGCGTTTCTCCATCACCACGGATCCTTCCGCGGCCCAGGCATTCTGCATCCCCATGACAGAGATGCCGGTCACATCACATTTGTCAGCGGCTGTCTCAATCCTACCAGCCCATAACGTTGTCACGTCGCAGAACAAATTGAGAGCCTGGTTGCAGCAGGTTAGTGTCGACGCACAGCATTCTCATCGGTAGCCCCGAGTTCATATTAAACATTTCATATTGCTTATATTGCTGCGAGCTTGCTGCGATCACTGGCAAAGGCGAATGTTAATTTCATTTCAGCTTTAACTCCGCGCCAGCAGCGATTCGATCATCAGAGTTAGACAGCTCAACATTAAAATCAGCCATCTCTTCAACATTTCAGCCAGCATGGCTGTAGCACCACAGAACACGCAGTCCTCACCTCATCAGTGCCGTACCGGTTGCAAACACACGCATTCACGGGTTGCTGCCGTTATTAAGAACAGAATACACCATCGTTATACGACGCACCTGATTATTGACCGATTCAACATGCTCAGCTTCAGCAGCTTACGCATTGTGTCAGTTTCTGCTTTTACTATTGGTTTTTCGCGTCACCGCAAATCAGCCCCCACAGTGACTGAAAAAATAATAGTCTAAGCTAGAGCTGACCTGAATGCTTAGAAGCACTGAAGCTGATATAAGAAATAGTAATCCAAGATCAGATCAGTAATCCAAGATTCGTCATGCATCAACATTAATTGTTAGCAGTTATTCCTGACAAGCATATTTAATCTTGGCAATATTTTTGTGCGTCATGTGACACAGCCAGTGTTAACAGCACTGATAGTGGGGTGGGGACACGTGACCATGTGACAGACTCTTACAACCATGCTAACAAGATGTTGAAGAAGTTAACCAAGTTTGATTTAATATTTGAGCTGTCTAGCTCCTGATTGTCAGATTCAGCTGCCTTTAATGGAGTTAAAGCAAAAATGGGAAATTGGCATTTCAGCCTTTTGCAGAGTGAGTCTTCAGTGTTTAGAAGAGTAAGACTTGGCAGCAAACATCTCACTTATGAAGGCTATAAATAATAATATAAATGTTTAATATGAACTCAGGGTTTTCCTGACTCACAAAGCACCTTCGGTGGAATGCTGTGCATGTTTGCACTGCTTTCTGCTGCAAGCCAAGGCTCTCTGCAGTTTGGTCCTGTGTTTGGCTGTGAATGGGTAGCATTATGTTTATTAGGATTAGGATTGTACTGTACATCTTAATGTGGCCGCCTTCTCTCTATCATAAAAGTTACAGAATGCATAGGTACTAGCAGAAGAATCCATTAGTAATGGAAAAACACAAAGAACAGGTAAAGATCATAAATCATCTCATCAAAGATTGTAATGTTTATGTATATTGAGGACATCTTTCTATTAAAATGATAACGTGAACATTTGGTTTGTTTTTTTCCCCGGAACCAAATTAATCAGGCCTTGGAAACAACAATATTTCAGCAAGTAGGACAAAACCACCCCCTGCTCTCCATCAGCCTCTGATCTGACAGACTTTGAATCCAGTTCACTGTGTATGTCCTCTTGTGCTTTTGCTTGAAGAAGGCATGCAGTAACATGCAAAGATTATGAATATTAAAAAAATCACTTTAAAAACAGAAAATAAATAAATAAAACTCCCTGAATCTTACAATTGAAAGCTGCAGTTATAGTGTGTAATTGAAAGACATTGATAGATGTAGTTGCTCTAATATAACGCCAATGTAGAACAGACATATTTGAGCTGCCTTGTATTTTGTTTTGGTTTTACATTGTCACCATCAAAAAGCAAGTTCCTCTATAGTCCCACTCTTCAGCACTCTCATCCAACATGCACTCAGGGAGAAATCGCATCCTGCGGTAAAGATACCAATTTGTCCACCAAAGGGAGTGAAAGCAAAGTGCCTGCTCGCCATGCTCCCACACAACTTCATTGTACGAACAACAGTTGGACCCCAGGCCTCTTTGCCAGGTCATGGCTCTTTGCTATTTGACCCTAAGACAAGGTCTTGTGCTGAAATAGTTGTCCACCCATCCATCCATCCATTACAAGTTCTTTGGCAGTGTGACTGTGGGCATTGTGATTTCTCTTTGAGATTCCCTTAACTCAGCTCTTAATAAGTTATGTGTATTCTTTTCTGCTGCTTATCCACTGACAGTAGACCAAATCCAGTGTAGCCAAAAGACACTTTGCTGTGTAGGAGGTGAAAGACTTCCTGTGAAATGTAGGACATCGCTAACTGAACTTGAAATAAATGAGGCAGGCTCAGACAGAATGTCTTCGCCTGATATTGCAACAAAAAAATCATTAAATAATAATGAAGTGAAGATGACAGATTGATGATATCTGCTTAGTAAAGAGAGGGCAGTGGTGTATTTATGTGTAATGGGCCTAAAATAACACAAGGCTTTACCTGCTCCCCCAGCCCTAACATATTCAACTTAAGCAGTGGATCCAACTTTAAATGAGCTAAAATGTTCAGTTGGAACATCAATAAGCAGCTCTATATTTGGGGGTTTACTGAAAGTTGTTTAAAACACCATGGGCAGGGTATGTGTCTCTGACTGAAAATAGAAATGAAAGGAAATGTTTGAACCTGGCCGGTTTTCCAAAGCGGTTCCTGCTGCTTTGAAGTGTGTAGTATTTGTTGGGCTTCACTTGGCTGTCAGATTAATACCTTCTCGACTGAAAATGAAAATGGGTGAAGGAGCAGTTAATCCGCATAAGAATATTTTTTGAGGATGAGAAGCTGCGAGTCTAGCAAACTGTCTGCGTATTGATTGGTTGTCTGGTATTGCAGAATTGACCTGACATGCCAGGATCATCTAATTCTCCCTACATTGCAGATTGCGAATCTTGGCTTATCTTAACATTTCTTCTTTGAGTTGCCAGTTATGATGATAGAATACCTGCAAAATTGCAATATCTGTAAAGTTGCATTCTGAATCTGTGCATTTCAGGCTACTGAACTTCTCCGTGTGTCCTTGAGGTAGCATGGTTGTTATCCATTTATAATTGATCTGTGATGAAATTATGTTTACTTGGGAGGAGGTAAATGTTGTCAGCTGCACATATGTGCTAATCTTTACAAGTACAGCTGTTATGAATCTAACTTCAGTGACATAGCCTAACATAATTTCAAATGTTACGCAGTTATTACCAAACATTTTCCATCTATCCATCCACTCATGAAGGTGAAGGAGTGAAATGCCTGCCATCAGAGAGGGGTAAGACACGTTGAATTATACAAATGGGGATAACTGCACATAATTTCATGGGTTTGCACTCACACACACAAAAAAGTGACAGTGAAATAGTTTTGTGAAGAGTGACAAAAAGTTTAAAAAATAGAAAAGAGCTCAAGTTCAAATCCTGTCTACTTTCTCACCTCTGCATGTCTGGCCAAATGCTGTGTGAAGTGTCTGTTTTGGCAAGTTACAAAAATAGAAGAACACACCCTTCCTCTGTCTCCGCTGTTAGATTGACAATCAAGCACATCATTTGAAGGATATTGAGACCTGTAGTGGGAAATTTTCTGTCGTCTTTTCAATTAGAAATCTAAAACAACATCAGAATAATCTTGAGTCACCTCTGAAAAGAATTTTCCCATTAATTCTTAGTACATGTCGATATATACTATACATGATATGTCTTAGGTCAGTTTGGCAGAAGTTAAATTTGTACCACAGTTTTCTAAGAAGCACAGTAGAACTAAGGAAAATATATTGAATCTTTCTTTTTGCCTCAGGGTGCTTTACAATCTATGGCTATTGTGTTTGCTTTTCATTTGTTTTTCTTTTTTTAATTTTGTAACCATCATCGACCAGGAGCAGAATGGACCTTGTCAGTTTACATACACTGACTTCAGCAGTTCATGATCTAAGCTTGTGGATTGTCAAATTGAAATCTGAGACAATGTATTTGCTTACCACCGCCTACATAGGCACTTAGCATGTTCCTGTCATTGTACATCCTGTCAGCTCTGACCTGTTGAACAATACTAGCAGAGGATGGTGCTTTTCTCAACATGCATTACATTGCCTCCCACACCAGAGTGATTGCCCTGTAATTGTGGCTTAGAAGGCTCTATTAGTGCTTCTTGAAAGCCATAACACCATTATACCTCACATAGGAGGTCATCTCTTCCATACTGTATGTCAGACATAAGCTTCTAATAAGTGAGACAGGAATGTGCTCTTGTGCCAAGTTTATACTTAAAGCCCTAAGGAGACTAAAGTTAAAGACCTCATATTGATTGCAATGAAGACTGTGCTCATTTAGCCTTAATTCTCTATTTGATTGGTCTGATTGGTTGACTGTAAGTTTCTGAAAAATTAGGATATAGTTTAGCAGTTACTAGCCTCTTTGTTAATGCCAGATACCATAACATCTGTTGTTCTTGTGCTACAATTCAGCAACGTCTTTAAGTAAGAACTTAATACCTTTGGTAAATAAGTGCAAGAAACAGAGTATAATCCAAGCCTAACAAAATATAAACCCTGTCTTTCTGTGGAACTTTGTTATAGTTTCTCCCTTTTCAATACCATTGTTTCACTGTTCATCAGTGTGGCTGTCTTGTTTTCTTTTTTCCCTCTGAAGTTATTGTAACATTGCACTTATAAATAAGTTTTGTCGCCCACCCTCCCCATACAAGCAACCTACAAGTCATACTCTGTCAGTGCAGCACCATATCTCTTTGTCCTCACATGTCAGCATAGGCACAGTCTGGTTACATGGTTTCCAGCTATGGGGGTCAATCCAAATCGGTATCAGGTCATTTCTACAGTTCAGTTTGAAACAATTTTTTTAAATTAAATTTATTTCTTATCATTGATTGTTTCAGCACAATTACATGACACTCAATTTGTTGAAGTCTACCAGTGTGTTACAAGCAGATGGAGCACATGAGAAATAAATAAATAAATATTTACAGAAGTATCTGTAAATATGAAGGTGACATGTGACTACTGGTGTCTGGTGCATCAGAGATGTGAAGAGTCTTAGAATATAACTGCAGGCAATAAAGATTAATACAATTGTTAATAAATAAGTCAGAAAATGATGATTAGGTTTTCAGTTTTCCACTGGTTATACTTCAAAATGAAATATTATACAAAGACAACAGCTTTTAATTTGTTAAAATATTCTGTTGTCATTCAATAATATTAAAAAAAAGTAGCATAGTGTGAAAGAGCACATCAGACAGTAAAAATCAATTCATTGCGTCCTCTGTCATCCACAGATGGTGCCACTTCAATCTCCTTTCTATTTTGTCACGCTAATGTGCTGAAAGATGACAAGGGTGGGTCATTTCAGAGCAAAAATAGCAAAGGCTGAGTGTGGCGGCCATGTCAGCCTGCCTTCTATTTTGTCACACTAATGTTTGGAAAAATGACAACTGTGGTTCATTTTAGAGGAAAAATGGCAAAGGTAGAGGCCTGTGACTGCTGGTCCTATGCTTCTAAATTTTCAAAATGTGATCTCCTCCTGTGATAGACTGCCGACCTGTCTGGGATATTTCCTTGCCTTTTCCCAGTACATGCTGGGAGAGGTTCCACCTAACACTCAGCTTTAGACACCCCTGGTAGGCCTAACAGAAATGTTGTATTTTTGTATTGTAAATGGCTGTACCTTTCAGTTTAGTCTTTGGATGGTGTTTGAGTAGCATACGTCATTATTTTTTGGCGCTGACCAAAATGTATGTTATCTGTAACACAGAATATCAGAAAAGTCATGTGCTAAAAGCTGGCATTTAATGTCTGATCAGAATGCTCCTGGGGTTTTATAATTCTTGATACTCTCTAATTTAAATAAAAAAATAGTTAGTTTTTATTTAGATAAAGGGTTTTTTTGCTGCTTGTGTTAAGCACTTTTACTGTTTTAGTATTTTAGAACATCTGGTTCTTTTGTTTAATTATTATTAAAGTACTGTATATGATTGTGGCATGTACATATCTGTCAAAAAGACTGAGTGTTGGCTTTCTTAGCTTTTACAGATGCTGTTTTGTTTCCACATCCAGCTCAATTCAACACTTACTGTAGCTCTTTCCCAAAAAGAGACTGCTCCAATCAAATCATGCCCCTGGGCCCCAAAAACTCTTGGGTTAGCCCTGACCTCTGTGTATATAGCTGCATTCCCTCTCTGCTAGAATATGAGCTGCATAATACATTAATGAAGGCTGATTCATTTATTTTGTCAGCCCTCATAAAATAGGAATGGATGGGCATCAAAAGCGTAGTAGCATATTCATTCAAAATGCAGAACAATTCACTGTACCCCTAGATGTTCTGTCTGAATTTAAGGCCTGTTATCCGGACGTGACTTCTGATAAATCTGTGAAGAAACAGATTCAACTGGAGAATGAAAACTTTGTTGTATTGGTTTTGATTAGTTCATAAAGTTGGATATCCCTCACTGGCCACATTAATCAAATAGAGATCCCTGCTGTGGTACATAGACTGAAGCCACTGAGGCAAGAACCAGTGTTCTGCAAAAGCTGACACAGCCACTTCATATATGATTTTGAGTTTGTGCCAGCGAGTAATTTACCACAGCTTATAGACTGACAATGTGTTTCCCACTGAAATTAATGAGCAGTTCGAACAATTGGACTTTGTTTAATGGAAGTTTAGGTTGGGGGAAAAAAAGCTTGGGAAATTAGGATGGGGTGGTTTTGTCATTGCTATTTATTTAGACAGTAAATGTCAACCTTCAACTTTAAGCTTGAACTTTAAAAGACATTTCTTTATGTAGATATATAAGCTCCCGCTAACTACATTCTCCATGGCCACTATATCATCTTTTTCTTTAAAGGGTTTGGTTTTTTAATCTTGCTGTAAACTTTTAGTAAATGTCTCTATAGACACTTTTTAAGCTCTCTGATGGTAGCTACATCTCTGTTAACTCATATAATTCAAGAACAATGAGCTTATATATTCTATAGCTATTGTTTTTATAGCTATAGCTATTGATTTATTTATTTTGTAAATTTAAGGATCTTAGCTAGGCTAATATTGGACCCATGACCTTGCCCAGTATTTCTAAAATCTTGCCTTGGTTTTACCAACCTGCAAGGAGGTTTACATTCTACAATTAAACACTTACATGTGCTGTGTTGTACTCAATAGACTGATATCAGTGGTTTTGACTTAATGTGTTTAAAAGTTTATGGTAATCTAGTAATAAGCAAAGTTTTTAGCATTTTTCCTGTAGACATTTATTCCTGGCAGTGTAGAGAGGGCCTTCAAGTATTTGACCTTCATGCTGGGAAATCAAATTAAGAGATGTAAGTGAAAGGTTAACTGAATAAATAAAATGTGAAATTGAGATTTTTTTTTGTTTGTGTTTTACTTTCTCTGCGTTTTTTATTGGTGCTGTGTGTTGCAGAGGCTTCAGTATTTCTAAAATCTAAAAGACTCATGGCAGGACTTTATATAGTGGAAATCAATTGTGAAAACCTCTAGTGAGATAGGGTGATTGTTTTCCCAGCAGTCAAATCAGGTTCATATTTTCACAGTAGCAGCTCTGACACACCTGTGACGTCAGTGTGCTCTCAGATTATATGATATCTCTCATTACCTCAAAGAGAGGATAACCAGTTCACAGGGTGCAATAAATAACAAAACAACAAAAGGAAAACAATTATTCAAACACTTGCATACAAAGTTAATTCATAATGACCTTCCTTCCATTTCCACAATTAAATAATTGACATTTTAACTTTTGGTTTTTTTATTGTTAGAAAATTAACTAATTAAACATGTTGATAGGGATTTGTAATCAGGCAAATAAATAATAATTTATAATAATTTCCTTGCTTTTTATGGACTAAATTATTTGTAAATAAATCAATGAAAATACCCTTGTTGTTTCTTAGGATTATGTTATGATATATTGGATGTTTTCAAAAGTTGTATTATTCCATGGCAAAAGTAAATCATACTAAATATACTCTTACTTCATAATTATGTGCTGTTCTGTACTGTAGTCAGTATCTTGATGCATACATTTTTTTTCTTATCAGTTGATAGATTTTGATGATGTGAAATTCTGTATTCTAATGTCAAAAGAGGACAGACCATCTGTAGTTGACTTATGCCTTATTTCTCCCTCGTTCTGGACGGCCCCACCTTGCAGGCTTCCTCTGACGTTTTTGTCGTTATTAAAGTTCCTGCATGTATGGCAGTACAATCTGGACCCTCTCAGAAACAAGGCGATTGTGGGGCACCTAGTCTTTGAGAATATTCAGTCAGGCCTGTGGGGAGGCAGCCTGGTAATTTCCCCAACTTTCACTGCCATCAGTATAATGTTACCATGTTGTTCCTGCATGGAATAAATAGTGCATCAGTTAGCCTCAGCTCTCCCTGCTGTTTTGAATACCTATGTGTGCATGCGTATGCAAAGCCTGCAGCCATTAGAAACTGTAAGGTAGTGATAGTGACTAAAAATCTTAAAGAGCTAGTAGGAATCTATGTTACAGAAAACATCACTAGTTACAGTTTATACCCTTCTATAAAGGGTGAAAAGTGGTGCCAGACAACCAAAAATTTGTAGCACATGTTATAACAAACTAGTACTGGCTGTCTCAGGACAAAAATGCAACGTAACTGACCCCAAAAATGGAACACCAGACATTTACATTTAGGTTAAGGGCGCTTACCCAGTGGTATTAACCTTTTCAGTATTCATAGATGTATAACACTGCTCATGCGTTTTGGTATGCACAAAATTAATTCATGTTTGAAGCATATACCTTGGTCAGTTTCTTTCGAAAACCCTCTGTGCTTTTTTTTAAGTGCCTCTTTGTTTTCAAATGCCTCGTAGATGGATTTGGATGCCCTATAGTCAGTACATTTAAAGAAAGATTAGACATAGACAGTGTGATGTGACTTCTTCAAACCTCCACAAACAGCTGCAAAAACTCCTGACCTCATCTGAACTGCTTATATTAATACATCAAGTCTATGTAGAAATCTGTTGTGGAGGCACAGCCAAACAGTGAATATGAAGTCGCACTAGTTCCATATTTAGATGCTTTGAACAGTTTTGGATAACATATTCTACCTTGTGTGTGGTGAAGATTAGGCCAGCTTCTCTCCTCCCCAGGTTGAAATTAATCTATTACTAATAGGCTCCCTCCTGTTGTGAACTTATGAACTATTTTAAGGCCCCGTAGATGGTGCAGTGTGTCATTGCAATAATGCACTATGTCAGTTAAAATGTAAAATTGTTCATTAAATATGTATTCATATCTTATTGGTTAATATTTAACAACCAAAAGCCAAAAAGAGGCCTGAAAATTGTAGATTATTGGCTCATGAAGTTAAAAGCTGCTTAAAATACACTACACTAACTATACTATGCTATACTAGTATGGTATAGTAGATTATTACATCCAGATATGATTGCTGAACATGTCATTTCAGCGGCACAGGCATTAACATGCTGCTACAATAGCTTTCACTCCTCTGGAAAGGCTCTCCACAATATTTTGAACCTAGCTGCAGGGATTTCCTTCCATTCAGCCGCAAGAGCATTAGATAGGTCGGCCACTGATGTTCGCCGATAAGGCCTGGCATGCTGTCAGTGTTCCAGTTCATCCCAGAGGTGTTGGATAGGGCTGAGGCACACCATTGTCTAAAATCTCATTGTATGCTGTAGCAGTGAATGAAGATTTTCCCTCACTGAAACTAAGGGGCCTGCCCCAAACTATGATAAACAGCCCAACAGTTACAGTACAGAGAACTACTGTGTGTGGACAGATGTGTTCACCTTTCTTTGGCCATATACTGTAGAAGACCTCTTGTTTTGCTGACTAAATGTTTTAGCTTAACATTGTCTCATTTGAGGAAAATTGTGGCTTTTGAATCCTACCAGTAACTGGTGACTTAATTTCGATCCCCATTAATTGAATCTAAGTGTAATGAACTGTACTTCTATAATTCACCAGTTACAGTTGCTCAATATTGCCCTCCTTACTCCTTGCTTGAGATTTGAGAATAAATTAACCAAAATAAACTCTGCAGATTTTAATTAAACCTTGGCAAAGATACTTGTTATGGATGCACCCACAAACAAAAGGGGAAAGATCTCTGTGGTGACCTACACTGATGCCAAACAAAGCTGACCTTTCCTCCCAGTCACGTACAATTGCTCTCACTTCCGCAAGCAGCAAACTAAACCTTATGGTTCCCTCCTTGCACTTAGCCTTCATCAAATATTAATCATTTCCAAGACACTGTGGCTTCGTTCACACTATGGTAAACTTATCCCATCTGACAGAAAAACAGTCTGAACTGTGGTACTTAGCACTTGGTAATTTATTTTTTTCCTCTCAACCCAAATGGAGCGCTATGTACACATTCATTAGCATGATGCCGCCTGCTCGCTCTCATCTAGTGTCTGCTTTCATAATGCTACTTATGAGCCTATTTATAGCCATTAACTCAATCTTGTAATTTAATGGAAGTAAGGTCTTTATGAGATCAGAAAATAGGTGAAGATGTGGTACCCTGAAAAACTGCTAAAAATGGAAGCAAAAATAGCAATAATCCTAATTTGGTTACAATGCACCAAGTTGATTCCTTGTGAAAAAGAGAAACTTATTGTGAATCATGTGTTTACTCTTTGCTCTTTGGCCTCAATTTGTTATAAAAGCTAAAACCCACCAATGATATCTGCATGATACCGGATGAGGACGGACCATTCTCGATATGTACAAAACTGTTTGATGGGAACTCCAAGTATCTTACTAAAACCCCTGCTGTGGGAGGCCGTGTATTTGATATCGAACAGATTTCACATTACAGACTGTCGAAGTAGCAGTGAATAGATTTCTCTGGCACAGTTGTATTTGTGTGCTGTGCACTACGCCTCGGCTCAGGCAGGATACAGTGTCTCTGAAGAGCAGGCGGAGCACCACACTGTTTCAAGAGATTAGAGGTTGGTCAGCCCGAGGAACCAAATCGATACATCCTCTCAGGGAAAGGATTGACCATGCATTGATCCAGACCTAACAGGAGCTGGAGATGCACCAAACCACTGAAAGTAGAAGGCTGATGATAACAGTATACCCACCACACAGCTTGATTTCTGAATCACAGAAACCAAGGTGGCATTTATGTGCTCATCAAAACAGTCATTAGGTGAGGTCTTGAGTAAAATTACTGACTTGGAAAAGCAGAAGGAAATGCAGCAACATGCGAAGTCTGTACCTCCTACTGACTTCAGGAATTGTTGAATACCAGTGGGCATGAGCATTCATATCCCAAATCACAAGGTCATAGTTTTGATTTTAGCTTCATGTTTTTTTTTTTACATTTTTTTTTTTATCATTCATTAGTAACAACTTTTAAAGGGCCTTATAGACGAGACTGATGTATTTGTTAAAATTTTTAATGAAAAAGAAAGTGCCAAAACAAACACTTATGTGATGCATCAGCTTAATTTATTCAGACATCAAAGCACTCAGAAGTTAGGGTAAGTTAGGGTGTAGAAGTATAACCTGTGGTGCTTTAAACCTTGTTTGGGGGGCAAACTTTTCTAGTAGTTAATGTCAGATTTGACTGGTCATTCTATACATTCAGTTTTTATGTCCTGGTGACCATTTAAAGTGTAGTTACAGCTCTCTCCCCATTCATTTAGATAGGTACCTGATCTTGTCAGCCTGTCTGGGGTGTCGCCAAGATGGCTGCCAAGTGGTGAGATGTGCCTATAAGGACTTAAGTAATACTCATTGCCTCTCCCCTGCTGCCTGTCCCCACTGAGGGACTGAAGTATATCCATCCTAAGGAATGAAAGGTGGTGTGGTGGTTACTGAAGCATATAGTAGGTACACTCACAGTAGAATCTCATTTACTGCTATTGCTTTTATATTAATCACATTCACATAATAACTGTTAGTTTTCCCTCTGAAAACTGCAGAATCCATTGAAAACATGGACCAAGCGAGTACATTCTTCATTTCAGTTTTGTCTATTTTAATGCAATAATTTTTTTTATTTTTGCATAATTTCCCAATCCAACCATAACTCTACTCAGCCTTCCACAACAGTGCCACCATTTTTGCTTTAGTTTAATCACATTTTAGTTATCTTTTGCCTACTGAAAAGGGCTGACATCCTGAAAGCAAATGTCAAGCAGCATTTTATAAATAGTCAAATATCGTAGCTGGGTTGGCCTGTTTTGTTAGAAGCAACAATGTTTGTTTCTGTAAACAGAGACACGAAGCATGTGGGAAGCAAATGTGAAATGTGAAAAGAGTGAGCACATCTCCAAATCTCCAAGGAAACAAAAGCCAACAAAACCAAGATAAATATTGTCCATGAGAAATGGGGTATCTATGCTTGTGTGGATGTGGCTTTCTTATAAAAAGTCAGAAGCTGACATCTGACAGCTCTGCCAATATCGGAAAACTATTCACCTGAAGATGAACCATGTACTTGAGGGTGAATATGTTTGTCAGCTTTCGTTTGTTATTTTTTTTTCCAAAAGAATACTTGAGTGTTCCCCCATATTGTTAATAAATAACTGTGCTGCTGAAACTTGCCACACCCACTTTTATTTAATCCACTTTGCTGTGGTACCGTTTTTTTTTAAATCCAAAATTGCAAAGGCTGTATTATATATTATGTGTCTTGTTGTAGTTTGATTAATTTCATTTAGCTTTTAAGCATAACTAAATGCTGGCTACCAGGTGGCATCAGCTGTCATCTTTTTCTATATTGTGATGCTGTGCTATGCAGTTTCTGCTCGACCAGTCATTGTGTCACGTTCACAATTTACATCCATTTTAAAATTGTTTGCAATGACGATTTAAAAAAGTACACTGAATGTAACCTATAAGGTTGTTTGTTTTTTTTTTTTTAAGTATTTTTTTGGGCTTTTTTGCCTTTATTTATAGGACAGTGAAAGAGAGACAGGAAACAGGGAGAGAGTGGGGGAATGACATGCAGTAAAGGTCCGGCCGGATTGGGAGTCAAACCAGGGTCTGCCTGCTCAGACCACTGGGGCCCACATGGTACGCGCCCTAACCATTCGGCTGTGAGGGTGCGCCTATAAGGTTGTTTTTAGGGGAAATTTCCACACTGGTGATTTTATTTCTACTACACTACACTGTAGCCATAAAGGTGATGTAAGTTTTTGATATTGCTACATTGCTAACTGTAGCATTACTTACAGTCCAGAGAAAACGTCACAATTTCAATATCATACTTCTTTCTTTTACTCACCAAGAGCTGTCTCCAGTGGTGGAAAGCAATACCAATGTTAACTCTTGTTTTGCTTCTATTTGAACACTTATACGATTTCAGTCGCTGCAACATTCTTGTTTTCTACCACATTGTCTTTCCTCTCACTTCTCATAGGCAATAAACCTGCTCTTATTGGCTGTCTTTCTCAGGAGTGTAATCTCACCCAGGTTGAGCAGCATTTAATTGCTATTCGTATTCTCCTGTTATCTTCCATAGGAAGGAAGAATTTAAATGCCCGACAGACAAAATTAGGGTTCTGTTATGTGGAAATTTATCCTGTAGTATAGCTGCTGCCCTTGTAATTAGCCCTGCCAATGACAACTGCAAGCTTATTGCAAAACAAACCCAGAGGCTGGATGCTGATGTGTGATGTGGATTGGATTGTTTTGGTCTGACACTTACCTATTCTCTTTGCAACCTGCATTATTACTGAGACTGAACGCTGACCTTGTCCACCGGTTCAAACACTGAAGACGGCGGCTCATTGAATTCAGCTCAATAGTTCTTATATGGCCTGTCTCTGTCTGTTTAACAGAACCAATTAAACCGTTAATTCTTGCTGCAGTTCTGATCTAGTGATAATGACTAGAGAAGAATGGAAAGCATGTGTCTAATTTTTTTTAGGTGAATCACGGGTACAAGTCAAGGGTGGCTTTTTCCAGCTTTGAGGGGTTTCTCATTCAGCAAGGCAAATCAGGCTTCAGGGTTTTGATGGGACCCTTTCTCATCCCCCTGGCTTTGTCAAGACTAGTTCATTTCAGTCTATTCAGGTGGACCACATTGTGCGCTGCCTCTCTGCCCATGCATTTCATTTGCCAGGCCTTTGTTTTGAATCCTGCTGGAGATGAACCGGAGGCACTGAGTCGGAGCTAAGGCAGGGATTAGGACCACTCGTTTCACGCTTTCTTGGAGGTGGGCTAACTTTGAAAATGTCAAGGAGGGTGAGGTGATACAACTCTATTTTAATAGATACTGTAGTCACATCACACCCACAATGTGGAGCTGGGGCAAATGTCTCATGTTTAGACTGTTTAGGTCCTTAAATAGGTACTATATGTGATTGACTAGATGCTTTATTCACAGTGTCTGCAGCTCTTTTAAAATGTCAAAGCATACAAAGCATTTCCAAAAGTTTTAGTACATTTGTACATTCCCTCATTTCATTCTAAAACTATTAATCTGCTGCTATAACAATCTTCACTCTTCTGGGAGAGCTTTCCACTAGATTTTGGAACTTGACTGCAGGGATTTGCTCCCATTCAGCTGCAAGAACATCAGTAAGGTCAGCCACTGATGGATGATAAGGCCTGGCTTGTGGAGGTGTTGGATGGTGTCAAGGGTTTAGCGAACTGCTCAATTTCTTCTAAACCAAAGGCATTGTTATGTCTTAACAGGAAAGAGCCTCCTTCAAACTTGGAAATGTAGAAGCACTCTGCTGTCTAAAATGTCTAAAAGAAAGAAAAAAAAAAGATGTCCTGTCATTGACACAAGACTGTCCTCACAGGCCATTTTCATTTGGTGTATCATTCAGTATTTAAGAAATATTAATCCAATTTCACATTTTTCAAATAAGTTGATTTTTCAAATACTGTTATACTTACTGTGGTACACTTAATACCTGTAACCTGTGTGGACAAATATATTCTATTAAGCCTTTAAGATAGCCACTTTGTAAATTTCCCCATTGTGGGACTAATAAAGGATTATCTTATCTTTTGACAAATTGCAGCATTCCTGGAGCTTTCTTTACAACATTTTTTTAATAATTTATCCAGAAATCAGCATTTTTTTCATATATTTTGTCTTGAAAAAGGAATACATTTAACTCTCCCATATCTGCAGACACTAAATGTTCCAAAAAAGGGTCATCTGCTGAGTAGCAGTTATTCTGAGTAAATATTCATTCAATTTCACATTCATCCAGCATGTTGCATCTGCATCACCTTTTGTTTCCTTATTATCCCGTTCTTTCTGCCAGAAAAAAAGAAATCCAAACAACAAATCAAAATAGAAGCAGAAAACTCTCATTTGTTAATCAAACTTGGGACAAGAGGTAATTAATTCTTTGGAATCAGTCAATTAATTTGCATAATAAGAGGTACCATAATTATGACTTCTGCTACTCAAGCCCAAAATTGTAATTAGAGATTTAGTCTGCATTACAGCAGAAAAGCCTGTTTTTTGGGAGCTGGTTCAGAGAGGAGATTGAGCATCCGTAGCTCTGGGATGGAAACACTGGCAGAGCTGCATCAGAATAAAAGCTTTTTCTCCACAGCTCTCCTTTTGCTCGGCCCTGAGGGGAAGTGCTGGGAGGACTGATCTTCTAATCTGTAAAGAACCAAGACCTCAGCTTTTAAGGGGCCCCAGTCTCTCTCAAGTCAGCCAGGGCCCCTGTTCCTTGTCTTTTCTCTCCAGCTTATTTTTTTCCATTTCCATTTGTGAGGAAATCCATAATTTTTACAGTCTGTCCGGCTGCCATGAAGAAACGGGTGGAGCTGGAAGATGAAGGGTTGTGCATTAGTGTGTTGATATTAGCCTTCTGCTGCATGCTTATTCAGCTGTGAGGCCTTGAGAGGGGGAAAAAGCAAGGTAAAAAAGGGAAATGCAAAACATAAAATAAAATACGGGAGGAAATGTCATTGGGTGTCTTGAGAGGAGTCAGGTCGATGCCAGCTAATCATCCACTTTACTTTGTTATATAAGGTCAATTAAAGGGCTCCATTCATTTGGAGGATATATAGTGCTTTGTCACCAAGCAAACAAGAAGGGTTCTTGGGCTTGTTTTGCTACTTTCTGTAGCATTATGAGACATTCTGTATATAAGGGTGTTTTTGGGTGTTTACATCTTTGGTATTGTTCTTTTCCACGAGTACAAGAAAATCGAGTCTGTGCAGTAAATCAGAATTAAATATTATAAGGCTCATGGTATGAAAAAGCCATGAGGTAGTGATGGGATTAGATATCATCAAAACTTTATGTAGTGTGGTTCATTTTATGTCTGCTAATCTATTACAACATCACATTCTCTCACCCAAACTGTGGTTTCTGGTTGGGTCAACACATGCACATCATGTTTTAGTGTCTTAGGTTATTAGAAAACTGTTCAGAGTTTATTGTCCATCATCAATTTTATGAATTAACTGTCAAAAGATCTGAACCAAACTTTTATACATAGCAGCCTACACTAGGTTATGCCTGCCTGTCTCTCTCTGTGCATTTCTTTTACTCTTTCCCTTCAGTTCTCAGTTCTACTGTGATATTGTTGTAATGAGGCCTCTGTAAAGCACTTCGAATTGCCTTGTGTCTGAACGGTGCTATATGAATAAGATTGCCTTGCCTTGATGAGGCCTAATTAGATCAGTTACTACCAGTAGAAGAGGTGGTCCCAAGCTCTGTTTTTCAAGAGTAACAAGTACAATAAGTCTCAAGAGTTGAGACTCAAATCCCAGTTCAGGACAGGCAGTTCCCAACTGGATTTTCAATCCAAACAAGTCATGATGTATTCTTCACCAAAGCAATGCGATAAAAACACTAATGTAACACCACTGTAGCTCTCTAGGTAACTAGGCTGTGTTTTGTATGTTGCAGTTTGTTTTTGTTGATTACAGAGTACACTATATGTTCACAGAAAATCTTCTGAATTCTTCCTCTGGTTGGCTGCTGGTCCTGTCTTGCATTTAATATCTTTATCTTTGTTGCACAATCAGTGTTTGACATACCTGTCTCTGAATATAGACAGTTGGTGTCAGCTGTAATGTTTTAACTTTGTCCTGTGGGAGAGGATTAAGTTTCTCACATCATAAGGCTCAAGTCCTAGTGGAGTCACTGTGGTTACAATTGAACTGCACTTGTTATTTATTTTAACTTTTAGGCTGTTTTGGCTTCGTAAAAGTGTATGACTCTGCACTCTTAAACCTATGTGCATGCATAAAGCTGACATGTTCATAACATATCTATTTAAGCATTGCACAAGGCCTATTGTAAAGGGGGGAAAGTAGTAAATAAGTGAAAAGGAGTACAATAAGAAACAAAATAATGGTGTATTTTTCCAGGGATATCACCCTCTATTTTTCTCTTTCCTTAAAGCCAATTGTAATATAAATTGCTAATTTGACTCTACCTTAATTATGTTAAGGGGCTCCACATAAAGCTAATGTTGTGCTTCATTATTTATTCAAATGTCAGCCCCAGACTGATCTGTACTTCCTTCAGCTTAGCCTTTCACCCCACTTTGGAACAGGGATTTGTTCATGTCTTGTATGTATGATGTTAACCCAATATGGCCATGTCATAAATGGGGAAAATGCCTTTCCACCACCACAGGAATATTCATGAAGTCGACATGGCAGTAAATTGAAGGAAGGCTGTTGTAAAATGTGGTGACAGTAGCTGCAGGCCCAAGGCTGTCGCTCCCTGCCAGGGTGCCAGGCATTGAACTGAGTGTGGTGCAGGCTCCCTCTGATAGAGTATTAACTGAACGGTGGAAACAGCTGGAGTTACATAACAGTTCCTCTACATTTAGTTTGCTCAGAGGGAGAAAAGCTGTGGGTGAGAGCGAATGCAGAGATGCCATTTTTCAGCTGTGTGTCTGTGTGCATGCTATATGTCTAAATATGTCCATTAAAAAAAGGTAAAATAAAAAAGGAAAGAATAAAAAAACATGCTGCTTGGACTTGCTGTGATGCTGTGCCAGTGTTTGTGACAGCAGGCTTGTGTGTATGGAGTGTTGTTCAGTCAGTGATTGTATATGTGCGGTAGCTCGCTCCAGCGCTCTCCCGGTGATGAGAACCTGGACTAATTCAAGCATGCAACCTCTCTGAGCTGCCCACCCCCACCCCTTCATCAGTTCGTATCCTGTTCTTACATGGCCGTGACTGCAAACTGGGATTCAGGCCAGACTTGGCAAACCAGACACTGCTGCTCCAGACGCCTGTATCATTCTGCTTTCACTGAGAATAGACCAATCTGGGATTTCTGATATTGATACAGATATTCAGATTTTAGTTTTTAAGCAATACTCTATACATAGAGTTTTGCCCTTGGCATATACTGATGCACGTATACAGCTACTCTCTAATGCATGTAGGTATGCGTGTTATTATGTCATCAGGACTGCTTCATTGCTGGAAAAGTTGTAAAATGTATGAAGTCCTATATAAATTCAAGGCCTTGCATAGTTGCTGAATGCCTAAAATATTTTCTTTCCTCATTTTAATTTTTAATTGAAAAGTTTAGGTGTTTTTTTTTTTTTTTTTTTTTTTTTGGTGAACTTCTGGGGAGAAATTAAACTGTTCAACTGTCAAAGTTCTCAGAAATTAAGTCTCACATTCTGTTTTTGTTTATAATTTCCTGCACTATTTTCAGTTTTGTACATTTTGAAGAAAGATTAGATAAAAGTAAATACAATAAATATAAATGTAAATAACATATATAAATGAAAATTATGAGTTTAATTTATAAAGGTGCAATGAAACCAAATGAACACTAACGCAATATGCTTATTTATTAGAAAATAAGATAATCCTAAAAATAAATGTCATACACATGTATGCAGAGGTATTAGGGTTAAGTCAAAGTGGTGGAGAGGAGAATTACAAAATTTGTGTATTTTATTTAGTATGTTATTTTGCTTTATTTTAAACTCTCTAATTAGTAAAAAGTAAAAATAATCTCGAGTACAGGTAAACTGAGAGATTGCCTATCCATAGTCTAATGACATTTGTTTTCAGCAGCATTTTTCTTTTATTTTTGTCTGAAGGTCAAAGACAGCAGCAGATGCTAAAGGTAATGAACCATGAGAACCCTGAAATGGTACAAAATTAGCTAAATCAGCAGAGGCAAAGTAGGTTTTTAGCAGCACTCAGGTCCACACGAACACCTCTAGAGACACAGAAAGTGACAACTGTTTCAGAATTCAGAAATGGATTCAAGGCCAAACTGTCATTATTTTGGCAGATATAAAGTGAAGCGGAAATTTTCCTAAATTTCCCAAATTTTCCTTCCTTTCCTTCAATTTTCATTGTGTTTGAGTGCATGCGTGTGGGTGTTCAGTGGCTTGTCTGACAGGCAGATGTTTAAACCTTAAAATAAGTGTTTCATCACTCCTGTCCACCAGCTTTGTTCGCTGAGATGAATCAACATCCCACAGGCCTCGCCCTGATGTAGGGAATGAAAAGTAGTCTGATAGAAAGGGTCAAGAAGAATTTTGCTAATGGCCTTGGTCGTCAAAAGGAAGTTAGATATGTGTGCTGTCGTGTTGGAGACACACGTGTTCTCAGAGCTCCCTGCCTCCTCTGTAGCCCAGAGAGGAGGACCTTGGCAATTCAGCCAGTCATGCAAAGGAACACCCACTGCTTTACAAACATTGAGCTTTATTCCTCACAGCTTGAGCAGCTTCATTCATTCACGTGTTGACAAAAGCGTTTAGTGAGAAAGAGGGGCAGCAAGGGTCAAGGTGCAAAACCCACCTGACCATCTTGAAATGAGCCATTGCTTGTTACCCCTGGCAACAGAATGTTTTCACTGTACCGTCCTTGTCTTCAAAACAAATGAGGGTGTTATTCTGCAAAACTACCCATTGGTGTTTTAAGTGTATAACAGTATCAGAACAGTATTAAATCAGATTAACCCAAAGTCAGGCAAGTACAGCTGTTAATAGTTATTAAGGTTTGAAGGTGAGCTGGGCAGCGCGATGAGGAAGTACATTTTGTTTTATAGCAATGATCTGCAACAGTCCTATCCAAATTAAAAAAAAAAGTTTTAATAAAAATCTAGAACAACAATGGGGCAAACACAAGAAACAGAGGAGAACTGAGAAAAACCAGAGTAAATGATGAGGCAGGTTACAGTTGAGGAACAACAGGCATCACGTGGATGACTGACAAACAGCACAAGCAAACACAAGTGAGACCTAGTTTAAAGGGAATAAAACAAGCAGTGAAACAGCACGATGACTGTTGGGGTAGTTATTAAATTGGAGAGCAACAGCATGCATCTGGATTAATGTCTCTGATGGCAGCCTCAAAAACAGGAACAGATTAATTTGTCCAGTTGGAGTCTTATGCAACTCATTCCAGTCTCAGTCCACTGAAGTGGAATGAGAAAAAAGCCCAGGGGAGCATTGGCTTTTGAGGACTTTATATATAACAGACAGCCTGGATATTGTATGTCTGTAGCAGTTAAAAGCTCTTGTAAATGAATATGTTCACATAGTATTTAATTGGTTTTGTGTTGTCAATATCGGGTGATCTTAATCACGATAAAGCTATAATGAAGGTAAACAGAAAACCACACCCAGATTAACCAGATTCATATCTTGACACTGTCTTTAGATTGCAGTTTGTTTTAGTTATCAGATGCAGTAATGTGTGCTGCATTAAAAAAAACATACACCACGGTGCAGTGCAGTGGAGTGGGAAGCAGATACTGTTAACCACAGACAGGGTCACATAACTAGCCCTTTCCAGGTGAGCTACAAACAACATGGAAAAGATGTTCCATGTGTTTCTATTGTTAATATCTAGTTCTCTCTGATCATAAACAATGCTGAGGAACACGTTTTGAAAACACAGCCCATAACTTGTATCAATACACAAAGTGAAGAGGTGCCTCCTTGTGATATAATTTAGCTTGTTTGCATTCCTACAAAGAAAATGATTGGAACGGCATATTTCCAGGAAAGACATTTTTGGGAGCAGACTTCTTTAAACCTTAAATGGAGGTTTGTGCCCCACCAGAGTAAAATATCGGCCAAGTCTGTAAGACAGTAGTAGTAAATTGAGCGCTAGTTCTGTGAGAATGACTTTTAAAAACTCCCTTTTCTCTGTTTTCTTCTGTAATTTATTTGGTGGAAGCTGACTAAGTGCCTTAAAATGAGTTTTGTTGAAATCCACATCTTCAGGAAAGCACAACCGCAGCAGTGTTATTAGCTCCAACTGAAGAAAATCCACTACTCTTGTCTGTTGACCCCCTAATGGATTTCTGCTACTCTTGTACATGCTATTTTGAAGCTACTGAACAAATTGCAAGTTGTAAATGACATGTTAATGTAAAAGAAAAGAAATAAGAGGGTTGTGACCTCTCTGCCAGCATGACATTGGACAGAACACTGGGTACGTGCCGGCTGATGCGTTAAGACTGAAAATGAACGTAACAAAAACCTGTGATTTTCAGTCTGTCTGGATACATTCTGTTTGTAGTATTTCTTGTTTGTTTTCATTTTTATTGAGTGTTGGAAAGCCCTGTTCCAGCTAATAGTGGCTTCAGATAAGGAAATGCTAATACAGGTTGTCATTTCATACAGAAGACTTGTTGCTTTAGGGTGGTGCAAGACAAAAGAGCATGTATTATTGATCCCTGGGCATCATCAACACTAAAATTTTACAGAAATCCAGCCATTAGTTTTCAAGAAATCTGCTCGTTACAGTTTGAGGTTTCCTGCTGGCAAATAGAAAGTCTTGCCTGACCATGGCACTGAAGAAAACATCAATATTTAGTGACAGTATAGCCAATACTGTACTACTAAAGTGTCTTGACAGACCAACCAAAACTTCTACTTTTCAATATTGAAGGAAAAAAAGCTAAATATTCAACATTAAAAGCAATAACAAATTGTGAAAGGTTTCAGAAGGCTTTGGGAAAGAGTGCAAAGATGGTAAACACCTGTTTTTTTCACTCGTGACATTTCAAAATGTCTATCACCTGTCAAATATAGTAGTTAGCACTTCCGTTTTTGCTTTCATATTTCTTATTATCATATTATTGAGACATGTCACACTGTCAGTGACGCACTGGCAGCAGTGACAAAGCTTACCCTCTGCTTCCCTCTCAGTCTGGCCAAACTTTTTTAGGGGTCAGATCACTTGAGGATAGCTGTTCCTTAAATTATCCAGCTGCTACTTTTGGTGCAGCCTGATTTCAGTCGCTGCTCAGTTGTGTCAATGATAAAGCAATCTGTGGGTTTTGAGAGCTGGGCCCTCTGCCAGGCAGCATCTTTGCGGTTAAGCAGCTTGGCTGAACCATGCTCAGGCCAGAAACTGGGGGTATTTTTAATTTTGAGCTTTAAAGGATCCTACTGGGTTGTATGTTTAGGGCCATTTACAAATTGAATATATTTTACATCACCGTACATCATTTTCCCATTGATTTTCTTCCTTCCTGACCCGTAAATTTCATTAAATTAGATGTTTGTGTATTTGTGTACCAACCTTCAACCACCAGACAAATGCACTCAACACCACAATTGATGCTCTAATAGTATCATGAACTGTTTGCTTACTAAGAGAGACTGTCAACCTGTTAAAAAAAGGTTGTCTGTGCAAGCAGCTTATTATGATCTTAGTTATATTTTACTGTCCGTTGACCTCTAGCGACTGTTGTATTTACGATGGGAGCATAGGAGGGAGGCAGGTATTGTGGACATACACACATCATTTTGTCTTCCCCTTCTCTCCACTAGAAACTCTTGTGACTGCATCCACTTTGAGCCTCTGAGGAGGGCAGAGGTTAAATATGTTCTAAGAAAACCTATTCTTTTCTCATTGAAAACACATAATGTGATAAATTGATTCACAGTGCAGGAGAAATACAGTACTGCTACTCAACGATCTTCAGTAATATACACTGTAAGCCCTCATATCATCATGCAAGGCATGCATGCAGTTTATTGAGCAAATTATGATGCAGTTTGCACAAAAATGGTAAAAGTGTAGAAATGGATGCTTAAGCAAGTTTCAGGGCTTTGATAGTTGATTTTTATAGCTTACTTAAATGAACCAGTGACTGCCTCGAGGGTTAGCAGTCAATCTTGACTGTTAAACTAATCTTGACTTAAACATGAATTATTGATAAAGTTTTTAACCATGCAACACCACTGCTATGGTCGTTTAAACAACAGAATTAAGACTGACGAGTAAATGCGTCTTTAACGTTGTACATCAAGTCCATTAATGCATTACAGGAGGTAAATCAGAACCGTTACTGTGTAATGATTATAAAGCTTTTCAGAAATCAATTAAGTCTGGGGCAGGGACAGCTTTTGAAGCAAACCCTGAAATGACTCAGCTATTATATCTGAACTATGATAATGGTATTTCTCCCTTTTGTTTTTGTAATCCCGTCATGTGTAACTGTGTAATCTCACAATCTTTGCAAAGGTTCAGTGCACCTGTAAACAACAATTAAGATGTTGTCACAGGAAACAGGATTATATATTTGTGTGATTGAAAGTCATAAATCACCTTGTAATATTCCTGTCAATATAAACTGAGGTAAATGCTTTGTAATTGGTGTTTTAATGGCCCAGTCTTCTGCTTCTGCCAAAAGTGCAGAAGAAGATTAAATTTTGAGAGTATGATTCTGAAACAATAAGCTATAATTAGGAAAATGTCATTAATAAATAGCAAATAATAGCCAGATAGTAAATTTCTGTTGGTGGTGCATTTTTAAGAAATCATTGGTACTTTAGTAAGATTAAAACTGTAATAATATCATTTACACCATAAAGAAAAAAAAGTAATCATTTATGAGGAAGACTGCAGGATATATTGTATACTGTACATATATTACATTTTAGTACTTGTTATTACTGAGTTTTGCAGTGCCCTGATAAGCTGAAGTGTAATTCTTTTTGAACATTTATATATTATTCCTTTAAGGTTACAGTAGGCCTGTGTATGTCTAGTATTTCTAAGAAATATCTTTATACAGAATAATACTGTATGTTTGTATGTTTTGTGAAGATTTTTTGTATTGATGTTGAAATTGAGCAGATCTTATTGTTCCAATTTGCTGTAGGAAGCACTGATGCCATGATCATGTTGTAGCAATGGTTATGATTAACAGTTGACGTCAACATTCATTTCATGATTACGACCGGGAAACTCAGATTCTTCTTAAAAGGCTGATATAGTCACCTTATGTGACTAACTCATTACAATCATGCAACTGTCTTTAGTTGTCTGATGTGAACACTTGCAAGTTGTAAACACAAGAATATTTCCCATCTCTACCATCCAGACCATATCATCTGAACATGGCTTAACTCTTCTGATATTAGCATACGCATATTCTCATTCAGGAAAAATAGTGAAACTATTACTGTCACATCTAGACAATGTTTTTGTCGACAAAAATCGAAGTTAATTATACTGATTAATGATGATGAACGATAATGAATGTCTTGATTAAGATCTTGCCAAAAGTGGCAAAACTGGTAATCTTCCTGCAGTTCTTCTTGATGTGGACATAGTAGTAGGAGTAAGAAAACTTAAAAACAGTGGTGACAGTGCAAACTTGTGACTGGATGTTGCAGAAAGTTGATGATTAGCATCTCAAGGGGAAACAATGCAGCTCATTCATCCTGTGGGAGCAATCATGACAAGGGGAAAAAAACATAGTGAGAAAGAAACCTGGGGAGAAGGAAGGAGGAGGAGTAGTGGAAAGGTCTGGGGGGTCGGGGTTTGTGCATTGTTTCTTAGTATGCTCCAGTTCCAGCCGTCATCCTAGCTCTTTGTTAAGGCCTGAGCACAGGGGATATCTGGCTCCAGGGCCCTGTTGCCAGAGGCTGGAAACTCAAGGGTCAGCGGATTTTCCAAACCACTGCTTTACAGTACCGCCATTCAGGAAGAAATTGCTCTACTGTATTCACTCAACAGGCGTCAAGCTCAGTTTGGGCCATCACGCTCAGACTCTGCTGATGGCCAACATGATGGGTGAATGAACAGGCAGGTTTTTTAGTAGCTTCTTTGTATGAATGATCTGTTTTACAATCTATCTGAATAAAAATATATATATAATTAAAATATAGTTAAGCTTTGTTACAGCTTGGGCCCAAGTTAATTGCTGGGATGAGTAAATCGGTTAACAGAATATCTTTCCAAAGAATGAAATGCTTGACCATCGTCTACAGCACCTTCCTGCATCATCAAGTACTATGATTCTTCAAATATGGTGGAAACAAATGATCATCCTAAAAGCAATTAATCTCCTTGGCACTTCTGATAAATAACCCAATGTTACACACAATTATACTTTCACAGTTTCACATTGAGTGCAGAAAATGGTTAGCTTCAGAGTGGAGTTCTCTGTCCATGTAAACAAAAGCAGTGGCTTGTTGATGGCTGAGCCTGAATGACTGAGCAACAGGAAATCTATCTGAGAATTCATCACTGTTATCAGACAGGCTGGAAGAAGTAGTTAGTTCTAACAATCTGACTTGCAGACTCTGATCACCCACTGTTACCCTGTAACCTCAGTGATGATAGTCTTTTAGAAATCCATCATCGTCACTGTTTGAGTAGTTGCAGAAGAAGTACTCAGAAGGCTATTTTGAGCAAAAGTCCTCAGCATGCAGGAGAAGGTGGAATCAACAGTATGAATCTGAAAAACATGTTTTGTTTGGTGTCCACTTCAGGAGACTTAAATTATAGCAGCTATGTGAGTTTATTGCTGGATCTCTCTGGCACAGCAGTAGAAAAGGTTTTGGAGTATGTTAACCTGATTTGACAAGAAGAACAGAATGACATTTTTTTTACATGCTTTGGAAGCTCAAAAGGTTGTCTGGCATTTCTTGGAACAGGCTAAAGCCCCCTGTAGATGTGATTCATATTATGATCAGTAGTCATTACCTCAGTAACATGACCGTAATCTTCTTTCTCTACTCCAAGGAAAAGAGATATAATGCTGAAATTCCATTGCAAATATTGGAGGTGATTTTGGTCTTGACTTTTTTTCTTTTGCACAGTTACTGATTCATACAATTGATACCTTGGTTCCAAGTGTCATATGACAGGAGGCTAGGTGAAAGAGCATAACTCTTTGAATGGAAATGGAGTCACATGCATACTGCATGTATGTTTCCTCTTCTAAGCTTGTCGCAGTGGGATGATTTTCACATCAGTGCAAGTTTTCCCACAACACAAACAAATACTGGTGTTAGCAACTCTCAAATGACTTCCCTTAGGCTACTCTGAGCAGATGCTATGGTGCAGAGCAGTTTTGCTTTATAGTCATATTTTGATGTTTTATGCGGAAACATGCATTTCACCCAGACAAAAACATAGCCATTCACATTTTGATCTTGTAAAATAAATAGGAAAGATGTGACTACACTATAAACGTTTAAATTGCCCAATAACGTAGTAAAAAAAGCTGTGTCTGTGCTGTGTGTGTGTCTATGGGTGTAATCAAAACAAAATACAGGCCACACAAACATTTCAATTTCCCTGACACGCTGAACAAACACTTGCTTGTACAGATAAGATTTAATGCTGACCCCCTCCCCCCCCAGTACTGGCACAGTAACCAATTTCTCCTTCATGATCTCACTGAAATCATACCATCTCTGGCTTCAAGATTTTAACCTTCATCCCCCGATAATAGAGCCGCTGCTTATTTTTGTCAACAGCATATTTGTTTTTACTGCCATTGATCATACTATAATACCACGACCCCCCGTACTGCTCTGATGACGGACTGTAGGAACACACATTCAAGGGCAAAACCAGGACTTGTGGTAACTCTAATGTTGTGTGACAGACCCGAAATCTGATCTGAAATTTATATCAAGACAAATTCTCATATTTACTTTGATAACAATAAATGCATAAAAGCATTTATTTCCTTTTTGTTTGACTTTTTTCAGAGCAGTTACATTTATACAGGGTTTTTTGGCTGATTTGTTGGTTAAACCTCTGGTTAGATGTCATTTGTTCTTGTAGCTGTTGCAAATTAAGAGACTTTTATTACAATTTATGGTATGAGTCAGGGACTTTTTGTCTCTACAAGATTCATAACGTCAGTAATTCTATAACTTTGGTTTATTGTCCTGCCGTAGTAGACACCATTATAGTTAAAACAGCAGACAGTGCTTTGGCTCTCAACCAGGACGACAAAAGGAACATATCGAGTGTGTAATACTTCACTAAAATTGCACAGACATTGCAGACTGTTTTCTTGCCCCCTTTGTTTTCTTCAGTGATTCTTGGACAGGGCTTTATGGATTGGTCCACTACACTATGAAGCCAAGGTTATGGCAGGGCCAGTCATGTCGACTCTCGTCATCTTACTCTTCAACCGCTCCAGTTCATGCCCAGACCGACCCTGCTGCTACATCCAGACACTCAGACTGTCTCAGTGCCTGCCGCAGTGCTTCACTCTACTATTAACATTCTGATTGCCGTCTTGTTTCGTTTGCTTGGCCAAGCACTTTATTTCCAAAAAGAGCCTGGCCTCTGCGCTGACCTTTCCATTTGCAGAAACAGAGCAATCATTCACAAATCACACTACTGAGTGTAAAATATCCAAACTGTTTGATATTGCGGGCCTAATGAAATGACTCGCACTTCTTTGCTGCAATTATAGGAAAAGGTCAGTGCCATAACTGATGTTGAGCTTCAGCATGATTGTCCTACTTCACATTATCCAGTGTTTTGCCCATAAAATATCAGTATAGACCATATTGTATGACATTTTGTCTGTATGTTTTTTTTTTTTTTTACACTATCAGAAATAACTAATTTGTGGTGCATGCTCAGTTTGGAGTTTACTTTGAAATGAGTATTTTATGGTACATTTGGTTCAGTTATAATTCAGACATTTATGAGTTTGAGGGATATTAGTGGGCCTCAGACCGTGACTGGGAAAATTACCCTTACTTGTAATTATGTATTTCTTTGCAAATGTAGCCCATGAAATCAAGGAAAAGAGGATAGTAAAGAAAATAAATTACATTTTGCAGTAGCAAAAAAGTATTTCTTACTGAGGTCTATACTGTCCAGTGTTGTTTGATTTTTCACACAGTGTTACAACCCATGTTTAGAAAACATTTTCAGTAGATTCTAATCACCTTACACAGTAATAAAAGATACAAAATGCATATATTCAAAATATCTGTTTCAGTTAAAGTAACTCCTCGCCCAATATTTAAAAGAGGACCCAGGTCTCTACCTTATGCCTGCAGGCTTTGTTTAATGTCATGCTACTTCCTTCATGTTGGGCCACATATGTATGCATCCAGTATACTTCAGAAAAACGTCAGAAAACTCAATTTCTGGCCTCATTTCAACAGCCACAGACTGCTGACTGTGGCTCTCTGTTGATTCGGATGGCCTTTAAATGTGTTTTGTTTGTTTCCCTCCCAGTATCACAGCTTTCTTCATTCACCGGAGCCACCTGTTGGTTTTGTTTGGCCACCCAGTGGTGGCAAGGCGGGTGGTGCCACATGGAACGCTGACGTCAATGCATAACCCACTGACTATGGTTGTTAGTCAAGCCATGGAGATATAAAATCATATATTTAATAGCATTACCTATACAGGCTGTGAGGCAGTGTTAGAACATTTTCCATCCTTGATATCATTATGATTAATATATAATGTGTAGTCTGACCGCTTGTTAAACCACAGCATCTCATGTCCTATTTATGCACGTCAGACAAAGACAGTGTGCCATGTTGGATTCATCTCCTTTGGAGTTAAGAAAGGACACCTTTGATAGAGCTGGGCTGAGCAACTGAAACAGAAGTAAAAGATCATGTAACTAATTAATGCCACTGTTGAGTGACTATAGACCAGTCTAGGGCAGAAAACAACTATGTTGATCCCAAAGGCTGAAATTTGTCTTGAGCTGAACAAGATATTAAATGAGCACAGAAACACAGTACAGTAGTATACAGAGAAGGGGCACTGTAAAAACCAAAAACAGCAGTAAAGTAAAACAAAACATGCCATATAACTGAAATGATAAAATACGGTAGGAGAGATTTTAAGACATTTAAATGTTTTACTTGGAATAAAAGCCAGTACACTTTCCAGAGATCAAAGTCTCAAACTGAGTGTATAAAGAATGAAGAATGTCAAAATGTCAAAACATTCATAGCTTTACGTCTTGTGCCTAGCATACATTCACAAATGATCACTGGTAGAATCACCTTGCATCAGCATGGTCTACTGTTTGGTCCAGAGAGGGAGGCAAGATGCAGAATTTTGTACCAACACTACCAAGTAACCTTCGTAAAGTAATGTGATTACTTTTTCATTGAGTAAAGAGCATTTAATCACATTTTCCAAGTAACCTTTCCAGTGTTGGTTACTAAAGAATACAACATATAAATCAGCTATTGGATTAATTTATATTAGTCACATATTGCAGCCTGTTAACTGGCTTACAATCTGGGAAAAGTATCTCTTCAAACACAATGTAGTACATTTAAAGCTTAGCTATGTGTTAATTCATATGTTTAAGTGTCAGTCACGATGTAAGTTTTGATAATGTGTAGTGAAACTGCCAGTGGCCTAAACAACTTCCAGTAGGTTCACAGTCACTTTAACATTCTGCAGGCGGAAACTCTCCAGTGTGTAGCCCAATTTCATAAATATTCATCAAAGGCATCTAAGTTGAGTGGTGCCTCATTCAGTATTTAGTCATGCCGAATGTTAATACATGAGATGTTTATACAAAGAGAGATGCAGGTCATAATTGTCAAGTCTGGGATGTTTTCATCTTAACAAGACTGGTTTAGTTTCAGTAATTATCACTGCCATTATCATTAGTAGTAGGTAGAGTGGTAGTGGCAGGAGAAGTGTTGACAACATTTTTTTAAAAGGTTATTTCTGAAGAAGCACACTTAGAACTGAACTGCTCTTTGTTCACAACATTCACAGCTACACTTTGTCTGCTGCAGCTTAAAATGCCACCGGTACCTTTTTGGTCACAGTGGCAATGAAAAGAATTCACCAAATGTGACTGTTTTATTTTGCATGTGTAACAAAGCAGGTAGAAAATGTATCTTTGGGATGTTTTCAATCTGTGTGATATACTCTCTCTTATTGGAGTGAAATGGAAACCTCCTTGTCCATCTCCTAAAGATAGATAGAGATATTTCATAAGTAATTTTAATCATATTGCTCACCTTTAGGTAATTGAGTTGAGGCATTTTTAAAACAATTTAATTTCAAAATTACTCAAAGCTTGACAACGTTGAACCCCTTACAGAATCAGTTCACCCAAATTATGAATAAAATATTTCTCACTGACCTCTTGGGGTATCCATTTTGCTGTTACTTGTCCAGGTTTTGAATTATCCGCCTCTGAGATTTCTGCTTATACCCCAACACGATGATTTGAATTTAATATGTGATAATCACACAGTTTTGAAAAGTTATATTTAAAGAAAAAAACTCAACAGAAACATATCCTTTAAGAAACAGTTCTGTTATTACTTTGGATAATCCACAGACCTAATTGTCAGCAGTATTCAAAGGGACTCTTTCTTTTGTAGCAAACAGTTCCAATGAAAACTGACAGTGTCCTGGTTATTCTAGGTAAATTCTCACTGACACATTACTGTTGAATTTGTTACATGTTGAGATGACAGCAGAAATCTCATACATGGACATGTTTAAACCTAGAAAAATAAAACTAAAATCTGCCAACAAATCTGCATGACTAGATACCACTTGGTATCTGAGAAATTTGTGTGAGCCATCGTTTGATTTCAGTTCTTTTGGTTCCTAAAGATATATAAGCTCCAATATATAGGATTGTCTAATGTTACCAATGGAGAGTTGCAGAAAAAAAAAGACCCTTTGAGTAGTACTGTAGCTGTAGCTGTAGCTTGGGTTTTGTCAGGTTTTGTCTTGCTCAGTGACAGAATGTATTTGCATAGAAGGCATGTGTCATCCAGCAGCTCTGGGTTATGCATTTGTTAAAGGTGGTGTAAGACTTTATCTGTGATAAAGTGAGGATGACTCTTAGCTGTGTTGCTCTTGCTGCTTGCAGTCACACAGGGTGTCGCAGTGATTTGCGTCTGGCTGGAAAACCTTCTTCATGGCGCGAGGGGATAATTATGATGAAATGATTGACGTTTCACCTGAGCAGAACGTGGGCCGATGGCGTGTTCTGTTCGCCAATATCCCTGTTTAAGTGTCAACTGGGTGGAGGAATGCTGAGAGATGACGTTAATGGATGCTGCAAAGGCAGAGGCAGACTGACAGATGTTGATGTTCAAGCTGTCCATGAAGTAGCTTTGCCTTATCATCCACCACCTGTAGGCTGTCTGAGAAGGCACCAAGGGCTGTGTGTGTGTGTGTGTGTGTGTGTGTGTGTGTGTGTGTGAGAGAGAGAGAGAGAGAGAGAGAGAGAAAGAGAGAGAGAGACTCAGTTATGTGTTAAGGTCTCTGCTGCCTCGTCTCTATGGTTGGTAATTATTAACCTGTATTTTAAAAGCATTGTATTGTAAATTGTAAACCAATTGTTAGAAAATAGTTAAGAAGAGGTCCTTTAAATTTTTTTCATGACCAATCTGACACCTCAGATTTTTGTTTTGTCCAATCAGCAGGCCCAAACACAAAGATATTCAGTTTGCTGAAAACAACAAATATTTGTCAGTTAGCATTGATAAACAAAAGATAAATGATAAACATTTTAAAAACTTTAGACAATATCGTGTGTTAGGGAAATGGTGATGCAAACTATTTTGTACTGAATTAAGTAACAATAACAAAAATACTAGTATGATCCTCCTGTTAGGATACCCTGGTATCAGCAGTAGTACCATGGTAGTGGCATTTTAATGTGATACACCAGGGTGCATCTTTTTAATCCTGTCCAAAAAGAAGACAAGTTACTCTTTATAGTTAAACCCTTCCACACTGTTAAGTGTTCTACCATGGACATTTTTATGAGCACATACCAAGTGGTGCAGGAAAGAAATTGCCTAGTGTGGACGTAAAATTAAACTCCCAGGGCAAAACAGCCTGCATTCCTACTCGTGGAATTAATATTTCATTTGAACCCATCAGCAGCATATTGGGAATAGTTCTCTAAAATAATTGCAAGGGAACAAGGCAGGAGGATCTATTTAAAGCTCTATAAACATGACCCTCTTGGAGGCTACGGCTACTTTAGGAAGAAGTTCCCAGGCAATGGATGCGGTTTCCCTCCCTGGGGATTACATTCCACTGTTGATCTCCCACGGATCAAGAAGTAAATGTATACTGGCAATTTACTTTTGGTATGCTGCCACATTATAAGAAACCTGCTGTTAATGCAACCGATCAAAGATGCAGCCGTCATAACAAACTTCACATTAAACACTCTTAAAGGGAAACTCAGCCGATTTTTACACATTAAAGGTCAGTTGAAGGGTTATGGCTAGGGCTACTCAGCCTGTGAAAACATTTGCATGTCTGCTGTGCCTCTAGAGGAGTTTTGTTGAGAAAATAACCTCCTTTTGGTCGGTACTAGGGACTAAATATCCCCGCCTCTGCTGCACTGTCTTTTTCCAGTTCCCCAACTTAGTAAAAATTTAATATTAAATCACAGAGGTATATTGAAATGGTAACTCCTGCCATCAGTTAAAGCATTTTTGAAATCTATAATCTCACATGTATACAAAACCTGCAAATAGTCGTCTGCAGTTTAACCTTGCTTGAGAAATGTTGAGATAATGAGTGTGATTCTTCATGCCCTTGAACACAAGAAATACCTAAATCTAATCAGTAGATTGGCATGAAATTTGCTGAGCACATTTATGCTCCCTAGGGTACAAACCATCTGCATGTTATTGTCCCCATGGTCCTTGCCATAGCATCAGCCACAGAACCAACTACAAATAAGGATGTGTGTGATTTTAAAATTTGAGCGAACCAGGTAAACATTTTTTTTACTGTTGTTTTATTGGAGGGGAGGGTTTTGCAAAAAACAATAGTAATGATATAATTAACAAATAGTTGTGGCCTTTTCATGATCTACTATAAAATGCTTCTAATTTTGAGAATACTAAGGACTTCATTTGATTCATTCAGTGAAGCGCGGCTTGCATTTGTGGCTTTTTGTGAGGACGCAGTATATGCAATGTGTCCATAGTGCCGAAATGCTCTTCTTCTTCTTAAATTGTTGTGGCATTTCTGACAGCAATTATTTCCAAGCAGCGCACCATAAAATTACCATTAAAATTGCTTCAAATGATATGACACACTTTTCTGTTGGTTTGATTCTTTTTAAAAAAATGTCCGGATTTGTTGGTGCTTTTACTTCACTTGAATAAATAATGAAACCCCTCTTTCCATTTGACAAAATAGACAGCAAATGAACCTCAACGAACAGTGACAAGCGTATAGAGTACAGGACGAACATCTGCTGCCTGACGTCAAAGTCATCTTCTCTCTTTCTTCCTCTGTGTTACTCCACTCATTGAAGTACCTTTTTTTACATATTTGAATTATTTACCATTGTTCTTTAGTGACTGCTATTTATCAAATCAGCTTTTTACCAGGGGTGTGTTTCCTTTATCAGCCCGATGCTCGTTTTTGCATCATTTGTACAACAGCTGCAAAAGAGAACTATCTCGTACCCACTTGAAATAGAAAAAAAAAAAAAACAGGTGGCGATGGCTGCTCTGTTTTAATATCCAAACTTACCATTTTCTCAAAGGAACATTTTAGTCAGAATGATATGTGTGGATTAGTGCAAACTTAGCAGACTGCATGAGAATATTCTGCCAAGGGGAAAGACATTTCTTTGCATTGAGGGATTAGAGTGCCGCGTGCCTCAATCACTCACTCTTTGTCAGGATAAATATTCCCCTGTATCTGGAGGCCAGGCAAGCGGCTGGAATCAGTGCTTCACTTTTCGCCATGCCCGAGGTGCTGCTGGGTCTTGTACTAAGTCATTACCGTAACACGGCGAGGGAAAAGTTATGCATAGAGACGACTTCCTGAGAGCACTCGCTGAGGCTACCGGACAAAGCCACTAGTGTGAGGGTTATTTCAGGTCGTTTGCTTTGCCTGTTTAGCATGGGAATCGTCACTTGAGCTTACTTTAACCGACTTAATTACCCTGACACCCTCCAGTCCCCCTGAATTTATCATCTTCATCCAAGTCCAAGGAGTGCAACTGAAGCAATAACATCACTTGGGCCAAACCAATAGCTTATTGATTGGCACCCTATATAGTAAGGGACATGTTTCTGCTGTAATGGAGTGGGACAGTAGAGTTTTTCAGGATGGGGAGAGGTGCCTAGTGCTTTTCTCTTCCTCTCTTCTTTTAAATTTCCTAGCTTAAGTTAATGAGAGGCAAAGGTTCCCCATCGTACATTTCTAATTGCCCTCATGTCGGCCTGTAAAATGGCAGAGAGCAGCAATTTAGTGGGTAAATCAACATAAGAAGGAAACTGGTCAAGGACTGCCAAGCCACTGAGGCCCACCAACTGCAAGCTTGATCATTAGTTGCCGCCTTTTGATGACCTGGCATCTAGACGATTACAATTGAATTGTGCGAAGAGGAGTTCTGGTATGACCTGCAGCAACAGCCCAGTCCCCATGCAATGATTAACTGCTGGGGTTGCAGTTTCTTTATGGCCAATCTAGTATTCATGTATTCATTGATAAATATCAACCAAATATGGATGGTCAGTGATCAGAACTTTATGAAATTCATTTCTTGACTTACACAATCATATACACGAGGGGGCAATGGAACAAAGGCCAAGCACTGTGAACTCACTCTTAGTGCTCACGAAAGACCACAAGTGCTGCAAAACCATTATACAAGTATAAAACAAGGCCAATGGGTATGTGTATATTTTAACAGTTTGACTTTCATTGAATATTCGTGGGGCTGAGCACGTGGCTGTGGGGCCATTTTTACCCTTTTACCAGCAGTCTAAAATAGCAGGCCTTCAGTAACTCCTACCTTAATGAAGGTTATAGTCAGTTTTTGGTTAACTATTTTGAAACTGTTTTGGTTGGTTCAACTTGTTGGTCAGTTTGCAGGTTGTAGTTTGTGGTGCCATTGTATTGTGTTGTACAAAGAGATAATTCTAATAGACTAAGAACCCGGACACAGTGTGTGTATTTATGCATATTTGTCTGGATGCAATCACAGCTGTAAAGTAATGTTACATATGACAAACACTTATTATAATGTGTGGTCCAAGGTTACATTTTCTACATGTAAAAATCACATAACCAAGTCAGCTGGAAACCAAATAAGACCATGAGCAGCAAGTTAGTAGAGCAGCAGCTTCAGTGCTCCATCTGTGTTTACACAGGATGTGTTCATGTGCAGTTCTGCGTCTAGGTCATCAGCGTTCTGGCAGCAATCAATGTAGTTACATTCTTAAAACGGAAGAAAATAGACTTGACGCATAAAAATGTGCTTTGGGTTGTGTTGGTGCGCAAGTAAAAGGCTAGCTGTTACACAGCATGTGTAGAGAGCTGGATCGCCTAAAATGTGGCTGAGCAATTACAATGCATCATATATGGTTTTTTAAGGTTTGTATGAACAGTTTGTGTATTTTACTTTATTAGTGTGTATGTGTGTCATTTCCTTTGAGTATGGGCATCAGTCATCTTTTCCCCTTTTGCCCCTCTTGCCTGTATACTGTATCTCTGTGGTTGTATTGTTGATGTTAAATGTGCAATTCCCATTGTGAACACAATACTCTTGCCTTCTTTAACAATGTATAATATTTTATACATGCAGATACATTTAAATGTCGCTCCTCTCTATGTTGGTTTAAACACAGCATACTGTATAATAAAAATGATCATCTCAGAGGGCAATAGCAAGAATGCAAGTCTGCTCTTTTTTACTGCCACCGTAGTAATAAAGCTGCTATGAGCCCTTCCCTGCCATGAAATTTTTATACTTCTATGCCATAACTGCCAGCTAACTGTGCACCACAAAATTAAGTGAAATTAAACACAATCAAATTTGCACAGCTGGCAGTGAGGACAGAAGAAAAGGATTGTCATATTGTTGGCATGGTAAAATGGCACAAAAAATGAAAGCAGCTTGTTCTTTTTTGTTTTTAAGTGGGATCATGCTTGGCTTAACTATAGTGTCAGTCAGCTTTCAGTTTAGGCTTCTGCTGGGCAATTTTAAGGATAAGGCTGGTGATAGAGTGCATTTTTCTCATTGTCAGCAAATCCCCTCATTATGATGTACATGCTGTAGTTTTTTTTTTATTTGAGTGAGTCGTACAAACAGCATCCTGCTACTTTAAATACCATTATATATAATACGTGTATGTTTTCAATGGCAGCATACAGTAAGTCTATTCAGACAAACAGGGAGCCCACATGCACCGCTGCCAAACAAAGAGAGCAGCTAGCAGCCTCAATTGATTCGAAGACACACCATCTATTAAAGGTTCGATGAGAATGAGCCCTTTGTGCAGACTGTGAGTGATTCTCGTGGAGTTTTTGTTGAAGCATTGTATGTCTTGCCCAACGTTAAAACAGGTGGTACTGATGCATATGAAGCTATCACACAGCTATCGGGTTGTGTTGTGACCATGTTGTGTTTTGGGTCTAGAAGCCATTCTTTAAAGTTAATAATTTCTAAAAAAAGTGCCTGAAATTATTTTAGAGCTGTTCGATTTACTGTTCTTCTTGTAAGATGTTGAACTAGTCAAGCAGTCAATGTTCTGATTCAACTTAATTTTTTTTCCTGCTACTCTACATTCTAATGAGCAGTGAGCAGTAAAACTCTTGAATATAAGGTGATGAAAATTACAAGGCACTATTCTCAAAGCATCTTCAGTTCTACACTTTGGCTGGGACTCAACCAAACCACAAAGGCAGATATAAAAATTGCCCAGAGCATGTCAAAATGAGCTAAAGGAACAAAGAAGAAAGATATGGCAATGACTTGGTAAGTGATGATGTAATTTGGGGAAAAATAGATCGCTAACGCACTCCTGGAAGTTTACAAAGGCCTGAGAAAGCGAATGTGTGTGTTCTTGTCGAAATGGTGATTTGGATGAGCTTCTGCATTTTTACACAGGGTAGGGGGGCTTGTAGTGATTGTTGATTGAAAGAGCTAGTGTTCTGTGACAGGCAAGGACAATGAAAAGTATCCTTGTATCCCAAGTCTGCATGTGAATGGCAAGAGCTGTTATCCATAAATTGAGAAGACGAAATATGCATAATGCAGTGTATTGTCAGTGAGGCATATTCATTTAGCGACCCAGCACAGCAACAATAGATGAACAACTCGAATTCAGACATTAGCACATCGGCAAACAATGGGCTTGTTGAGAAAAGGTAATGGAGCCAGCAGAATTGCACAAAGGATTGAGATAAAGTGGCACTGCAGTTAAAATGCAAAAGCATCAGAGTCACTAGTGACAGAAGACATCCGGTAGCATGGAAAGAGTGGAAATAAGAAATATGGAGATGATAACATGATGAGAGCTAGTCTGATATATCTATTCTGTTGTGGTGGCAGAGGAAATGAATGAATGTTTTTTCTTTAAAGCAAAAGAAAAAAATGTTAATTTTAAAACTTCATCAACTGATTTTATTGTTGGCCACTTGGGGGCAGTAGAATAAGTTGAAACACTCACATGTGATCACTTTATAAGGTGAAAGTGTTGAGTTTTTCTGCCTACCCGATAAATATATATTCAATATTTAATGTTCTTTTGGCTCTGTTTTGATCTCCACCAAACTGGCTATTCAAATGCTCCACTACATTCAGCAACTAATCACTAACTGCACTGCCAGCAGAGCCTTTGGAAACCAGGTTGATAGACCCAAGAGACTATGGGGTAGTATTAGAGCCTATCTTGTTCCTATTATCTACCTACCTTACTTGCCCTCAGTTTATAATGCAGGCTGTGGTTATGAATGTGTTGACTCTCAGCCAAAGCCAAGATTAGTCAAGTAATGTCACCTGAATTATTTTCTTGCACTTGACTAAACTCCTCCAGAGCCACAGAAGACATTATTCAACTGTTTTCAGAGGCTGAGAGTTGTGCTCCACATCATTAATAAATAGACCCTGACATGTAAAATTGGTGGAGGCATTTTCAAGTAAGGTTATGGGTGTCTGGTCAAGTTACTAATTACAGAATAAAATTATAGCCTTGAAGATGAAATTTTATCATGAGACCACAGATGAAACCATTGTTGGGTTCCAGGTGTTGTACAAATTTTGTTTTCTGTGACAGCATCTTGGCTGTGATTCTATGTCAAATGAAAACTGGCTAGATCACTGCACAATTTCTGGACTGACTTTGCAAGTCGTCTACCTGTAATTTGCACAGTGATTCTGATGAGTGCTACAGAGCTCCGGGAACTAAACCTCCATCTACACAAAATGCAATAACACATCAGTGGAAATACTGAAAAACAGCTGATGCCTAGACAACACAGAAACACCACAGCCATCAATACTTTTTGAGAAATGGATGCAAAATATTTAAAAAAAATTCTTGCAGATAATGCAAACGACACCTCATTTAAAAGCATCATGGCCTTCCACCATAGAATAAGGAAACAAAGTGGATTTTCAATACAATAAAGGTGGATGTGTGCAATAAAGCCAGGCTGTTAAATCCATCCAGTATTCCATTCCTGCCATTTGGTCCAGGGCTCATGCTGAAGCAGTCACTCATGCATGTCTGCCCTTACACATCATTGCAGATCAAAGCATAGCTGGGTTATGTAAAGCTGAAGGGGCTAATAGAGTGACCACATCCAATACAAAATGTATTACTGTGCATTTGCCTCTGACAGGGATTGATGGGATACATTACCCAATGAAACTGGGGGTTTCTGCGACACAGGCATACCTACTTCAATACAGCCCCACTGCGGGAGTCTTTTCTTGTCCTACCTGAGCACCGGGAGTGCTAGATTTTAGCAACTGCTAAGCAGAGCAGAGTTAAGTAGAGGTGTTCCTCTGGTTTTATCTCCGACATTTGCTAGAAAAATTGTTTGTCATCTTTACCAAATTCAAACCATGTTTTTGGAAACAGATACATTTACCACTGTTGAAATTGTAAACCTGTAAATCCTGCTCCAAGATGAAATATGTCAGATAGACTAAATCTAAACTAATATTCTTTTACACTACTTTGAAAATCAGACTGAATTGTCATTTTGCTTTCACATCATTACTCAGTATTTTGCACCTACATCAGTAGTAATTGTCATATCTGTCGTCCTATCCCCATCATTTTCAGTTTACACTGAAGTTGAGTTAATGTCAGTCATGCTGATCAAGAACTGTGCTGACTTGAGAACTATTAATTTTGTACGTCAGCTAATAGCACTCTGTACGGTTGCATCAGTCTCATCCATGCTTGTCACTATTTTTGTGGCCATGTTTCTTTTGCCTTTTTTTTTTTTTTTTTTTTTTTTTGGATGTAGCTATGTAGCTGTGTAGGAAAATTATGCCCCTGTTTTTCATCCTACCCACAAAGCTCTGATTTGTGGATTACTTTTCCAAGTGGGGGAATGAGCTGTCAGTGAGCATAACACCAGTTCTGTTTGAATTACTGAACAAACCAGAGATGTTGGCAATGATTCAGACTTCTGGAATCCAAATATCTGTGCACACAATAACTATAAAGTAGATGATAATGGAAAGATCCAAAAACGTACCCGTCATTTGATTAGGCTTTCACTTGTATGTGTTTTTTTTTTGTTGTTTTTTTTTTTTTTTGCATACTGCACTCATTTCCTCTCACTTTCTATTTCCTCTCATTTACTTGTCCCATGCATACTGTAGAGTTTTATTTAAAATCTCTCTGAGACGTTGACCTATTCTTACCCTTCACAAAGTCTGCTCCCTGCAAACGTGATATGTTTTACTTTGCTCTCTCCAAGTCAGGCAGGTAAAGGCAGCATCACTGCAGCTCAGTCAGTTATCAGAGTTGAGACTGGCATTTTGGACAAGGAGCAGAGGACATTATGGATTACCTAACATTATATAACATGCTGTCAGAGTAGAAAGCGTACTTGTAGTCCACTGCTGAGGGAACGCGACAAAGACTGGCAGTTGCAATGATAAAAACTGAGCCACGGGGAGTCATAGAATGAAGAGTATTCATGCCCCAGTTGCCCACTGATGCCAGCAGAGACTGAGTCACTATGCTGCAATGATTTTCACCTTGGACCATGTTGGCTGCAGTGTGTTGCTGATGCCACTGTACTGGATGTGTTACAGACAGATATAGCAATTACTAGCAATTATACAGCAATAGGATCATACAGTAGGATAAAATAGTTGACTATTATAGAGAAGTGACAGAGGACACACCTGAATAAAACATTAAGCTCCTATTTAGGGCATGTCATGGTTGACCATAAAGCAGTCTACATCTCTTTTTGCACAACTGCTGTCACATTTTTCTAAACTTATGTAATGTTTTTCTGTGTTTGACTAGAAATATAGAATTATCTGTTTGATAGCTAAAAGCTGCTTCTGTAGCTGTTGGAAGGTAGTTAGCAGAGCTAATAAATTGATGTTAATTGTTTTCTTGTCCCTTACTAATTGCACAAAACCTGGCTATTATTCAATAGCTGTGTGATTTAATGGTACATGCAGTGCCTGATGTTTTTGGCAGGTACTCAGAAATGTTTGCTCTCAGTAGGACATGATAGGAAGCTTATGCTAACAGCCAGCTAAACACACCCACTCCCCGAAGCTCAGCTGGTTTTAAGGGCTGACTGTTTTCATGCTTCATCTGATTCTACCCTACCTCCCATTAGGCTTGTCAATTCTCATGGGATGTGTTGGATGCTCGAAAATAAAAGTGGTTGTGCCTTTGTTAAAATAATGAGGTGTTGAGATTTTATTAGCAAATACTCCAGCAGATACCAATTTTTCTAAGAGTATGAATAGCACAGCTTTTCAGAAAGATTGATACAAAAAACCTTTTGGAAAAATCTTTTTTGTGAAAAGCGAAGATAGCTGATTCCTTTTTCTTCAAGGTTACCAGGATGATCTGCTTTGAGTCTCTGTTTAAAACAGAGAAAGCATGCACTGTCAAATAATCTCTTGGAGCCATGGCATAACAGTGAATGAGCTGACCTTTGATTTAGACCAATGGCTTCAAGGCCCAATACTACAGTCCTGGTTGACACATTGTATCTTACGTTCAACTGCATCAAGAAATAATCTTGATTCAGCTCTTAATAGGCTTTATCATTCCATATACCTCATGAGGTTTTTGGCTTTTATGAGCTGTTGGGAGTTTGTCACCCTTACTAAACTATGATCTCAACTAAGTGGAAAGCAAGCAGGGCAGGTGAGCACTAAATCAAGTTGACAATTGCTGATGAATATTCTTAGGTGCCAGAGAGGCAGGCTGTAGAGCTCTGCTGCCTCCTAGATAATATGAAACAAGGCTCCAGGTAGAGGATTTACACTAGACATCATAAGAAGCTGTGTACTTTCCTCTATGTTCTACTGAATATGAGAACTACTTTGAGTTCATCAAAAGCACCAAGTTTTTTTCCCTTGAAAAATAAGTGATGCCTCTGGTGGTTCACAGACAGAAGCATTGTCACGGCATCTGGATTACACTATTTCACAGCAGGTCTCAGTTTTTTTTTTTTTTGATGAAGAAAGGGGAAAAAATGGAGAGCCGGGGTATAAATACCAAGAACATTGGCTGCATTGCAAAGAATCTTGCTGATGCCTCCTTTTCTGGATTGCTCAGCAGCTTCCTCAGTTTGCAGTGTGGGACTGGAGGGAGTAACGAGGAGAGTGGACTCCCTCATGATCAATTACTCCACTTGTCAAACTCGCAACACCACCAACTTCTTGCCGGTGACCTTTCACCCGAGAACATCAGCTCTCATCCTCATTTTTGCTTCGCCAGCAGTGTTCCCTACAAGCTACTGTTGCACAAATTTGGACCACCAAATGCCCATTTATCTTGTATAGAATAAACTAACAATTAAAAAACAAAACAAAACAAAAAATCTGTCATTTTTAGAGCAACATTATCGAAAGACTTAATCTCATTTCAAAGCACTGCTGTCTTGTTGGAAAACCTCTGAGCCTGATAGATGTATGTTTTTGTTGGTGTTCTTGATAAAGTATACCAAGTGTAGACTGTCGACACTGCTGAGCACAGGGTTCAGTAGTTATTTGAGTTTGCTCAAGGCACTCTTTTGAAAAGCCCACAACCCTACAGTTAGCTTTACTTTAGATACTTTCCAATATTTGTAAGTCAAAAATGTGGTTTAATAGACACAAGAACAGATTTTACAGTTAAAAATACAGGGTTAAAACCCATGTTGCTGCCCCGATATATACTATCATAATCCTGTGTTTAGACTCCATGTTTCTACAGGTGATTAGATTGTGAACCAGTAGGATTAATAGCTCAAGCTATAAAGATAAGGCCAAGGTTGGAAAAAATAGAATTTTATTTTAAACAAAACTCTGCAGTTATGTTGTCCTTGCCTCACTGAGTGTTCCAGATATTGAAACATTAAACCTGTCAGAAAGAAACAGTCATAATTTGTTTACCCTCTGTTCGCTTCAAGGTCTGGGATTGTTGGTTTGGCCTTTCTTAAAAATAATATTTATCATATTTGTCTTCAAATCAACCTCTCCAACTGTGGCTTAATCATACTTCTGCCTTTAATCATCATCATTCTTGTTAGTTAAAACCATCACTGAAACACCTTTATTCAGGCTGCCTTAATTATTGCTGTTCTGTAGCCTTGTCTAGGGCAAACTATATGTGGCAGGGCTCAACAAAGATGGATGAGTTCATTTATCAAGCCTCATGTTTTGCTAACACTGTGTGGCCAAGTGCCCACCAGCCCACATAGAGTCTCCAGGTCAGTTTAACCTTGACGCACAGGGGGTGTAGCAGTACTGTAAGCTGCTGTAACCCTGCCAAGAGGCAGGGGCACCTTTCACTGCCTGCACTACAATGAGCAGTCATTGTCTGTGAGATCCAATTGTTTTTAAATGGAAATGCCCTTTAGCTGGAGGGCTACAGTTAGGGTCTTTTATCCAGTGGAAGCAAAATAATCTTTACACATAGCTTATAGTTCTCACTTCTGTTATACTGTGCCACTGCAGCTACATAAATGGTCTTAACACATCTATCTGTAGGCTACATCAAATGAGGTTTCTTGTTTTTGTTGTCCTGCTACCAGCAGGGCTGAAGGGCGATTAAGTTGGTTCATTGGTGGTTTGTTCACCCATCCATCATTTTGATTTACTGCAAGATATTTGATATGTTGGGGGCCAGTTTTCACTGAAATTTGCTTTGCATATTTTTACTTTCAGGAGGATGTTGACCCTCTGACCTTTCCTATAAAGCAAGCATCAGGCCAAAATATCAACTTTGCATTAAAAATATCTCAAGAGTGAGGGGATATGTAATGGCACTGCTTTGACCAATCTATGCACATTCCTGTTAGAATGCTTTGTAAATTTCAAACAGCATAATTTCACAGTCTACCTCACAACTGTCAAAATGGAGGTTCAAAAATTGGTGCTGTGATAATTTTTCTGGGCTGTAAAATCCTGACAGACAGTATTAAATGTGTTTTTAAACTGGGCTTCCTGGATGGCGTTTCATCTCCTCACTGGTAGCTGTGGCAACACACCCACACCATCACATTTTTTTGAACACAGCCTGAACACCCGCTCAGGCTAAGAAAACTATTAGTATGTTCAATACATTCAATACTCTTATTATGGGATGTGATTAATTTCAGAAATTGAACCCTGAAAGTAGTTGAAATCGCTCTTCCAAACTAGCATTGCATACATGGAGTTTGACAAAAAGCATCATTAAAAACAAGAAACATTCATAGAATGGGCCACAGTTATTTTTATGTTCTCTAAATTACAAATGAAAATAACTAAATCCATCTTAGCCATTATGCAGTCACAGTCTCTTTGTAAGACTGTGGAGACAGAGCATGTACATCAACAAGGCATTAATCATGAAGTTAGGAGAAGTATGGCAAGAGGAATAAATCAAAGACTGCTTTGGTCCCTGCCCTCAAGTTTGGCACCAAAACAAGACCTACTCATCACACAGCGCTGCGACTTTTAGCCCACAGGCATGGTCGTGACATTTCTCAGTTTTAAGATACAGAGAGAAAAATGCTAATGAAGTGGCTGGATGGAAAATGCCAGTTTTTTTAAGGAAATACCGCTCTGTGTTTTGCGGGCTATGCTTATGTGCGTCTTCGTGTCATGTTGGAGAAGCAGAAAAGTGACTACAGGCTGACTTTTGACTTTTTTTTTACCCTCAGGGGCCACAGCAGAAACGCAGAGCCACAACAATGGCTGACTCTTTCTGCCTGGAAAGGAGGGGGCTTAGAGGGGGGTTGGAAGGGGTGCTAGAGGGGTTTATCTTAGTCATGGTAATTGGTTTGCTGGTGTGGAAGTAGGATCATTCGAGAAAACCTCATTCAGTCTGACTCCCTCCCATTTATCTGTCTGGAAGGCTGCAGGGAGAAAGGGGAGAAGGATAGAGAGAGGGAGAGAGTGAAGGAGTGCTGCTGCAGAGGTATTTTCATACAAAGGCTGGAGAAAGTGAATGACTGTCTGAAGGCTCAATCTGATGCCAGCCTGAAATGAAGGATACTTTTTTTGCATCCTGCCAAATAGTGCTTACTTTTTATCCCTTGGCATCCTTCTATGATGCCTAATGTGCCTGTTTGCATGCATGTGTAAATGGAAAAGGTGCGACTGTAATGCGACAGGGCAGGAGCGCCATCATCAAATCATTTCTCAGTTTCAGATTAGATTAATGATGGCGGAAATTGAACTGCTCTTTTTGGCCCCGCATTGTCTTTAAGCAAAATCGGCTGATTCCCAAAGTGAGTTAATGCATCTTCTCAGCTTATCAGTACAGGTGTTTTATTAACTGGCAGTGAAACTGACGGGGAAGACTTCTGTGAGAAGTCTGGCCTCAAAGACTTATGTATACGTGGTGTTTAACATGCCTGTCCTATAGCCCTGTTGCTGCGGCAGTAGGGTCCAGCTGCACAGATATCTATCACACACCATCAACTAGCTGGGGTCACCACCATGACTTGAGTACTGAGGCCACTACAGAGCTCCTATCACTGCAGTTCCTGATATGGCCACATAGAAGTTTTATTTTTTTTAATCAATAGATAACTGCTTCTACTGTAGTTCCTTGAAAGAACAGAAGATTTAGTTTTTTTTCTTCTGTTTTGTTCAGTCATGATAACATTCTACTCAGCAAAGTAATTGCTGAAATCTGGGAACAAGCTGAAATCACTACAACAGTTCTTGACAGGGCAAGAAACACAAGCAGTCAGAGAGCCAGACAGGTTGGAAACAAGCTGACAGTTTAATCACATTATCTACACCAGGAGGTAAAACTGAAACTGTGGCAACAGGAACGTTGGTAGTATTCTCTAATTGTATAGGAATACTGTGCACACAACTCACTCAAGGTTGAAGTAGTAGTTGGTCAGTAAACTGTGGTGCACATTAACAATGAATCAAACAATTTTCCCTTTCACTTTTGTTTTCTTCTCACAATGAGACAGGCTAACCTTGAGGTTTGTTCAGAACCTAGTTGGTCATGTTTCTTGCCCGGTGACAGCCACTGGCTTGTAAAAGAGTTACTTTAAAAAGGAGATTGGAGTCATACAAAGTTTTTTTTTCTGGTTTGGAGTAGACATGTTTTTTTAATACCCTTCCAGCTCCTCTCAACATTCTTGTGGTGAGTCTACCCTTAGAGTCACCTCCTATAACTAAGCCTTATTTGCTGAGAGAAATGTAGTGAGACCTCTCACATGTCTTTTACGCTGTGGCCCAATTTCACAGGTGATCAGATATGTTCCTCTGGCCCACTCTCTTAACTGTGTTCAATTTGTTGATGTCGCTATCTTTCAACTTTGGCCCACCTTACAATTTGCTATCTTGGCAATATTCTTTCTTTTCAGCCAGCCTATTTGATTTATGTATTTATGTATTTCACAGTTTTGTTGCTAAATTTCTGCTCTTGAACAGAGCAGGGAATTTCCACACGAAACAGCAGCAAGCCCCGTGAGGGTCACTGCACACAAATGAATGATATTGGAAGGGAAGGGGGAAGTCACCACTGGGCTTTCTGTCTAAGGTGGTTGCCTGTACCATGCTAGTTGCCAGGGTGACAACTAGACTCCCACAGCGATGCATCATCAAGACTAAAAGGGAGTGTGATGAGCAGGAGAGATATTGTAGTAGCAAATTTATTCATTTTTCATTTGAAGTAATTTGTGCCACTCTGTATTAAGAAAAAAGGGACAGCACCTGCAGTATCAACATTAAGAGCACAAAGCTGACAATATATTACTGTTACACAAAACCTTCATTCCTCAGGTTCTGACCATCATTTTTATCCTGTTATGGGCCATGGTGTGCTTAAAGAATGCTAATGTTGCTCTGCCCATCCAACACTTTGGACCAGGGCCAGATTTTTAATCTCTGACCTTTAATCCAGCACCACTGTTAGGGCAAAATCTCTCACAATACACATATGAAAATCTAATGTGCATAAAGCATTGGATTTACTGAGCATATTCAAATTCAGAAGAAGGTATCTTTTCCTTACAATATTCGTAGTCCCACAACTAGTAGGGCTTCGAAAATGACTTAAGTGACTGACCCTTTCCCATCACAACACGGTGAACTCTCTTGGTGTAGTACATGACTAAATGCCTCAACAGACAGGCAAGACATTTAGGATAGGTAAAATTTGTCGCCAACATGTGGCATGCTGTAAGGCATGTTTATTTTGTCTCAATAAAAACTGATTAAATGAAATGTGAAGAGAGGAGACTGTGCAGTGGAAATCAATATCAACTCTATATCAACGCCATTGCTAAGATTGGTAAATATCACCAAGCTACATAAGTTCCTGAGCTGCAAGCAGATATTATACAGATATTAAGGTTTCTAATACTTTTTGTAGATGAGATGGATTTAAGGATGGCACAGCTTAACACTACTCAGCAGTTCAGAAACAATGTTAACTGTTTTCATCCTCCACATCACTTTTTTTGTATAGTAATTCTGTATATTAGGCTGTGGTGAAAACTGCAGCCTCTGGAGGTGTTAGCAGGGCTGTAGATAAGCTGTGTTCGAGGGGAAATTGTTTACTGCAGAAAAAAAAACATATGCAGAGACAATCCAAAGCTCTTTATTAAAGAGCGAATCGAGTGATTGAAAGAGCCCATTGCTGAGCTGAAAAGCTGTCATGGAGCTGTGATCCAGCAGCACGTAAACACCCAAAAGCTATACATTATGCATTGCATTGTGGAGTATGCATGGGTGCCTGGGCCTATACTTACACAGATTTTGATGCATCAGCAACACTGCCTTCTGCTCGCTCTAACTCTTGTCCATCACCCTTGCTATTCATAGAGCCGATTAATGATTTATTGAATAACAAATCGTGAGTAATGGGACCCTAATCCGTCATCCTACTGCCATAATGGTCGTAGCTTGAAAGATGCTTTCTTTATTTAATTTCCAAGATTTCCAAATTGAATTTCACAATTGCTAATGGATTCATTAAATTTAGTTTCTAGAGAATAGACCTCAGTTTGAGGGTGGGTGTAGGTGAGCTAACCTCTTTGGGCTTACTCTTACGTTTCCACAATGATGAACAAAAACCACTTCCCTACATTGTGATTCCTGTTAAGTGCAGCTCCATGACTCTCACTTGAATTACCATCATTCAGTTTGGTGCTGTTGACACGTTATTTATTTATTTTCATGAATTTGATGACATGATGTTTCAGAGAGCAGCAGTGGAGTGAAGGCTTCTGCTTTTAGTAATGGCAGGCAGATTAAACCTCTTTTATTTCTCGCATTCTTAGATTAATCCATAAAACCAGATGGCCTGTGAAGAGGTATTGTGTGTGCAGTGGGGAAAAGCAATATCATTCATATTATTTTTAATTGATTCCCCAAGGGTACTTGATGATGTGAAAAAGACAAGATCTAAAGTATTACTAGGCTGCTGAAATTTTTGAGCTAATTTTAAATAAGCTCTCTCTCCCGCTGTCTCTTTTTTTTTTGTGAAACCATGTTCAGTCTCTCTATATTCTAAACATACACTGGGAATAAATGGCTGCTACAGCTGCAGCTACCACATACAAAAGAGAATTCTATGCATGTCCTCAAAAATTCCAACAACATACCAAAAATAGTCTCTAAGATATTTTGCATTTTACTAATTTCAGTTTAACTGTTTTGGCTGCCAGAAAAGTAGAAAAAAATGCTTGAAAGTTCTAAAACACAGCAAGTTCTAAAACACAGCAACCTGGCGTGCAAAAAGCCTTATATTGTACATGTATAAATTATACATGATCTGAAGTAAATTGGCTACAACTTGCAAAATCACGGGCATGGGCCTTGAAGCACATCTGTTATCATGTTCCATACACATCAGCTGTGTCCTTGCATTGTGTGACTGCATCTGGCATCAATATTTCAACATAGTGGGCCAAGGCAGTACTACATAAACAAGCAAACTGTTGCAGTCTTTGGATTTTGGAGCTGGACTGTATATTGGAGCTTACATGGTAGGGTGTGGGAGCAGTTGGCTTACATTGGACACTACAGCCAGCTAACATCTTGGACATTTTGGCTTTAAGTTAACCTGTGATATATATATGAGCAAAAATGAGTTAATATACTTGTGCTGGCACAGCAGCTGGCATTGTTGCACTTATGGTCAGACATACACATTAAATTTGATGAGAACCTGATAACCTGAAACTGACTGCAACTGCCACAACAGGTGTGGAGCACAGCATCCCTTATGAGTTGAACTGAACTTTTAGTGCAAGTCTAGCCACTGAGTTGATGTGTACCAGGCTTTAAACACTAAATGAATTATTTTTCTGTGTAGTTCAGTCTAATGTTTTCAGCCTCAGAGTCACAGAGTCTGACTGCCCTTAGGTTTAAGAAGTGCGCAGATGGTTATGAGACTCATGCTTGCTGTAATCCCCAGGTTATGGAACATAGTTATGTGATTAATTAATAAGCTCCACCAGGCTGAAGGTATGCTGCGGTTTGGAGCCAGGAAAATGGCCCTAACTCCCCCAACTCACAGCAGGACTGTTCCGAGGTGGCTGGAAAATGTGTAGTGGAACCCAAAACCCACAAATAAACCATCAAACTGTGTGTCACCAGGAATGAAACCCTTATTAAGACATCGTGCATCTGAATAAATGATTCAAATGTGTACAGGGGAAGTCTAACTCTAAAGATGTGCTTTGCATAAAACCAACCTTGCTACTGATTCAGTCTGCAGGAGCTGGCACTAACAGTGTTGGCTTACAGGAAACAGGACAGCATCCAAATTCCCCCTCAGCTTTGTGAGACACGTACAAAAGATTTTTTTACAGCGTACACTTTGAAATGTGTGCTAAAGTGTGATAAAATCTGAAGCACCTTTATCCAGTACCATTTACAATATACAGCATGTCACTGAACAATTTATTCCCCGTACAGCATAGTGGCAGAAGAAAGATTCTAGACCCCAAAGTGCTACATTATTATAATTTCATTTTCAGCTGAAGTAATTCTTAATCATAATGCGGCTTCTTTCTAATTCAGATGATTATGTAAGATTTTCATTCATGCATTAAAATAATTAAACTCTGCTTGTACCCTGCAAAATAAGTCAACTCTATGTTCAGCATCCCATGAAATGCAGGATTTCAGAAGCCTGACTATATACTTCTCATATTAGGGCTCATTGGAGTGGTAGTCCAGTGTGCTTCATGTCATCATGTTACACTTTGTTTTAGACTTGTCACTTTGAGCTTTCCTAAAAATTATTTTCACCAAATCTTTATTAATGGACCGTTTCTTTTAAATGCATTTGAGCCACATCATGTTTGCAAACAGAATAGTAATTGTGTTCTTAATGGTGAAAATGGCAGAAGGGACATTTTGCAGAATACACAATGCTTTGTTTGGTTGCTGTGGTCAATTAAAATGCTTGATGGTTCATTTGTTGGGCCTTTTAAGAGTGACATGCCAAGTTTTTGTTATGTACAAACTGATTAATTTACATTGTGGTTTTTTAAACAGCTATCATTGCTTAATCTACTATGTATACCTGGTTATAAATATCTTACATCATGTGTTTACTGTTGCTGCTATGGCCTTGTTTGTGCCTGTGGCCCACTATAGTCATACTTCTAATTTTTCATATTCAAAACCAAATGCATTTGAATCATAGTCCACTTGTTAGCCTCTGAAGGAGACCTGTATTAGCTTGTCCATGTGCAATAATCCTGTCTAAAGTCTAAAAACCCTGTTGAAAGTAAAATGCACCAAAGCTTTAGTTAACATATTAGAATTGTACAGCATGGTTCCTCATGTGTTTGCATACTGGCATGCAATGAGAACTGTGATACTGTTCGCAGACCAACATACTAACCTTGTCAAGAAAGTATCGGAAATCATGATCTTGCTGTTTTTCTGTCCTTTGATAACCTTCAGATTCCTGTATTAATGCGTGCTAGTACAGCTGCTATTAATGCTGGAATCTTGCCTGCCTTGAAATGCCGCCCTTTGTCTCTGAACTCAGAACCATTTGACTTTAAAGTTTAAAAGAATTAGTATCATTTACATCTTGGAAATCAAAGAGTCATGAGGAATTCAGTGCAAAGCAAAACACTATGTAATAAAAGCTGACTGTGAATGCTACAACCATGTAGATAGATAAAATGTCATATGGTGATACATTTTATATCTGAGAAGAACATGTATATTTCCCTTATGCACTAAATGAAAGGTAACCCAAACTCTACCAAGCAGTGCCTCCATTTATCCAAAACCCTGCTGGTGCCAGTTGCCATCTGGACCCACAGTGGGTGTGACTGTTGGATTGTCTGTGAGGTAACAAACATTGTTAGACACAAATGCCACAGTCAACATATAAATGCAAATTGGTAACAACTTAAACTTGGCGTTGACCGGCAGAATTTTGTCTTTGTATTTATAGTAACAAATGAAAATGAATACTATTAAAAAAGAAAACAGCCATACTGTTTCACAGTGTGACACATTCCTTTATTACAGTGGACATGACCAGTGTAGTTTATTCTGAAACAGTTCTGTGGCTGTGTTTCTGATCTCTTGAGAGTAACGCCATGACAGGTAGATGTGCTTCACTGTTGACACTGTTTTGTAAGTTAGACGAATGTTTGTGCACATTCCCATCCTTGTTATCTTTGGAAATTAGTTTTGAAATTTGATAGTTTGTGCCTTTGTAATGGTCAAATCACCACTGGCTACGAAGCTTAAGGGATCTGCATTGCTTTAAACAGGTATTTGATTCTTTGCAGTGTCGACAGAGTTTCAGAAATTTAGATTTGAGCTACTGTATTGTGTGTGAGTGCTTTTGTGGTTCTAAAGTTTTAGCACAATCAAAGGTGCGTCTTGTTGCACTGGAGGCTGCATCGATGCACTCACTGACCCGTACAGTGAGCTAGCATAGGTCAGAGCATCAGTACTGCTTTGAAACAACAGAATGAAATATTTAATTCAAGTTTCTCAGGACACACACACACTTCAGAATCTTCAAAGATTGTACATGTCAGGTCTGGGGTCATAGCAAAACCAGATCTCGTACCTACATGATACAACTCAGAGGATTCAGCCTTTCTTGTTGACTTGTGAGCACACTTTATCCACTTTGACATTCTGTGGAAGTCATATTTTTATTTTCATTTTCTCTGTGGTAGCCAAGTAAAGATGCACAAGTTGATAGTGGAGAACTATTGTCCATAAACTTACTGTTGGCCACCCTGTTGAGGTTGATTTTTCACATCCTTGGTTGCTGCTATAGCACTATGCAGAAATTAAATGGGCCCCAGAACAGGTTTGAGTAAAAGGAGGGGAATTTTAAACATTCTTTTTAATTCTGTTTTATGAGCCACGGCAGATTCTCCTAACAACAATTGCACTCAGCAGATAATGACGGCTTAAATATATACTCAACTGGGGCCTCGTAATTAAATGATTTGAGGGGGTATGCAGTGAGCTGTGATTGTGTGCCAGTAACTGTTTTGTTTCTGATTATGCTAATACTGGGCATATGGAGCATACAGGAATTTTCTCCTAGTTTGGCTGGTGCATGGAGGCAAAAGTGACATTGCTCCCATTCGTGGTGGTAATGGAAGGGTCCTTGCTTGACTAAGGTTCTGAAGCAGCATGGCATTTGAATTGTTTTGGTTACTTGAACTTTAAGAGGGATTTGGCATGCATGCTCATTCAATGAATAAAAATGATGTGAAGTAAGTGTGTGAGCGAGCTGAGCGAGCAGTGCCCTGTGATGCTGTGTTGACTCGCTCATCAGAATTTCACGAGAGTCATTTTGATCTTTAGCGTCATTGTCTGGCATATTCCACACGACACTGTGAGATCTGTCCATTTTCAACTGATCATGTTACGTGGTGTGATTAGAAAGATGGAACTGTGTGTTAGTCACTCATGTAATTTGAGTCACTCCAGTTTTTAGGATGCCAACTTTTATTTTGGTAGGTAAATGTGAGCAGTTGGTAGGCATTCCTGCAACAGTTGGTAGCTGATAGTCAGGCAGTTGAACATAGGTGTTTACCCCAAATCTTCCCTGTTAGAAAATGCTTACACCCAAGCTGTGTAGCTCTCTAAGCTCCTAAACAATTTGAGGTTTTAAAGTAGGTGGGAGATGTTTTGGTTTAGAGATAGATGCTAGGTTCACTGAGATCCTAATGTGTGAAGCTGGCCAAGAACTTATCCACAGCAAAGGTGCTAAACCTCACAGCAGCACTACCTTGGGTTGTGTGAGGTACTGATGCCACACTTTGCCATTGTAGTCAAAATTCAGTCTGTTACCACTTGGACCGTGTTCGCTGGTGACCTTTCACTGCGTAGTCATCATGATGGCAGCTGTCCTCGACACTTCAGAGTGAAAGAATGAAAAGGATTTCATGCAGCCTACACATTCTTGATTGAGGGAGTCTTACATGTTGTTTGCACTGAAAGAGGATAGAAGTTCTTGCTGCGATTGGTTGAATTTGCTTTCTTTTTTGCAAGATACAAGATGCCTGAAGGTTCTGTTTGATTGTCCTCTTGCATACTCCCACATGGTGGACTTCATCCTGTTCTCCCTCTCCTTACTTCTGACAGACCTCGGACATGTGGCACTTTTTAAATGAAAAAAGCCCTCTTCTGGGTGAGATCAAGACACCGTGAGACTCGTGCACACAAATCATCCTTCAGAGTTTGTGAAACACATAGGCTTTTACTCCAAGCAAGCCAAGTGAATTCACAGAGGACCCTAAAAGCCATGTAGCCTGTCAGGCTGTATTTATAGAATGTCCCCCAGGCAGCCATGTCCTGATTCTGGGAAAACACAATATAATATTTATATAGTGTGAACAGAGCAATGTAGAGATCAGGCTTTATGTGGGAGCAGATGTAGACAGTTTGTCTATAAATCAAGCAGAGAGTTATGAACTCTTGATAAAATGATGTTTGTGGCCACATTGGGGAGTAGAATGAACAACATCTAAGGGGCAGGGGACACGTACTATGAGTTTTCACTCAGGTGTTATATTGTCAATCTAATTAGCTCGGTCCTAAGCCTCATCATAACATCTTCAATTTGGTCCCACAGCATTGAATTATACCCTTGTCTCACAGGAAGATACCAACCTGATGCACAATTATCACGTTTAGTGGCATTCATCGAAATTAAATCTGCTGCAGTGACAAAATAGCGGAAATAATAGGTGTCACGACTGAAACCAATAATATCCTGGCTTCCATTACATCAAGACGATTGATTTAATTGGGAGTGTCACACTGGTATTACAAAGTATAAAATATTGATATCATATTTTTGTGTCACTCTTCAGAAATGTGGTTTTTGTTTACCTCACCAGCTACTGTTACCAAACAGTCTAAAGCCCTGCAGGCTTTCTTTCCATGCAGCTTGTGTTTAGCATAATAGGCACAGTAGTGCACTGCCCCGGCATTTTGCCTCTGTCAGCCCTATTAATCGGAAGTCAAATCACTTCCATTAGATTTCTGGGGTAAAGCATGTGGCTGGTGGGATTTGCTGAAGCAGGACAGAGGGAGGAAAAAAGACAGGAGAGGGGGAAAGATAGAAAGAGGAGCACAAGGCAGAGAGAGAATGGCTGCTGCTGATAAGCTGCAGGCAAGAAATACGCAAACCACCGCAGTATATGAGAATGATGAATCAGGGATAATAGTCACCCTGCAGTGAATGTTGTCATCATGGGACATTTTCTTCAGAGACAACATTTACCTGTCACAGCATCTGCGTTCAGAGGAGCAATAATGGGCTTTGTTCCCAGGCTTCAAGGTGTATCTGGGGTGAGAGGGTGGGAAATATTGGAGGGGTATGGAGTTTTATAGGAAGATCAGCCTTGGGGGATGAATTCACTTTCACTGATTTGTGCAGATTGTGCTAAATGGGCCAGGTAATAATTGCTGGCAGAAGTAAAGAGGTCATTCCCCACTGCATTCATTTAAGTTTGTTTTTTTTCTGATCTTTATAGCTGGACTACTGCAGTTAAATGTGCTGATGATCTAACTGGCAGCAAGAGGTTTAATTACTTTTTTGAAGTGAAGTAACTATCTTTATGTAATGTGTTTGAGTTCAGTTCAATTCAAGTGAGCTAAGTATTTTTTTATTTTCTTCAAGGGGAAAATGAAGCTAATTTTGTATATAATGTCATGAGTCGTTACCAACAAGTCTAAGGTCCTAAACGACCATACAGATCACTTGTCTCCCTACCCTCAGATATGACCCACAGGAGTGTACTGGACCTTCGTTTTCATGGTAACAATAAAACGACCCATAGGAATCTACTAATGGCAGGTGTATGGTTGTTAAATGGTCATGGTTGGGTTTGGTTTAGGCACAAAAAAACTTGGCTAGGTTTAAGAAAATGACCTTGGTTTAGGCTAATAAACATGCCATTAAGGTTTGTAGAATAGTGATAAATAAAAGAAACAATGCTGACTAATATTTTCACTTGGTAAATGAGCAGCGGTTTTGTGTGAGAAACTCTAACACTGCGCCTGACTTCCTCCTTTTGCTAGCTTCATAATTACTACAGGTCACCTAACAATAAAACATAACAACTACTTGTAATACAGTGGAAATAAACATAGTCTATCTATCATCTATGTTGCCTATAATAATATTATGACCAATGATTCAGCATCATTTATAATTAAAAACATCATAATGAACCTTTCATTGGACCTATACCTGTTTCATCAAAAAATTTTTATATTGCTAGATTTTCCACTGAATCTTGTGTAGTACTGTTTTATAGCTCCTTTTAACTCTGCTGTCACAAGGTGCCCCCAAAGTTTGAGACTGCTGGTTTGTTTTCGCTCAGCTTTTACTGTGCCTGTGTGGAATGAAGTTTAGGGGCCCCATATGACTCAGACACATTAGACAGCAGCCAGCCGTCCTTGTTGAGAGATTATGTGCCATACGGAATCCATGGACCCCTAGTAGCCAGCAGGATTCCCATTGCCCTGCTGTTTAAGTCCAGTGGTGACAGGTCAACATGACTGACACCAGAGCAATTGGTCATAGTGGTCCTTCTGGGTGTGTGCTGTGAGCTGGGTAGGCAGAGCATCCTGACCTCACACTGCGAGGCTCCAGAGCTCCAGCTGGCATCCGAAGAGAAGGGAGCTTAAGTCTTATTAGAGAGGGTATTACATCCAAACACAGACACGCCACTTATTAAGACAACACTATCTGGGGAACAAAACAGGAGATTAAAGACCCATCCCATTATACTGTAGGTCACAGAGGGCTTCTTGGCGCTCTTGTAATCTGGAAACAATCACCCATGGTTGACTAACCAACAGGGAGTCTGAAAACATTTTGTTCTTTTTCTCACTGGGACATTTTTCCTGCAGTGACTCTACCAACTGTTGAGGGTCACAGTGGCATTACAGCAGTCAATTCACCCACTATAAGTTCCCATAAGAGCATATTGGTGCAGACCTTGTGGCCCAGGTGCACCGAGCGTAGAAACTATGTTGTTCCGCCATGCTTTATAAGTCATTACCAAAGAGCAAGCCTAACAGATTTCCTTGGCAGTACGATCTTGTATTGCATACCAGCCCGCATATCACTTGCTGTTTTGATTTCTTGCCTTTCTGCCTCTCGACACAGCTGATGGCCTCTCTTCCAGCGTGGGTAATAAGAGCTGAATGCATTAACCTTGTTTTCATTTACTCCCTGTGGATACAGCGTGGGCCCACCAAGTTGGAAATTCTTCTTCTTTTTGGCAGCATACTTTATCATTGCTGGCACTTTTTGTTAAATCTAGAGACCTTTTCATGACCTCTCTTCTCTGGTCCTGGGAGAATTCTTCCTGGAGGTGACTCTAGCCTCTGCTTGTGGATTGGGAGTTTCTCAGCCCTCAATCCATGCCTCAGGCTGCCGTGTTCATTGCTTAAAGGCCTACCAAACTGCAGCTGCCAATAAAAGTCTGGATGGGTTTTGATAGTGAATGGCTGCAGCTTAAATGTGTCAATTTGTAGACACTACAGAGAGTTGATTTTCACTGTAGAGAAGTTTTGGCCAGTCCAAGTCTTAGTGCAAGGTGTGCAGAGTTGCACTTTTAATCAGCTATACATCTGTTTGTCACTTAACAGACAGGAGTGGAAGAGACAAGAAACCAGTGCGAGATGACTTAAGAGACTGAAAAACAAATAACCCTAGCTCCCAGCTGAAGCAACTTGAAAAATTTGTTTCATCAGCCCCCATTTTCATCCTCATTTTAAGCAGAATTTAAATACAGCTACATACACTCATTTTGCTCTCATGACATTTCCTTCACAACTCAGGGAAAATAAAGCTAAACCAAACCCAGTTAACACAAATTCACACATTTTCCTGTCAAGATAATGAAATCTCGTGTCTATCTACAGAGGTTAGCACAGTGTCACTACAAGAAGTCAGCCTTTTTTAAGGTAATTGAGTTCATAAAATTTAATGGAGGGTATTACTGTTCATGCCTAAATAATTTCCCTAGTAAAACCCCCACTGGGCTTCCTTTTACAGCTTCTCAGCTTCCATATCTCTCATTCTACTTATATATTTGCATTAGACTGGCTTTGAAATTCATATTTGAGTGTTCTATAGATAACATACTGTACAGTCAGTGCTGTTTCATTAACACTGTGCGCAGTATGTCTTTGCCACACTGTGGCCCTGCTTCCGCTCCCTTCTATCCTTCTCAGCATTGCCTTGCATTTCATTACACACTGGGACCAGAAGCACAGTTGGCACTCTCAAACCTGATCGTGCTTTTAATGTGCACAAGCTATTAATCAGCAGTTTTATTCTAGGCCATGGGGTTTATGAGACACAGTGTTACTAGGACTATGGGTTGCCTAGCACATTTCTTCAGCCCATCACATTGTAACAGCTGTTTCATGCCACTGGGGGAACTTTGAGGAAGATTCAGCCAGCAAAACCTGTAGACCTTGGACTGTGAGACACAAGATCAAAACAACACTTTGTCACTTTTCATTGCCTGCATAGCAACGACAGTTATGTTTCTACTGGTAAACTAAGGGAAGGTCTACAGATCAATGTGTTCAGTGGACCTTTTTGAATTTGCTGACCTCACATCTGTGAAAGTTTGCCATACTGGGATTAATATGCAAGTAAATTGGTCAGCTGGTAAAATAAAAAACAGGAGCTTTGATGCTGTTGCTGTGTGTGGAGTCAGTACAATAGGCTGCAGATCAGGAACTTGTTTGATACAAAAACCAATGGTTTGCTTTAATTTGATTACCTCACTGTCAGACAGTGTATTAGTGCAAAGAAGGGACAGTTTGAGAGCAGTTAAAGATTTCAACTTTATAATTTAATTTTAAAGTTTCTAATTAAAAAAGTTGTTACAAAAGATGATAACTGGAACTGAAAGTTAAGAAGGTTGTCCAAGGCTACCTAATGATGCTTTTTAGCAGGAATGTAGAAGTAATTAAGGTATCGGCCTTATCTCTTTACATTATGGTATATGCATTTCAGACAAAATGAAGTGGTTTAAAGAGTGGTGTTGTGCTTTACTAAATCAGACCTTTGATATGAACAGTGTGAGCTGTAAGGCAACCTCTTGTCTCATAGGTTTAATCACCTTTATCTCATCATTCCTCAGTGGATCTGTCCATGCTCATTTTAGATTTGATAATTTAAATTTAAGTACATTTTAAATTAATGTAACTTCCCCCATCAAGCAAGATATATGAACTTGTTTGAGGTTGCTCTGCATCCCAAGCAGGAAGCAATAATTTGCATAAATAGGACAAAACCTTCATGCTCGAAAATGGCTCCATTAAACACAAGCAGTAGAGCGTAGTAGTGACTCCTCCTGCTTAGTGGTACAAAATTTGACATGTAATATGCTTGTAAGGTTTTCCCCAAGCTACAAGCTTTTTTCTCCAAGAGTTATGATTCTTATGTACTTGTTGTTTTTTTGGTACATACAGAGGTCTTGGCTGTGTTTAAGCAGTAAATGCATTTTAAATCAAGCTGAGTGTCTATATTTTAAGTGGCTGAGTGAATAGGTAAATAACTTGAGCCCTCTCATTTTCTATCAGGCATTCTCTTAATAATGCAAGAACTCTGTAACTCCATTAAATTTGCTTGTATTGCCTTTGAAATATCAAATGTCTCTCAGTTTACTTGCAGGCTAATGAAGCATACCAGTGAATACAAGGAGGAATGCAGTGCAACATTGTTTGCAATAGCATGAAAGAATAATTTCAGGTACAAGTTGCTTACAGAGCAATTTAGACTGATTTTTTTCCCCTACAACATAGGACGTGTAAAAATGGCTTTACTTTTTAATCCTAGAATATTGCAATGTAGCTGTGTTGGGAATGTGTGGTGGTGCAGAATATTGCACATGCATTATCTTGCTGAATGGTCAGTCAAGGGCTGTCAGCATGCCTTTGGAACTTATATATCAAAGGAGAGGGGCTGGATGAGCAGTCTAGGGGAATCACAACAGGCTTCATGCAAATAGAAATTATGGTACGAATGGATTTTAACTCACTCTGCAATGAGCCAGCTGGCTGAATTTCAAATTTCAGATGTGGAGAATATCCCATCTGCACATGACCACCGACCCTGAAAGACAACCTACGCTTTTAACTGTAACACCAACATAAAATCTGAAATATAAAGGTTAGGTGTGTTAAGGTTATTTTTGTATTTCAAATGTGTTTTCAGTTTTCAATCGCTGCTGTATTTCTATACTGCACTGACATGGTTAGTAAAAAAAGCTGCATACAGTAATGCAAAATTATTTGGATTTTTAGTGAATTATTTACAACACCCTAGTATAGTCCTTTAAAAGCTTAATTGCTCTGCACAGTAATTGGCTTACAAAGTAGCTCATTTATGGTGCCCTATTTATCATAGGAAGACTGACAGATTAAAATATTACCTCATTAAGTGAATGAGGTATCATCTGCATGTTCTTTCATTGTCATTTTGTGCATTTGTTGGCAAGCAGGCAAACCTGAGATGGGAATGCACTGCAAGAGCTACTTCGAGATTCACAGGTATACTGTACATGAGCACAACACGCAGTCAGCTTCAGCAACTACAGGCCTGTGTCAGTGATTTGTCCTGCGTCCACTGCAAACTAACCCTATATGACCCTGGGAGAGGACCACAGCAGGAGTCAGCAGACGGACTCTCTCTCAGGGAGCTTCAAGAGGTCATGGGGGCATCAGTGCAAAACTTTGGCAAGGGTGTCCTCCCATCTGTTGAGAAAAGAGCACTTTCCAATGATTGGCCATCCAGTTGACTGGGGCACGGCCGTGGGTAGGCGGAGACCAACAGAGAGATCCCTGCCAACAGCTGCATCCCTGCAGGAAGGACTGTTTGGGGTTTCCATCCATCCATCCTTTGCCCTATCTGGTTTATTTAAGCCACGCTCGCAGTACAGCAGCTTGCATTTACTACTTATTTGCATATATATATGAGGGCCCCTATTTTGGCAGCTTTTCAAGCAGCAAACTCTGTATTGAAATTACATGAGACTGGAGACGGTGAGAGATGCCATTCCATCTTGAAATCGGAGGATAATAGTGAGGACTGCTGCAGTTACTGCCAGTGCAATACCAGTGTAAGAAAGGTATTGCTATGAATTTACAAAATGGAATGGACGCTGTTATTTCATATCCCCAAATGCATATTCAGTCATCAGTATTAAAAGTGTGTGTGTGGTCTCGGTCTCCCTGGAGACCTGTCCTGTAGTAGACATCAAATATGTTACTGCTTACAAGAGTTTACAGGTGCACAGGCAACCAAATACTTAATATAGTTTCACATGTAGCTCAAGATGTCAGTTGAGCCTTGGAAAGTAACAGGGCTAAGGTGTGACAAAGTCAGACAAGTTCAAGACAGACAAGTTCAAGTCAATGGATCATTTTTGCGCCCAACACTGAAACTGGGAGAGAGATTGAATCTGGTCTACCTGTCTCTTCATTATGGAGCACCTGGGTCTCTTCCCAGACATGCCCACAAAAACCTCTAAAGGAAAGTGTTTGTCAGATCAGATGCCTGAACCACCTCAGGGCAAGATGGAACACAGGATCAACAAGTGGATTGGCGCAGCATCAGCAGTAATCTAGGCATTGTATTGGACTGTTGTGGTGAAGAGGGAGGTGAGCCTAAAAGTGAAGCTCTCGATTTACCTGTCAATCTACCTTCCAGCCCTCACGTACGAGCCCGGAGCTCTGGGAATGACTGTAAGAATGAGACAAAGAGACAGAAATGAGTTTCCTTCACAGGGTAGCTAGTCTTCCTTAGTGATAGCATGAGAAGCTCTGACATTCAGAAGGAGCTTGGTGAAGAATTGCTGCTCTTCCGCCTTGAAAGGAGCCAGCTGAGATTGTCTGGGGTGGTGTTGTGGGCCTGTTACTGGCAAATTACGTGAGGTGAATCATCCATATTTCACCTGAAAACTCATAAGTCATGTAGTTCTCTAGCACTGCACATATGTGGCACAAGCTGCTAAACTTTTAAATGCTCCAAGTAGAAGAACCTGTTTGGATTATTTCATTTCATCAAAATCACTTGTGAAATTTGAACATGAGGGTAGCTTGCATATACAGAGGAAATATTCAGGGCTGTGCACTGATGCATGTCCCGCTGACTTGTTCTGGCAAATCCCAACCTTCTCCTGGGTTAAGTCTCTCTGCAGTCTCAAACCCACAAGTCATGTGGCTGCCAGCATGATAGATGGCCACACAACCGATTAACCATGTTTTACGCTCGCTTGAATTAGATAGATAGTATTTCTGTCAGAGGAGCGGGCTGAGACAGGAGGATTAGGATGTGGTGTTTTTCTCTACAGCATCGCCTCTGTTGTCTATTCCCATTTTGTTCCAGTCAAAGACAAACACATACAGACACATGAACTCATACATACACAGTCTCCTACTTGTTGTTTTTACCTATAACACTGTGAAGCTAGCATGTCACATATAACACTAACGTATAACACTAACTCTTGTTACATTTACATTAAAGTCTGTGCCAAACCCATGAATAAAAGGCACAAAGAATAGTTCCAGAAAATAAAAGTATGGATATTTTCTAAACTGACAAGATTAGAAAATGACTGAACTCTTATTTCAATAAACAGTGACTACAGTAGTGCTGGAGAAACAATCAAGCTGCTCAGTGCATCATGTAATTGCGAGCGCATTTGTAATTATAAAGTTAACATTGTTACTTCCTCTATTTACTGTCCACCAGTCATCCACCAAGAGAGTGAAGTTATTTTTTTCACATCCCCTACATTAGTCATTTAATTGTAATTTAATTGTGATGCTTTCAGAAAATCATAAAAGCTGCACATTTTATTAGTTTTGCTGATTGTTTAGTCATGCAGTTCATGTATATATTAAAGGCTTACTGCTGTGGAATAAAAAGTTCTAAAGAGATGGAAAAATGCCAAGAGACTCAAGATGACAGTATGTTTTCAGAACAAATTTCTCTTTTGAAGTGTACAAGTTTGCTTCAACTTTTCACCTTTTATCCAGACCTTTTTGATCCATCCACATGCATGTTTTTGAAGTGTTTTTACTTTAAAGTCTTGTATGTTTGTGACCCAATATAAATATCACTGAGTATTTGACCTGAATACATGACTCCATGTATTTCTTTCTCTTGTGTGACCTTGTGTGAAGCATAAAAACCAAAATCAAGAGCCATTCATACAAATACGACATTTTTTACATGTTAACTTGCAAGCTTCAGTGCGGTCTGTAAGTGTACTGTGTATAGTCCCCCAGTTATTGATATTTCAGGGCAGCAGGGCAATGAAATGTTTACAGTCCCAATACTGTTCACCCAATAGAGGTGAAACACACCATCAAAATAAAAGAGGAAAGCCAATAAAAGCATGTCACTGTTCTGATACAGATTACTCTGTATCAAATGTCAAGACCCCACAAGCTCCCTTTGTGCATATAAAAATGTGGTGGGGGATGAAGAGCATAAATAACACAATGAATGAAGAAACTGAGTCAGAATTGGGTTGACGGATGTATTGCCAGCTGGTAACATGTTGCTTTTGGTCTGAAGTCCAGGTTAATGCCTTTGACCTGATTGACTTTTATTTTACCAATATACAGTAAGATTATGTGCTTTGCAATGCTGATGTTGACAGTCACACAGTTATAAGTAGAGTCTCCGTTACAGATTTGTAAGAGTAACTTTAACTATTGTTTTGTTTGATAACCATGATTCAATTGATAACTGGTAGGGGCAACTTGAATTATCTCTTGGCTTACCTTCTCATGGATGGAGTTTATGCTGATTGCTCTGAATTAGAGCCTTTACTTTTTTTTTTTTTTTTTTTTTTGGCAACCACAACAAAGAGCAGTAGGCGTGCAAGCAGCAGTTGATTGTTGGATTTCAGAAACTGAAACCGAACAACATCTCATCCTTGTTGATCAGTGAGCTGTGAAAACTATCATGTAGGTCTGTTTGTCTGATTGCTAAAGCAACAGTCAACAGCTCTGTGTTCCAGTGAAAGGAAGACCGCAGAGTTTCTGCATCATTTGAAGTGTTTGTGTTGCATAATAATCTAAATTAATTTTCTGAGGCTCGTTCACCCTGATACCCTGATTCTTTATGTTCGTAGTGTAAAGGTGTTGAATATTGGCACCACCTTTTGTCATAATAAGAATAAAAATGCTGCTGTTACAACTGGTATTTCCTTTACAACAAGACATTTTAAGTTTTCATGGTACTAGTAGTCCATGAAAGTTTGATGTAGTGCTAGCATCCTGCAGGGATACTGTTAGAAACAACGCTCTTCCTTAGACAAATTATTCATTTAATGTATGTGTATGTTTTTCATGAATGTTTTGTGTCTTTGTGTTAAAGCCCTGGTGGTACTTAAATCTTCATATATGTCACATGATTTACGCCTTGCTGTCTCTCTGTCTCTCTTTCTAGGTAAGTGAGGTTTGGTTTTCCTCTTCTTCAATCCTGAAACAAGCACCTCTCACCTCTCCCGTCAGAGACTGCCCCCTGGAGATAGCTGGTGCTGAGGTGATTCATCAGTAGCAGTGCTGGTTAAAAATATTCCTCCTCCTCCTTCTCCCTCCGCTCTGCTTCCCTCTGACTGTCAGAGGAAATGAAGCCAGCTCCTGTTCACCCCTAAACAAGACCGGAAAGGGGCTCTGTAAGCTTGTATCATTTTAATGTCACCTAACTCTTTCCAGGCATGGAATATGTGTTCAGGTTGGTGTGAAACGTGATGAAGAGGCCTGAATGATGTCAAGGCAACAGGGAAAATGGTTGTGTGCCTCTGACTGTGGTGGACAGAGACAGTGAAAGGACAAAAGTGGTCTTTAGAGGGTGGCAGCGTGTTGTCTTTGTGCTAAAAAGCTGTCTTTTCCAGTTCAGCTCCTGCTGAGGACTGATTAGTAGGTTGTGGGTTTGTCCTTGCCTTGCATTGATGCACTGAACCAATTAATCATTGTTCTTTATCTAGACCTTTATTCATTTGGGTTGTTGACGAAGTACGTTGTTGACCTTGTGCTTTGTTGGTTTTTTTGGTCTGTCTCTCTCCAATGTACCTTTCCAACTCAGATACTCATTAAAGCACAGGAGGAAAATGAGACAGCAGAATATGTGATCTTTCTATTTAAGGTCTAAAAGTTTTCACAACTCAAGGAAAGACTCCTGACCTTGAGAGGGGACGATAAATAATTATCATTACAATGTCTCTGATACAGTTTTGCTCCATGTGATTATCCCTCCCCCCTTGTCCTTCCTGCTGATATTGGCCTGAAGTACGTTTTATCTTCACCTTCCAGGCGGACCAGATTAATCCAGTGAAATGTGTTTTAGCTAAGTCAGTGCACTAAATGGGGAGAGGAGCGAACCCAGTGGTTCTGTGTCTCTTGAATTACAATGAGTTTGGCTCCTTTTTCAAAAACGGCAGAACGGTGTTTATGCTGCAAAGATCAATCACTTCATAGAGCATTGTTTGGGTTTTAACTTTTGAGGACCTTGTTGGCTTTGGGGATGACGAATTTTTCAGCAATGCTCCCGTGGACCCGACATCCAACTGATGCAACGAGGCTGCAATTGTTTTTGCTTTTGAACAGTGGTTTCTCAGATCGCCGGAGTTGCCTTGCTGTGTCTCTACTGGAGTGGCTCTGCTGTGAAACCATTCTTCTCAGCTCCAGACTTCAGCTTTTATTGGAAGATTGTGTGCTGTGCGAGGCACAGCAAATTAACCAAGGCCTGCGAAGGTTAAATGCTGCTACTGGGGACTTTGTGCGTGAGACAGGCAGTGGCACATCATTGGCAGCTCCCCTCTATCCTCTCCATGTTGTCAATAACCGCTGTCCACATCACAGCCCATTCATGTCTCTATGTGAAACAGTGTCCATTGTAATGGCATCACATTACGCAGAACATATTCATTTTTGGCAGCAAAACAAGAGTCAAGCATTCATTTTCACTCACATTGGTCGTCATATTTCTTTGCATGTTCATAGTGTGAGTGAATGGAGCTTTGTTCACATCGATACAGATGACCTCTTGGTTTTGTCCTCCCATTTGTCCTCCGTACACTGGCTCAATGGGCAGCAGTGTTCACTCTGATATGGAGACAGCTTGGCCCCTGAAGGCCAAAGGACTCCCAGATGATGGAGTGGATGAGACATCTGCTGTGGAAGTACAGATGGTAGCCTTGGGTACACTGTACCCTGTTGAAGCTGAAAAATATGATTTCAACCTAAGTAAGCTGTATTGACTGAGACGTCTCCTGCAGTAGTCCTCAGATTGTTGGTGCAGGTAGTGGGTGGTGGATTGATTACTGTACAGTATTCCTACAAGAGAGCAGCGACCTACAATTATACCACATAGAGGTATTAACTGCATTTGCAGAACCAGTATGTGTATTTGAGTTACTCTTTTCAGTTCATAGAAATTTTATATTTTTTAACAGGAATCTTTTATACGTATGTACTGCAAGATGTTCATTCTATTAACAGCTCTGTCAGTCAGAGTGATTTGCTATTTCTTTTCACTTCATTAAGTGTGACATCTTGTTTATGTTAACTGTTTGGAAGTTGTTTTTTTTTTTTAATTAACTAAGTAATCTGCAGCAAGTGATGCATCTGTCCCGCCATCGTCACAAGCTGTTGTGTTGTGCAGTTGGCGTTTGTCACGATGATCCCATAAATATATTCATTTACACTCACAAGAACCTGTACAGCTGTGTTGACCTTATCTACACTTGTCATTATTTTAAGCTGATATAGATGAAGCGGGGGAGTTGGTAGCTAAAGTGGAAGATTTTTTGTGACCTCTGATCCCTTTTGTCCCTGGCTTCTATCAGCTCACAACTCCCTCTTGGTCAGTCGCCCCATGATGCATCTACTGTACCTGCATGTTTGACAGCACAGATTTGGACAGATGTCAAAACTGTCTAGGAAATTCCTGTTATTTTATTCCAGACTTTCTCCTTTTTTTTGGTTTCTGTACATTAATGAAGATACTGTATGCCAAGGGCTACTTGTCTCTCTGCTGACTGCGTATGGAGTTTCTCTGTTTCTGGAATTTGCTTCATGTTCAGTGTGGACACACCTTTAAAGAAGTGAAATTGCCAGTGTGTAATTTGTATTATACAATAGTAGGACTTTAGATATCAAGACAAAAAGAGCAATCTTGCAGAAAATAATTATCTCACAGATTACAATAATTCAAATGAATATAAACAGATGCAGTTCATTTCGCATTAAAATTCAAATTGCTTCAAAAACTCCACGCATATTCCTCAGTCATGTAAATGCCCCACAGATTCACACTTGTGTCATTTTCTTGAAAACAATTGCTTTGAAAAAGCCTCCTCGAGCTCGCCAGGCTGTCCTCTGTTCTCCTTGTGTGTTGTGTGGAAGGTGAGCGTGTGCCAGGCCATCAAACACTGCTTGTCCATTCTCCCTTTGTACCACGTCTGGCTGGTGTCCTCCCACTACTGCTGCTTCGTGTTTGGAAGGGCCAGCAGGGCCAGCATGGAGAAGGGAAGGAGGGCCGTCTGTGCCCAGCCCGGCCACCTGGCTGCCCAGAGGGGAAGGGGGTGTGGAGGGTGGTGGAGCAGAGGAAGCGGGTCAGCGGGAAAAAGAGACATTTCCCCTCCTCTTTTTCTTTCTAGTTTTCTCTCCGGCCTTGTGTTCTCATCCGCTTCTTCTTCCCCCGACGGCTTTCTCACACTTTGTCCCTCTCACCTCTTCCTGATGTAGCCTACTGGTTTTAATACTCTGCTTTTCATTACTTTTATAGTCCTCAAAGGCCCAATTCATGTCAGGTTTATTAGAAACAACTAGTTAAATGTTGACAAACAACATCGCGTAGTAAAAATCATTTGAAAAAGTAAAGTGTTCTTGAATTGACAGTTTCACACTGATAAAAAAAGGAAAAATTGTATACATAAGCTGCAGGTTGCCAGCCGAGAGTCCATTTTTCTGCCTTAGGCTGCTGTGTGATCTGTTCCTGCTGTTACACTGGCTGTAACCGAGTCTCCCGCTCTCTGCTGTCCTCCTCCCAGCCTCACTTCCCGTCTGCCTGTGGTAATGTACGGGTCACGCCAGATCAAACTGCAGGGCATTACCTATGGTCTACCTAGGTTAACATCTGAGTATGTTCTTGTCTCTTGTAAAACAAACAAAAAAACAATACCACAGCCCCCCACCCCAATACCATAGGGTTTACACCAAAATACATAGAATGCATTAGGTATGCAACAGAGATGTGTTAGTAATAGTTTTGTCCTGGACATGTATTCTACTAAGTGTGTGAAATTATTATACCATCTTGCAAAACTATCTCAATGTCAATGGAATACACCAATAAAACATTTTTTTTTTTTAAAAAGCAATCGAAATGTCCAAAACAAGTGACAAATGAAACAATCATAGGTGAATATTTACCATGTGGAGTGGCCTAAACTGCTAAAAACTGAAAATGTTCAGTATTTGCAATTACAGTACAAGAGCAAACCATTTATAATTCCAAAGCTCAATAGTCATTACTGCAGAAATGTTAACAGGAACACCTCTGTACACGTTTCCAGACTGATGCCTTTCAGCATAAGTTCCAAGGGCTGTACAGTATATTTGTAACAACCTCCATTTTGACAATGACACATTGCTTGACCTTAGGTTCCAGAAAACCAAGACTCTGAAAAATGCAAATAACAGGCGACTAAACTGAAAGCAGAATTTCCTCTAACCTCAGTTTTGTCCTGTCTAAATGTTTTCAGTCACAGACCTTATTTAAAATGCTATCAAGGTTTAAACGTCAGAACATCATGTTTGCTTGCCAACAAAATCAATTATTGGCTTCTTTAGTTTTTTTTTTTAATGTTGTATCAAGTCTAGTCATTTTACACAGTATTTAAGAAGTTCTTGCAAGAGACCACTGTATCACTATGCATTAAATATGTATATACTTTATACTTAACATGCATGTCATTATGAAACTACTTCCCATTCAGAAGACTTCTTTTTGTTCTTTAATTATTTTTAAGCTCTGGAGGAGCTGACACATGGTCCAGAGGTCAAAACTGTGAGGCCAGGTGAAACTAAACTCACCATATTGCAGTCTCTCCTGCCTCCTCCTTCCACTACTCTCTCCCCGGGCTGATAATAGAGATTTGGGGCTCCTGCCGCTTGAGCCACCTGTGATATTATCTCTGAGCTCTACCAGGCAAGGTGGGACTTTAGCCCTCTATGGGACAGAGGAATTAGAACAATTTTTACGGGCTAAGTGGATCGGATGTCTGCATCTGAAGGATGAGCAGAAGGCATTAAATTGAAATTGTTTCCTTTTTGTGATAGAAGGAAATATATGTGCATGCAGAAGCTCTTAAGGGAGTAATTTTATAAAAACACAAATAATTTTAAAGAAACCCTCTGGCGATTTATAAACAAATACACTTTTACATACTAAACTATGGCTTTTTCGAATTTTTATGGGGTTAGTAAATAGAAACATACATGGACAGTATAGGCTTATTTGAACAAACCAAATCAAAAAGGGTTCCAATTAGCAGAGAATCACAAAGAAAAGCATATATAGCTTATAGCACCATAGTTAGTCCTGAAGTAGAGGCATCATAATACACAACATTTGTAAATGTATTTAGGGCTATAGAGCCTCATGTGAAACTGCAAATATCTTGTTATTTCTTTTGCTTATAAGACTTAATATTCCCAGTATTTTTGTTCCCATTATTTGAAAAGAAGTATTTTGTGTTTTGAGTTGAGCTGAGGTAGGTATCACAATGTTTTTATTCATTCTCAAGGCCAGATCACTGTTGTTAAAGAAAAAGGAGACCGCTTCCGTCCTGTCATTCAATTGCTATCTGAGTATTATTGTTTATGACTGTCGGTGATGATCAGATAATCAACAACAAGATGTGGACCAGACTGTGGGTTGATAAATGATCACTTGCCTGCCCTTGAGCTCACAATATCATTTAAGAGACAGACTTACTGGTCACATCTTCCTTTCAGATGAAACACAACCCACCACACAGAATTACATCTTTGTTTTGGGAGGAATTCGGAATATTGAATTATTTGCTTTTGTTTAATGCAAATATGTTGCATGTATGAGCATTTTTATCAAACTAATGAGCCTAATGTCTGCACTGCCATGGCTGGTGCCTGTATTTATGGCTATAAAGTCAGAATTGCTGGGTTTGCCTGTACTACTTTAGGAAAGAAAAAGACTAAAATTAGCACAATGTCCCATATTCATCAAATACATCATAGAGAAGGAATTGAAATTCAAATGGAAATAGTTTATGTACTGTAGTATTTTGAGATTTTTTTTTTTATTCAAAGGACCATGTTTTTCCTTATCAACAGAGTTTTTGTGGAATTGCAATGATTTTAAAAACAGCAGAAGCTTCTATTTTATGTAAGTGAATAAAAAAAAATCAAGCAGCCTCAGAAATTACCAGCTACTATTCCACAATTAGCATCACTTTCAGCAGCCAGTAGACGCAACATAGGCTAATTACAGGCATTATGGGTAATTTTATGGAAACTCCCTGTGCACCTGTTAAATGGGCCTTATCATTTGCTATGTATGTAAAATTCCAGGGGAAGATTAAACATTGTGTGTGTTATTTTGTTCAGATACCGTTCCAAAGCCTCTATAATGATCCAGTTTATGTAAATAAGGTCAGCTATTTGGGGAATAATCAGAATATTAGCTTTTAAATTTGGGATTTGTAGGATGGTTGTGAGGACTATTTTAGATAAAAATGGAGGATTTGATGTTTTCATTCCGCTGTAATGACAAGTACACGGCCTTCAGTGTTAACGGTCTGATTTAATTACACATGGCCAGGGCGTAAACTTTTTGCTCAAATGACACAGCAGCCAAAAACACATGGAGAAGCCAGGACCATTTAATCAATGAGGCACCAACTGCATCATCCATCACTCACGCCTCAACCACATCCCCCTCAAACCCTTCACCCCCACACACCCGCCTATCGCCACGCCATTCCACAAGTGCAGATTTTCTCTTGCTTTGAAGACATCCAGTTTAAAGTTGATAAAATAGACAACCCACTCTGATAAAGCACTGCTTCTTATAGTTCAGTTCTTCTTTTCATGATTATGCCATGCTTAATTTCAAATATGTACCTAATATTTAAATACCAGAGGATGAGGAACATGGTGTACTTTCTCAGTTTATGTTTTTATATATTGCTGTTTGTTTATAGAGGAGGTAATTTAACGTTGATCATTTTGGAGACCTAGTTTCAGCACTGAACTGTATGTAATTTTGCAGTGAGTGGTAGCCGTACGTAGCCATCTGAGCTGGCTACATCAAGTGGGTATCCTCCAATGGTAGACTTGCATGAAGTCTATCTTTGTGTTAAGTAACTCAACTGCAGCTCAAAGTAAAGGAACATTAATTGGGGAAAAGTAGGAGAAATAAAAAAGGAAATTTCATGCTAAAGACCATAAATATCAGGAGATGTAATCAGGAAGGATGACCAGAACTACTGATAATTTCAGCAGTGTATTGGGTTCTCACCCAAGGAGTTTACATGCGGTCTGTAGAAGTTCACAGAAACTTTCTGTAAAAATATTGCTTTGTTGGTTTGTGAAAGCTGGCTAACTTACCATGTCTTATTTCTTGATTTTTTGACTTCAACATAATGCTGAGTTTGTTTAAAAAAGATTCCAAGCACTTATTTTGCACAGATTAATACTCAACATTACACTATGTTCCTGAGGGGTACAGCAAGTCTGGTGATAGAATCTCTTTGATCAGACTCTTTTTACTTTGTGTTTTCCATTGTCACCCTCTTCAAATGCTGTGTAGTAAGTTGCTGCCCTAAAGCATTTGGCTATCACTGTGGAACAACATGCTGAAGAGTCAGGAACAATCAGACCCACATTTTCTTCCTTTCTTTTTAAAAATCATAATCACACATCATTTGCCAAGCTTAAAGCACCTTGTTTATGCCATTCATCTTGGCTCTTAACTTGGCTTTCTTTTTGAAAAGATGAAGGTGCTATTCAACTCTTTGCAAGTATGCTTACATTTTTGTTATTATTTTTTGGTCATTTACAAGCTTGTCCTTGGCAATTGTTTTCCTCTTGTCAATTGATTAAGTATTTTGGCAACTATTCAAAGCTAGATTTCTAAAATCAACTACATTTGTGTCAGTTTTAAAAAGAGGGTTGCAAGATGTCTCATCCCAGTAACAGTTTACAGTCACCATTTTGCTCAAACTAAATCCTGGCAGTACTAAGTTAGACATTAATTTGGCCACTAGTATTGACACACTGAAAGAAATGAGAGTACTTCTTCAGAGGCTGCATGCAGGTGGGAGTTTCCAGAGAAACCTGACTTAAGGATATAACTGGCTCTATGCTATCACAGACTGGCTGAGATGGTTAAGGGCAGTTTACTTGTCTAGGACTGCATAATTTCTGCTGATCTAAGTCCTCATATGGTCCATGTCTTCACATCAGACCTAAGGTAAAGTACTGCCCCTGGTATTCCGTGCCCATCTGACACTACAGATTTCTGACAGTACTTTTTCTGGGGTTCAATTTCCAAGTGCTCCAGTTTCTTCTAGAGGGTCCTCAAAGACTTTCTAGTTGATAAAACATAATTGCCACAGGATTTATGATGTTGCTGCTCTGACCCGATTTCTACCCTACAGACTGCGGTGGTTTATCAAAAGCCTGTTCAGGAGTGCGATGTGGGAGTTTTTCCTCCCACTGAGAGACGTAGGCTGGGTATTTCACTGCTACCAAATTGGCTGTTTGTCTTGTTGTACTCTCATTTATAGCACACTGGTGGCAAATGTATAAAACTGACCACATTATATGTACCCCCACAGCAGTATTGATACACACTGAAATGAGGATCTGGGATAAACAAGAAAAGAGCTGAAACTGCCATAAGATCATGACTGACCTTGCACCAAGTCATTCTCTTACATCCTTTAACAACCGGGTTCGGGATCCTAAGTGGCTACTGCACCTCAGCGCCACCAAGGCATTGATGTTGCTATTCCCTGTCAAAGATCCTTTTTTCACAAGCTGTGATGATGTTCACTGGTTTTAATCTTATGATTGCACTTATCGCCTAGATTAAACACTTCGCAGTCTGGTATTGACACAAGAGTCCTTTGAGGAGGATAGACACTGGGGAGGCAAGAAGTCCATGGTTATTAAATATCATTTCATCCACCTCCTGGTTGTTTATCTTCATTATGCTGGTTTTTATTAAAAAATGCTTATGGAAACTTCATGAGGTCTGGCCTCTCTCTCTGGCCTCCTGTGGGACTTTAGATGAGGAGGAGCATTTCATTTGTCGTGTTCTCAAGCAAGGCTCATGGCATTGGCCAGTGCTATTAATAGCAATCATAATGACTTCTAAATCTGATATAAGACCTTTGCCAAAGCTTCCTGTTTGGTGGCTCTAAGCTCTCCTGAGAGACTAACCACTGCCTCCTGCCCTTTGATTAAACTTTCATATGGCAGTGAACTGCACCATCCAATTAGGACTGAGTCACCGCCCATCTCGCTGCCATTGTTTACCCAAGGAAAGAGGAGAGGAGGTCTGATGTGCTCCAATGAGACTGCTGAAGAAAAGCCGATTTCTAGTGGAGTCTCTGCAACAAATACAACTACACAATGGTTTGTCTGTAAGCAGCACAATGTTCAGTCTTTTATAAAGTGGGTTTAGGTAGTTTTATAGCCGTTACATGGTGACAGGCTCCTCTGCTCTGTAATTCTGTTGGCTTTGGTATTTGACTTTTTTCATTGAAGTCTCTTTGCTTTACCGACACATCCGTTCATTAGTTTCAATTTCTAACTGCTTTTTAAGGACATTGTTGATTACCATAGTATCTCCAGACTATTATCTGCATGCATACGCTCAACATCCTGACTGAAGCACAAATGTCACCGAGCCTAATTTAACTTTTGCTGCAGTAGTTTCAGGATACACAGTCTATCTATTGATTGTTCCAGACAAACATATGCAGTATTATGCATTGTTTGTTGGGAACTCTATAGCCTTCCCATTGTTTTACCTTGTATCTGTTAATAATGACGGCCTGTCAAGCCACTAGCAATAGAGGCTGTATGCTAGGTGCTAAATGGCTGAGGTGAAGTCAGACTGATGGTGACTAAGCTCCCACTTAAGGCCCTTTTCCCACTGCCTAATAGAGTGCTGCCAGTTGAGGGCTGTTACGGTGGAAGCTCATTTATCTGAACTCAGGCTTCCAAACAGCCTTGAACCAAAACAGGTGGAAATGATTAGGCAGCAAGTTTACCTCTGTGTTTAAGTTTACTTTTTTCTTTTGACCTTATTTTACTTTTTTATGTGTGCTCTTCATTCTTTTACTAGTACACTGATGCAGTGGTAATGGCAGAGGTAACCTTGGGGTCAGGTGAGGTAGTTAACGTTATTAAATGTTGCAGCTCTGTTGCCTGGGTAGTTTCATTTGTGTAGGTTTCTTAAGATATCTGAGATTGCCCTACTCCCAATACACAATGGAAATGAATGAATTTCCTCATTTCAGCACAGTCCCTTAAGAAAGTATAGACTGACAGTATGTTCTGTGGATTACCCAACTTATTGTGCTGGCCACAATAGGTTGGAGAGGATAAGTGTTGTTTTGAATTTTTTGTTACTCTTGTGAGCAGCATATTAAATCTCCACACTCCTCCATTGTATAAGGTGTGTCTCAGAGACAACATCTTCAAACCTCAACAAACAAAACTGAAACTATCTTCAGAGATAAACCACTTAAAGGACTGAGGAAGTTATTCTTATTTGGATGGAGGACCCCATATTGACTGGGAGGAGAGACAGTGGTGTTTGGGGGAAAAAGCAGTTTACGTCCATGATGCGGGTTGTTCTAGAGAAACCCAAAACACAACATCTTGTGTTTTGAAGGACCTCCATTGTTGACTGGGATTCTCCTCGAATCAGACACAATGCTAACATTCACCCATCATCCTGGAGTTGGAGAACCCACTTAGATAACATCCACACCTAGAAATATAGTGGCTTCAGAAAGTTATTCGTTTTTATTATTTTCACATTTTATTGTGTTGTAGTCTTCATTTTATATGTTAATACATTTTATAAAAAATATGTGCCCCTTTTGTCATTCGTTAGGTTATTGGGTGTAGGTGGATGGGCAAGAATGGCAAAATATCAATTTAAAATTAAATCTACAACACTATTAAGTATGGAGAAAGTGAAGGGACCAGAGTACGTTCTGAAGCTGTAAACTGTTAAAGCTGGTGCATTATTGCTGGTGCAACTCAACAAGCAAAATGTGCATCAGCTTTGTTGTTGCACAGATAACACCCATGACTCATTGTTTACCGCTTGACCTAAAACCAGCGCTGCATTTCACTCATTCTTCTCACACAAAGGCACACATGCACACCTTCCAAGTTCATGTATCAGCTGTCTATTACACCCCTCAGAACTCCATAACGACTCATTGTTCAGGGATTGAGGTCACTGATGGCCAGGGCTGACAGGTCTGGAACTTGTCTCCTCGGGTGAACTGAAAGTCTTTGGATTTACATCAGGCTCATCCCCGCCGCCACACTCACGCCCCTCGGCTAATTGCGACAAAAAGAGCCGATGCACATGCTGATTCTTCAAATTAAAGCACCGATTGATCTCATTCGACCCAGATACCAGCAGAAAGACATTATTACCTTTTTTGGGAGCATATTAGTGGCACATTTCAAAGCGGCACTGTAGAGGGTGTGAACTGTCACAGGAGTGTGTGTGTGCCTTTTGACTAAGTTTCCTTTTGATGACTGCTCCTTCCACAGTGGCAGTTTAGAAAGAAAAGCAGATCCATGTAGACATAAACCCGTACAAATCTGATTCAAATTTAAAGGGGAATAAGTTGCAATGATACAATGTTAACTTGGCAGATACACTTGTTCTCTTTTGATTTATGTTTCTTATGATTTCCTTCTCCCATGCTGTTCCTCTCTTGTGGTTTTTGATTCACGCTAAGAAGACACAGCTAAAATTCATTTCTTGGTTAAAAGTTCTCATCAAAAGTATGCAGTTCCATTCTAACTAAGCACTGCAGCAGCTGATTTCACTGATTAAAGCTTCTGTGATTGAGAGTGTCTTAATAATGAAGTCAGGTGCTATAATTTTTCACTGCAATGAAAAACCTGCCAGCATCTCAGTCCTGATGAAGCATGGTTGTGGTTCCCTTCCAGAACAAAAGACTGAAGAGCTCCTTAATCTCAAGAGGGAAAACCCTGCAAACAGAAAACGGTCAGAGGTGAACCTCACATCGAAAAGCTCTCTATCCAAAAAGCAGAGTGAGTGGGATGTTCATCATGATGTCAAGGCTGCTTCATTATTGATAGGATTATGGCTCAGTAAAGGTCTTAGGCCCATTTCCCTCACCGGCCTCAGGAGACAGCTCCCATTTTGGGAATAGAAAATGTAGCTGAGACTGAGTGATGGACTTTAAACACACCACTGCACAGCAACAGGTGCTTCCACACCTCTCTTCTTTCGCACAGGTGTAATTAATAACCAGCAAATATTGCAGGTTGACTGTATTGTACAACTGTTATGTGTCACTAGACCAAGCTCTAAGAAAAATAACAACAGAGAATTCTGTATGATGTTAACCAGAATTTACTGAAACGGCAATTTGGTTGCACATTCATTTTGTGGCGAAAAGAAAAATATTACATTTCTTTGAGGTGTGAACTGTGTTATTTGCAAACAATTTGCCTGCAGTTCTCACTGATGAGATGAAGGAAATAAGAGGACAGGAAGCCACAGATAGCAAATCAGATACACCCTAAGGAATTGGCGCTACACTTCGCAGCAGGGATCTGGAGAAGCCTAAGTATATATTACTTTTTAATGTTCGCTGGTGACATATCTAACTCCATTACCAAAAACAACAGCTTCTGCAATGTTTGAATTTGTATTTTTATTTGACAAAACTCTTCCCACTATAAGTCCAAACAAAAAGGGAGAAAGGTTACTGTTCTGTTTTCAGGCACACCCAAAAACAAATAGTTGAACAGTGAAGGAAGCTGAGTAAAAGCCTCCAACAGTTGCTAGAATATAATGACGAGTGCACTGGCATAAATTTACGCTTGGACATTGCTTTGACTGAGGGATGATGTTGCAAATTGATGTGCTTAAAGTTTAAAAATACCTGGAAAAATACATGAAATATTTCCAGCATGAAACAGTTTTCTCCTGGACTTAATTATTGTAATGAACATGTTTGTTGCTCAGGAAAAGAAAAGAACAGATGGCAGGGTGCTTCTTTATTTGTAGGAGAAAGTCTTGGGAGGGTTGTGGGGTGGGGGAGTTTACAGTTGTGTTGTATAGTGTCTAAGTGAAACCTACGCCTATGGTAAGTTAGGTTTTGGGTTTCTAAGCGCTACAGCTAAACATAGAGGTGCAGCAATCATATCTGCATTCACAAAACAGCTTGGAAGTAAGGGCACATTGCAGTTTTATTAGTCTCCTTAGGCTCCAGTTGTTTTAAAAACAGTTTGAGATTGCATTGATGTTGTTTTAAGGCGCCACATCTCTTGGCCCGAGGAGTATTTCAGATAATACCATCCACACATATGCAAATATTTCTATGAATTAAATTTCTTATTCTGGTATTGTTCATTGTAAAGAAGACAACATTGTTAGTGATGGGGTGTAGAAGCCCAAAGTTTGAAAAATGGTGGTGGGGGTATGGTTTTAAGGCTAATATAATCACAGTGTGAGACCCCATGTTCTCACATCATACATGGGTTGTTTTTTTTCTTTTGGCTTCACTTTAAAAGCCCAGGCTACGACTTTGAAAATACATGCGGACAATGATTTGCATTGTGATAACTTGAGTCAGAAGCTGTTTTATTTCTGCAGTTTTTTCTTCTTCTTGTTGTAGAATCCCCCACCTACACAGCATGGTAAAGATCGACTCATTTTTATTGAAATTGAAGGAAGTTGTAAATGGTAGCACTCATTTTCTGTACATTCACATCATATTGGGATTTCATCTCACTGGAAAGCTGTGAATGCCCACAAAGGCAAAGCGCCCTTATTTTTCTTGATGCATCATGTGGTTTTCCCACAGTGGCTTCCTCTTGGTCCAAACTCTGGCATGAAAATTTGATGTTTCTGTACAGTATGTAGAGCAGAAAGGGAAATCTGTTAACGAATGGGTGTGAAATAGCACACGACCTCAGCCAACTTCTTCTTTCTTGTTGAAGCATAATACATTTCACTGTCATCTCTAAAAGCTGCAGCGGGTTATCTCTCACACTGAGAGGATTTAAGGGAGACTTTTGTTGGACATATTGAGCTTCCATGTTTCACAAAAGAACATGTCAGATTTTTAAGTGTTGCCTTGAGCCATGTTTCACCACCATGCCTTTCTTTAACTATGAGAGTTGGCTGTCAGAGAGCTCATTTGAGGCTACTGTATGTGCTCCTCCATCTCCTCAAGACAGAAAGAATATCCTTTTAAATTCATCGCATTTGTTCTCCTACAGCACATGTATTACCTGTTCAGACATCCCCTGTCTTTGAGATGCTCCATGAGCAAATGTGTAACGCAGTCAGCTGTGCGAGACAGTGAGGCAGAACAAGACATGTCAGTTGGAGTACATGTCAATGCAAAAACCACTTTGCCCTGTTTTTCCACGTAAAATCATATCATCCCTGGCAACCTATTTTACTCACTGCAGTATCTGAGGACACGTCTAGTCACAGCTCAGTAATAACCGCATACTCACAAGCTATCATGTACACAACCTGTGTGTGGAAGCATCTGTGAGTGTTTTTTCCCATTATTTTAGCCAGTGATGAATCTCATCTCTAACCATCTTCCTCGACTAATAAATCTTCCTCTAGAAGCATAAAGATGATTGATGGGTAAAGCAGTTAAGGCACACACATTGGTAGCATAAAGACTGGAGTGTTGAAATAGACGGGCAATAATGGCAGCTTTGTGCTAGACATTATGCTCGACTGTTGCAGACTGTTGTCTTAATTGCTCTTCTTAGAGGTGTTTCACAGCAGGAGACGGAGCAGTTGAGCCAGCATCAGCACATTGGGCAGATCTGGCTCTTGGTGAAGAATTGTATCTGCTTGTCACATAATAAATCTAGACCAAGTATCTGCACAGGGACAGCCAGATGGCTCAGCTGACTCAAATCTAGCTTTCAGGTAGGACTGGAATTGACTCATAGTATGATAATACACAAAACAAAATAATTACACATCTGAAGCCCACATTGACTGAAGTTGTTTAAGCAGTGGACAGCCTGTGTTATGTCACCAGAATACCACAAACATGCGTATCCTGGGTTGTATGAGATGCTGTCCTCTGCCAGTTGTAGCAGATTGGTCTCAGGCCCTGATACACCAAGTTGAATAAGAATAACAGCAACATTGGGCCATTGTTGAGCATTTGTGGGCAACAGGTGCCATTTTGTGGTGTGTCCAGCACTGTTTGCAATTGGTGTATAGCTCAGTAACTGTGTGTGCATTCACCCCAGTCCAATCAGAATAGTGTAATTCCATTACTATAACAATAAGCCATCCCTTTTCAGTCAGTAAGGTTGTGCAAAATGTTATTGCTAATGCAGCAGTAAGATTGTTTGCAAAGAAAACCTGCAGATGTGAGCAGAGTTTTCTGTATGGGAAACAGAGAGCTATGCATTTATTCTATCGCAGAGTCCAGCACTAAACAGAGCCACTGTATGTGTTCAAACCAGCTGTCTGAACAATGCTTTCTTGGATCAGTGCTCTATATCAAATCACACCTTTAGGTGCCAGGGTTCAGGGCACTGGTTTCACTATGATGAGTCATTGAATGTATGAAGTTTGTGTTACATTATGCACAGGTTGTTGGCATTGTTCCATTCTCCTCTGACCTTATGTGTAAAAATTCCATATGTGGACGCTCTTAATATAGAGTACCCTTTGGTATAGCTAATTGAACACATTTAATCGGTGGCAGAGGCAGTTGGTGAAGAGAGCTGAAAAATGCTAAATCAATGGGCCTTTTTGTTGTTTATGCTTCTTTAAGGTAAGTTTTCATGCCAAATTGCCTACTGCAGAAGCAATGCAATCTGTGCTTAGATTTCTCCAAGGAGTTGGTAATACATTTTCACTCTGGCTTTCCACCTTAAAGTCTTATGAGCTTTTTCTAAATCCTGTCATTTCACAGGACACACTGACTTGGTCTTTTAAGAAGTAGCAAGTACATAAATAGGGAAAATTTGATCGTTAGCACAAGCTTTTTAAAGCTCTGGAATTTTCAAGTAATACTGCACAATTAGTTTTCCTTCTCAGAGTTCATACTTGTTCATGTAGCCTCACATGTTCGTAGTTTTAATGTGCAGAGTCAGTTTTTAACACGTCAAAAGCATTAACACACTGACAGATGTTTAAATCTGGTAAAGTGAAGCTTGATTTAATATGCATATTGATATGCTACTGGTCTCCTGGAAACTTATTTAAGTTTTTCCTTCATATCATTTTTATTTATATTTTGTTTGCTGTCGTCATTCCAAAATGAGCTAATTACAGCAAAAGATGGAAGTCATACTGGGAGAGATGGCAGGGGTCTCAGATGATGTCTGATGGATTAATATGCCTGTTTACTTTAGGATTCAAACTGCTCATTTATTAATTCCTTGTGTATTGCTGTGCGCGCCAAGTTTTGACAGTGATGTACAAAGCAGCGGATATACAGACATTCTTTCTTTCTTCAACCAATGTTGATAAATTAGTACAGTAAGTCACAGATGGCTTACTCCTTTGCAGCTCAGTTTCAAGTAAATATAACTTTCCTCCACCACCTACATAACAAATGAACTTTTATACTCAAGAGCTTTAATGCACTTAATGTACTTTTCCCAGACAAACTTGAATAAACATCAAAATCAATGGTGACTGGTACATAGAAAATATCTGACCCTAATTACTGTAAGTAGCGTCTGTAAAGTGCAGATGGTTTATTCTTGTAACGGTTGGATATTTCATTGATTTAGTATGCCACCATCTTTTAAATTCTGTACTTGATCTTTGGCAAGACCCTGGTAAACAAGACGGCAGTCTTTGAATTCAAATCAATGTTATAACTAAGCTGATAATATCTGTTTTTTAAAAAATATTCAATATCAGCCTCATATTGTCCACTTCAATATGACGTAGGTTCATTATAGACTGGTTCCTCAGAGATACCATGTTAAATGCATGTGAAGACAACAGGTCAATAGTGGTTCAGACTTGATATAAGATGTATGCACCTAGTAATTTAAAAAGTTTATACAATGGACTCTTCATCTTATAGGTGGAGATAAAAGGAACCTGTCCCTTTTAGTACATAAAAAGTCTTGTAAAGTTGTAATCTTTAGTATTGCCAACTATAATAATGTTTATAAACACAGGTTCTTAGCAAAATGGATATATACAAAACTTGGCTATCAGATCTCTCTTTGATTTATCTTATTTTAAGAAGCTATTGCTGGTAATGAGAAACAAAAACTAGAACTAGTCAGAACCGCTTTCATGAATTGATGCAGTAGTTCGGGAGATGTTGGTAATACATGAAATAAAATACTCCAGTCAGTATTTTCATTTGTGAAGGTTTCAAAGCTGTTTCAGCTGGTGCCGAAGTCAAGTCAAATTTATTTATATAGCGCCAATTCACAACAGAAGTTATCTCGAGGCACTGTACATGCGAAAGCAGGTCTAGACCAGATTTTATCTTATAAAATTTACAGAGAGAACCCAACAGATCCCACCATGAGCAAGCACTAGGCGATCAGGCAAGGAAACTCCTTTTAAGAGGCAGAAACCTCGAGCAGAACCGACTCAAGGTGGGCGGCCATCTGCCTCAGTATCACATTGAACCGTATTGACTTTGTACCAGAGTGCTTTTCCTTTGTCCAGATCTTTCAGATCCCATTTACAAGATGAGTGAGATGAGTGCTCAGGAAGTCACGTCGTTAATAAATGCGACCCAAGAGCTTCCATAACGCCTGCAGCTCTCCTGCAGCAGGATGCTCAGAGCTACAGTGAGGGCATTACTCTTCATGCCTGTGTTGAATAAGCATAGCTTGGAAGCTAATTTATAGAGGCTCTAAATATTAATAAAGGAATACATGCCACAACTTGGGAGTTATTAATACTGCTAAGCTGATGCTCTCCCCACTCTTCAAAGAGGGAATGAAATGCAAAGGGTAAACTCAATGTTTGCCTGCAATTAAAATCAATCAATTTACTGTGCAGTAATGTCTGTATTTTGCAAGATATTGACAGTTTCATTGAGGTCATCATTGTTTTATCATAGTGGTGGTCAGACATTTCCATCAAAGGCAGCTTTTCTTACTTTGCCTGTGCACATTTGCAAATCACTTTTCCTTTACAGTATTTGATTTAAAAATTTTACTCTCATTGAAGGCTTTAGGACTAATACTGCTTGTTCAGGCTCTGCCTTGGAGGGAATGTGCCAAGAATGAGCTTGGCCACACCTTTTTTGACTGAAAACCGCATTTTGTTCAGCACCCTTGTTTCCCTTCTCATAGCATTAATTTGTTTCAAAGCATCACAGTCTGGCGTTAGTGTAACTGAGCAGAAAGCATGCTTTGCTGTAATCCCCAGCCACAAGAGGATTTATTTACTCCTAAATTCTTAGTAACAGCTCAGCTGACTCTTTGCTGCCTTTCTTTGGGCCACAACACCCATTTGTCAAAGGGTGCTTGGAGAAACAGGAAAGGAAGAGTCACAAGTCATGTTTGGCTGTGAAGATAACCGCCAAAAGTGAGTGACTTGTGTTTGTGGGTTATGTATCCTTTTTAGCTATATGCCATAGCTTGATGTCTGCTAAAAGAAGGAATGAATAAATAAATAAATGTGTTTTTTGAACATTTGACATTTCCATTTAACAATGTCTGTGAGATTCTCAGTCATCCAGGTCATGGTTATCTAGTTGCTTGAATCAAGGGGCAGCTGATTTGGTTGTAGATACCAACGATGTTTCCACTTGTCATTCGAGGCTTCTTCTTCCCACCATTCTGGAATGAAAGGTGAAATGTCTTGAACTATCTAGCAACCAAGTGTTGCCATTGATTTGCTATGCTGTCTGTTTGCATTAAAAGTGTTCTGTCCAGCGGTTTTGGGGAGATGTCACAGCAGTATGTGACATTCTGTTGAATTTACTTTTGGATGCATACTGTTTTCATCTTTCTGTTGATTTCCATTTCCAACAATGTATTTTACAGCATCTTAACCATATGTTGGAAAAGGAATAGTGATAGTGTTAATATGACAAAAAGAGCAAAACAGTTGACTGAAGATATTTTCCAGTTGCGTAGTATTTTGATCTATTTAGGCTACTGCTGATGGAGAGGGTATTTATGACAATGATGGCAGTGACAGAGGTGCAATGCTCCTTTGGTACGCTGAGATTTGAAGGTTTATTTTGTACAGCTTAAATCAAAATTAATAGAAGGAGATTTATAGGTGCGTAATACATCTTCACTTGGTTTTATATTGTATTATGTGCTAATTTGTAGAACGTCAAGTATTTAGCTCTGCAGTTTGACAATTCTTTTGACCTCTATAGTTTGTCGTGACGGATTTCCTTTGAAATGATGCCCTTATGCTATCGTATGAATTCACACTCTTGAAGTGGATTAGGTGCATCTTTGTGACGCTGAAAATGCTAAGGTTCCATTGAAGGTGACAGGATCTCAACTCTGCCATCATTTTACATTTGAAACACTAGCAAGAACATAAAACTAATTAGCTGTCTTTGCTTACAGCACCTCAGTTACCTGTTTCACCTCAAATCCAAGAAGCTTCCCACAAATGCAACCAAATAACAATAAATAAAAAATGGACATGGAATCATCTTATAGACGGCTGGAAGTGATCCACAGATTTGCAGATTTTCCCTCATCCACTACATACATGTTTTAATTCTGATCAGAGGGTTTCGGATTATCAGCATGGGTTGTTTCCCAGTGACTTAATCCAGCTAATTCAGATGGGCTGGCTAGCTCACCTGCAGCCAATTTGCTACTTCTTTTACAAATATCCTGCCAATGGTTCTGGACAGCTATAATATCTCCACTGGCTACTTCTCAGCAGTAAGGATTCTCAGTCTAGGATTCTTTGAGATGCAAATTTCAGTAAAAAGGCTACAAACTCAAATTCTAAACCACAATAATACCTACACTATCAATCAAAAGCACTAATGGAGGCTGTGATTCAAATTTGGATGTTTAAGATACAGGGTCACCTCAGAGTCATAACAACAGGGATCTTAAGAGTCTTAGCAGGGGTTGGAATTACTCCTCTTAATAATGTCAGTAAAGTCCCGCTAAAACAGAGTTTATGGGTGATTATAATAGTTCTCAGGTCTTTATCACTGATTGTGTAAAACCCTCGTTGCCTTTACTTATGAGCACATGCTGGGTGGTGGTTTGCAAAATCAGGATTAAAGGAAAGAGTGTGTAATAAAGCTTGTCGACAGTATACAGTAACACTTTCTTGACAAACATAATATCTAATACTTTTATTCTTCCCAAACATTATAGACAACAACATTTCAGGTGCGTTATAGTTTCATGTATTTCAGTGTCTAATGCACAGTGAAGATCATGCAGGCACATTCATTAGCCATTCACGATAAACTGTGACTATCGCAACTTGTGCTTTCTACAGTGTGGAGCTGATCAGCTAAAATGAACGAAAGGATTCACCACTCACAAACAAACGTATGCAAGCACAGTGGCATCACTGTTTAGTGGTCCAACATGGGCTGGTATGTGAGTGCGTTGTGCAGCAGCCGGTCAGTTTGCTTGGGAGAAACGACATACCCAACACGTTAAACCTACCTTCCTCTCCTCATGGAAAAGCATTTATTTAGCTACAGCTGTAGACATACAACATAAGAACCACAAATTAGTTAAACAAAGTCAACATGGTCAAATATCAATGGCAAAATTATTATTACTAGCCATGCTAAGTGGTTACTTATGTCACATTAATTCTTTCTGTGCATGACCATGTTATACTATAATGTGTACGTGACCAAATCTTAAAGTGACGTGAAATTTCAATGTCTAGGTTTGCGAACTCATTCCAGAAAATTTTAAATTAACACTACTTAAAGGAAAGCCATGATTTATTTCAACTTTGGTCTTATTTTTGCAGCTCAGTTGTAATCACCAAAGTATTTCCCTATATCCCAGAATGCACTGTAACATCTCTCAAAAATGGTTCTGATGGCGCAAAAAAAACAACCTGTTAAAATGTGAACTTGCTGTAAATACGTAGATGTGAAATCACGTCTGGGTGCCACAGCACTATACCACTTAAGAAGCATTTATTCAGTGAAGCTAGGCTAAGCTAACACCCCCTGAAACTGCTCACAGAGACATAAAAAGCCATCAATGAGTTTGTGTGGGTCTGTAAGTAGGAAGAATAGTTACAGTCCCTGATTTGAGGAAAATGAAGCTCTTCCAAAGTCCCCTGAAGCTAAATTCTCACTTTAAAGGTTTTCATGGTAGATGTTTCATTCACTAAAATGAGGTACCATTACCATGCTCTCTGGTTGGATTCATTAGCACACTGATCATAATGAAAAAGATAACAAGCAAGAGATGAAAGGACTGGATTTTACTCCCTGCCGTCATTCCCACAAATTAGGCATCCACAAAAAACAAAACCTCTATCTGTGTTGTGCATAATGCAGATAATGACACAGGAATGGTTCTGTATTTCTGATTTCTGCTACAGCCACTCTAAGGAAGGCAACAACAAAAAAAGGAAGAAATAAAATTGGGGAATCTGACCTTTGGTTGAAGCGCTTGCTGTCGCCTCACATGGATACACCATTTGTATCTCTGGCGGAATTCAGTTCCCTTCTGTTGCCCTGCTGAGAATAAATGAAGCTTCTTCAGGACCCTCGCTGTGTCTCTGGAACTGACTGGAACACTCTGAAGCACTGAAATTGGCACGGGTCCGTCCATACTAAGTACACCACACATTAGACAAGCACTACTTCAGCCAGACAAGTCCATTTGGTTAATGGCAGATTTTCACCCACAACCTTTTTATACCATAAATGCTCTAGCAGGAGTGTTCAATGACATGGGGATAATTACTTCTAATATGTCACTTCTTAATCTCACCTGCCACCAGATGTAAACAACCTAAAAATGAACAAGTCTAAACATACTTATATATTTAACATAATAATTTTTATTTATTTAGAAATTTTGACCCTTTATGTTTAATACAGTCTGCTGGTGTGCCTGCCATGTGTTGAGGCTGGGGTGCAGAAAAACTACAGGCCTTTTTCTTTGGTTTATTGTGATTGATTAATCAATTGATTAACTGAAAATATATTGTTAAAATTATTAATTATTAATGAATGAATACATTTATTTTAAAATTAATTCACAAATTTTAGTTTTTGTTATTTCATTAATCGTATTTCACCTCACGTATCTTTAGTCTACGCTTTACTGTATCTGTTTGTCACAGAACACATATTTTAATGACCTGCCTGGATCGTCAGTGGGATGTTCAGGTGAACTCATTTCCTGCCTTGAATTGTGGCAGCTTGTGTTATATTGGCTCGTGTGCTTCAGTGGAGGTTATTCCAGCTACAAGTTCAACTTCGCCTACCTGCTAAAAAAAAATGAACTGGAGCAGCTCAGTGGCTGGTTTTAAAAAGGGTAAAGTTGCTTGGCTCATGATTCCAACCTTCTGGATGGACATACCGAGCCTGACAGGTCAGCCAATTTGGATGTTTTTTGGCCGAAGAGCAGAGGAGTGTGGGTATCCTTCTGCTCATCACCAGCGACGCTGCCTGTCAACACGTGTCCATCAAGTGCAGCCCCGTTGTCACATTCTGCAGCTTTCATTTCGGAGTGTGCTGATTCACCGGTGTTCTGACAGCTGGTACTTGTGTAATCTCTGTATCCACTCTATCAAATGACACTTGGCCTATTTGCTGCTCTTCTCATATCCCCTCTATACGGCCAGCCTCCAATAGCTGAATATCTGATTGGCTGATGTACTGCTCCAAAATATCTTGTTTGGCTTCTCTGAATTATTGCATTTCCCACTGCCAAATAGTTGTGAAGGGGGGAAACTGTATCAAATTAGCTCAGATTAGCTACTGGCTGCCTAGCTTTTTAACTATGCCTTTAAATTGGTCTTTAAATTGTCATTATAGCTAAACAAATCAGGCTTTTTAATTAAGACGCCTAACAGGTTTGTAGCAGGCAACACCACCTTCAGACTAACTCCTGGTTTCTAATGTTAACAGATAAAATACGTGCTCATTTATATTGCTTACCATTAACCAAAGATTAGAAGATGTATGTCTTGTATGAACTGCTATGATATTAATGTAAGTACATTAATGTAGTCCTTCAAGAATGACATAGTCTGAATGAAACAATATATCACATCTCTGAAACAGTAATTACTATTTAAGGTTACAACACATTTCCTTTGAATTACATGAAAACTGGTCAAAATAATGCAATGGTGAGAGCCATACTTTTATTCAGTGTTTTATTGTAAATTCAACCTTCAAGCCACTCATCACTTGTAGCTTAAGTGTCAATTAAGTAGTTGTACTTGGAGTTGATGAGTGAAAAATTGTTGATGTGTGAGTTGACGAGTAGCCGCTGAAAGCAGGTGAGATTTCAGCTGAAGCCTAAGTGCTGAAAGGAGTTGGAGTTTTCGCTGGCATATCAGCTCTGACAGAAGAAAATGTCACTGTCATCATTGTCATTATTGTTGTCATCATCAGTGTCATCATCATCTTCTTGGTGCGTCATTAGCTATTGATCCATTTCGAAAAGAGAGTAAAAAGAGGAAAAAAGAAAAGCTTTACAGTGAAAACCAGACCCATTATTTTGAATAATCTAGTTCATTACCAATATTTTATTGAATCATGACAGTGCATTAGCTATCAATATGCAGCTCAGTTGTGTATGGGTAAAGGACTTATTTTAAGGTAGATTTTCTGGTCTAGATAAGAATTTACTGCTTATTTTATCCTGCTGAGAAGAAACAATTCACATAAACATAATATATCTGCTGGGACTATAATACTTTACTGTCTTTTATCTTGGATTTTCCCCTCTATGAACATTATTATTGACACTAAATGGCAGCTTGTAGAGGGAAGCCCTGGCTCTCTCACTCTCAGAGAAATACTACTTCTTTTAGACAGCTTCAAATTATTCTGCAATCAGACTCCGCAGTGGCTTCACTGGAAATCTTGATGTGATGTCTTGCCATGCAGTTTTGTCCAGATAGGTGTTGAAATTGGAACAAATACAGCAAACAACATGGGTTCTTTTTCTTTTTCTTTTCACATATTGCTTGATTATTCCCTCAGACCTTGTAGATCTTAATGCACATCCTCTGTTCTAACAGCATTTTCTGATTGTCATAGCCTTTTAGCGATAAGGGAAGGGAGCGTTGAAATCCTCCGCTGACCCCCGTTGATGGGTAACTATCCCATTTTTGAAGAATAAAGGCAGACTCCTGTGAGGTGCAGGAGCCATGTTAAGGGTCATTACTCAGTTATGACTTTTCATGTTTGTTCAAATGGAGGTGAAAGGACAGATTCGGTTCCTGTGCAAAACACATTTAACTAGTAGGTTCCTTCCTTCCATCCCATCCTTTTTAAATGTATTTATTCATTTTTGAAGACATAATGGCTAAGCTCTCATTTATATCATGTTGTAGCAAAAGCAATAGTTGTACTTGGAGTGGAAATTTCAGTGTAATACCTATCTTGTAAGGTTCAGTAAACATATAATCGGCCTAATCTCTTTCAAATCAAACAAACCACTTTATGTACATTCTGCACTCTGTCTTTCTATAATCTGGCTACTGTGAAGTCAAACTGGCTGATGATGTATATTATTTAATTTCGCTGTTACCATCCAGACTTAGTTAATAAAACCCTCATCTGGCTTACAAAATGCTGGAGGGTGCAGGAAGTTTGGTTTTACTGGGTTTGTGAGGTCTGCACAGATGAGAGCGAATTCAGACGTGGCAGTTTCATCCGTGATTTGTGTCAGTCATGCAAATGTCATCTGTTTTCAAAGCTGACAATTTTCATGTTCACCTGTCAAGCTTGTAAATTGAATGACAGGACTGTATTCCAGGAATGTAGGCCTGATGGTGTGAAAGTAAAATCACCACAAAACCACATTTTCTACACATTTTTTTACATCTCAAGCAGACTTGAGACTTGAGTATTGACTTTGACTTTCCAACTCTTTAAGACTTGACTGGAGACTACGCTAACACAGCTTTTTTGTGACCATCCCCACCTCCACATTTGTCAGCAGGGAAAATTTACAAATAGCTCCCTTGAAGTGACTTGAGACTTGAACTTGTAAAGATTGACTAAAGACTTGACTTGGTTTTGTTACAATAGACTTGAGACTTTCCTCAGGCTTGTCTGAAATGACTGAGGACTTGACATGGACTTGCCTCAGCTCTGGTGTGGACAGACTGACAATCATCGTATTGGCCCTGGAGCTAGCAGACAAAAATACATGAAACCAAACTGTCCTGTGACATTTCTCCTTAAGAATACATCACTGAGAGTTACGCAAGTCCACCAGTGATACATGTAGGCCATGTTTATGCTGTCAGCTGTCAGTTTACCAGCTCCACCCTGCATCTCCACCTCTATCATTCTCTTTTAAGTGTCGACAACACAGCTGTCTCCCCTTTTATCTGTTTATCTGTTGATTCTCTTTTTTCTATCTCAAACACGCGCTGTGCTCTTCTCTTATCTTTGGTTTGTGTCCCTTGAGTGTCTGTCTTTGCCCACTCTCTCCTTCCTACCTGGCCTTTGTTTGCAGTTCGCAAGTCAGCTTCTTAACTGCACTTTAAAGAAGGATATTTTGGGTTATTTCCAAATGTTATTGTGATCTTTTAATCTAAAATATTTTTTCTGTTGCGCTGTATTGAAATTCTCACGCTGTAAATGAAAAAGTATGACTTGATTCTAGTGCAAGTTTGTGTTGTTCTGCTCCATCAGGTTTATGCCTCAGGGACATACACTCACCTGTGAGACGTCATTGTTTCTTAGTGACGGGTCAAACAGGGCATTTCTGCAGGGAGAGTGCAGCCCCAAAGTGATGGCTCCCTCACTCTCTATTCTTCTCAATTAGTAACCAGTAGAGGCCTTACAACTCCAATAAACAGCAGTTTCCATCAGATGGTAAACTGTTTAGCTATCTGTGGGACCAAGCTTTACTTGTCTCTTTCCGCTGACTGTGAACCAGAATTAAAAATAATGAGGTAATTTAAACCATTAAGAGACACAGAGAAAAAATCACCTGAGAAACTGAGATCGAAAGTAAACGTAGTGATGTGAAGTGAGTCTTTCAAGGCTAGATTCTGTGTCTTATTTTTATTGCAATTGGATTTCATCACTACCGTGATGAAATCTCATCGAGATTGTCTTCCGGTGATGTTTCACTGAACCAGCACCTGACCAGATGTCGTTGAACAGGTAAAAGAAAACAAATACTTTTTTTTATCATCCACCCCTTGATTTATTTCAGTGTAGTTAAGCAGGGCACAGAAAACAGCAGAGCAGCACAGGGATTACAACCATGTCTCCAATGTTTCCTACAAAACATATTTGCTGTTGCAGTTTAGTTAGAAATGAAATGTAGAAATGTATTTTCTCTGACACAGGGTAGGAAGCAATGGACAGAAATCAGACTGAAAACAAGTAGATATGCAAATCTACTGCTTGAGCCTACACATATGTTTCATAAATAAATCTGTTAACCAACAGATTTATTTCTGTATGATAAAAATAGGAGCTAAACCTGGTGACTTTTTCAGGAATGAAGCAGAACTTGCCCCTGATAAATGGACCAAAATACAAACTGCTTGATTAAAGGTTTTGAATATTATATTGCATGTTTGTTAAATTAGTTTTAGAACATTAAAGACAAGCCTTAAACAAGCTACGTGTATGTAGCACACCCATTTGGCTTGCTAACACTATGAAAAAGTGACATGGAGCTTCCACCAGATGGGACTTTAAATATTGTTTGCCCACTTACGTTACATTATGATGACATCATCTAACGGGGCAGAGTCAAATTTGCAGCAGCAGTCACTTTTCACCTCATGGCGATTGGTTAACATCTACCAGTTCCCACAAAAGAGGCAGATTTGTATGCAGCGTGAGAGGAGGCTCTGCTGCAGAGATTCAGTTTGCAGCAAAAAATCTCCTCCCTGCTCCTGCCTGTTAAGTGTTTTGTACAATTGCAAGGTAGCAGTCTAACTGGGTAAACCTCACCTTTTTATTAATTCAGTGCATTCTCTCCTTAGGGTTATGACTTAGAACACTATTGTTACATCAAAATATTACAGTTTTACTCAGCCTCAATCTTAAAATGTTTCGGGGGACCAACACTGTATTTTGAAGTGGAAATGATGCCCTTGATTTAGAGACAAGCTTGTTGAAGCCACTGGCAGCTCGCACATTGCTGTCAGTAAAACTAAGATTATTCCAACATGCACCAGGCTTTATGCTTCTTGACCTCCTTTCAGCTCAATGACCCCAAAGGTGAATTAAAGAGAAGCTTTTCAGCCCAGAATTGTTTCAAGACTTTCTCAAGTGGTCACACTGAGTGAAATCAAAGTGAAATGGACAATTCCCTGATATGACAATGGGGTCATTGCTGCCATTTGGATTAGATACAATAACCATTTTTCTCCACGGGTTTCCAGCCACCCCCCCATCCTTCATCCCTAAACCATTACCATCAAGTATGGTGCTGCACTCGAGGAAATTCTATCATTTGTCAAGGGAGGTTTCATCTTTCTTTATCTGCTCACCCATCTATTATGTCAAATACCATGGTGAGCTGATGGAGGTCTAGTTCCAGAGCTGACGAAGGGGAGATTAGCACACCCACACTTCCTGCTGCTCTTGACCTCTGGCCGTCAGGGTGGCCTCACACATAAGAGTATGGAGCCAGCAGAGGATGCACCGAAAGAGAGGAGACAGAGAAGAGGCCGAAGGCAAATCCTCCACGGTTTTGAGAATTCAATGCTCTGTCTGGAGCTGTAGGAATACAAACTGTGTACGACAAGGCCATGGTGACAGGAAGCAAGCCGGCAATCGATGAACTTTGATGAAAAACAATTTAAGCAAAGAAGAAAATGGTAGGAGTCTGATATGGCTAATGCATGCTGCCCACATGCGCTCACACCTAGATAAATGTCTGTGTTGTCTCAACACATGGGAAGGTCTCTCTGCAGCCGCTGAGTATCAGAGCTTAACAGTTATGACTTAGCAACAGATGTGAATGTTAGCTGATTCTGCTTTAGCTTGGTGAGGAATTGCTATCTTCACTAAAGTATCTTAACTGAAAATGCCAGACCTCAGGCATGTAGTAATGGACAAATTATAAGAGCATGATGATGAAGTTGGTTTTCTGCTCAACCTCTATGTAACATACAGTGCATGGCTGTTATGGAGGTAATGACTCAGAAGTGGAACTTTCTTAGAGAGATAAAGTGCAGGAGTGTGGGGGGTACTGCATTATAAATGTCTTCCTCCTGATGACCGTCAAGGTAATTCTAATGTAAATGTCAGTCCACTGGACCAGTGTTAAGATCTAGGCTGGACTCTGATGTTATTTACCAAAGACTCTGTTGCCCCACGGCAGGTTATCTCTTAAGTGCCTCTCTGTTGTCAATGTCATTAAATATCAAAATTTAAAGGGGATTATTTAGCATGTCATGTGTCATTTGGCTTTAGCTCACAAGTTCCATCAGGACATAAAAAGTAGTAAAGAAGAGAAAGGGGTTTGTTAGTTTCTCTCCAGTGGTGGTGATAGTAAATAATAGATACATTTTGACTGTGGATTGCGAGCACAGAGACAAAATGCAGGGGAAATAGTAACTCCCACTGAAAATATAAATTGGATTTTGTTTGTGTAAAATAACAGAAACCTTAAAAAACATCTCAGAGAGGTCAGTGTATTCAATGTCTTCTGTGCAGTTTGTACAATTGATCATATTGCCAATGACTTCTTCCACCAATTAATACAATATGGAGACACCATTGGGATAACATGGATGGGTTGTTTGGAACTATATAAATTGCCAGTGACTGTCTTCTAAAAAACAGGGCTATGGGTTGTCTGCAAGCAAGTTAGAATGACCTATAGTTGGGTTTCATTGTTAGGCGACTGTTGTTTGGCATTAGTAACCAAAACTGAGGCAAAGGAGGAAGTCAGGTGACACAGTATAAAGAGTCATAAAGTCACTCTCAGGAGGAGGTTGAGGTGGATGGATGGGTGGACATAATGCAGGACAGACACTGCTGTTAGTTTCCTGTATGAGACAAATAATTGCGTATTTATTAACCATGACGACAAAGGTCTTGCATGTCTCCTGCCGTAGGGGCGCTATTTCAGGAGTCTCCTCCATAGATTGTATCAGAGGGCATGGACAAATGACCCATATGGTTGTTCAGTGACCAGTATATGTAGCACCTGTGTTCTGTAGGTTTTGTTGTGGTTTATGGGCTGTCCCTCTGTCTTAAGGCATCTGATATCAGGTACTGGTGAGATTTTCAGTATAAGACTGAGAGGGAAATGCAGGCACCGTTTTTGCTTTTGGTTTATTTTAGTTTTTTCTAGTTTTATTGTTGAATCAAAGGGTGACAAAGTTCTGTTCTTTGCTTAAATTCTACCACATCCCTATTTATGAGTCACTGGTAAAAGCTTTAGGCTGGCAGCGATTCTCGGACTGTAAATCACCATTAATCTGCAACACAGTAGCAAAGTAACTGGAGGAGCAAGAGAGTGAATCACAGAGAGCGGTGGATGCTTTGAGCTTTACCACACAACCATATTTCTTCCTTTTATTTGCAGATTTGATCTTTCTCACAGATTCTGACAGTGACATTCACAGTTGGCAGCTAATGTGAAATTCACACCTAGCTTTTCTCTTTTGTTTACTGTGCCCAGTATTGCGTTCACCAACTGTATCCACTTGTGATGATTCTCACAGTCCTGTTTGTAACAATGCATCGCCTCACATTCATGTGATACGTGCTGTAGTATATTTGCTCTCCTTAAACATAAAATAAGCGGTAAACCAGCAAGGGCCTCTGAATGTTTATGCCAGAAACAAAATAAACATCTCATGGTATGCAACTCTGGAGAGTTCTGCATTCATAAACACAGCAGTGGTATTGTAAGGACATAATGCTCAGCCCCTCAGCTCACACTATGATGTTACTACTTTACATATGCAGAGAGGATTGTTTTAGATAAGGATAAGGATTTCATGAAGAATTAATAAATTAAGTCCAAGAAGATTTCATGTGGCAGTGGCTTGTGCGCATTACATGTTGCTCCAAAGTTGATGTTTGACTTTAATTGGAGCAGTCAATAACAGCACAGCCCAGTTAATTGGTTCTGTTTTACAAGTGATAAGACATGTAGGTGCCTATTAAAACTTTGCTAAATTTTATTAAAAAGCATAGAAGCATATTAATGAATTTATTTTATTATGTAGCAGATTCTATAGGGTTTTTTGGACATGCATATTTAAGGGAACATGATAAACCAAAGCGATTAAAAAGTGACATTTTTTACACACACTGCAGTCCTTTTCTGTGCCATCACCGCATTAATCCTGACTTGTTTCTTCCACCCACTAGATTAGTACACTTTGCATGTACCTGTTGATAGATTGTTGGCCAGGTAGGTGAAACCAGCTTTTTTTTGTAAACCCCATAACCTTTCCTGTTAAAATTTCCACCAGTGCACAGAAAATCACCAATTTGAAATTAAATGGGCTGATTTCTATGTAAGTGTCAGCGTGCTGTTTGTTCCATCCAAACCTTTTCATATTGTGTTGTACAATGAACACTAGCTTTTAGGGGCGCTCGTTGGCTTCAAGCTTTAATCTTGTTTCCTCATAGAATCGCTGTGCTAAAAAAGTGTTCACTCCACAGAGGAGAATGATTATAGACTTCACAATAATACATTTTTAATACAACGTCATGCCTTTTTTTTTCTACGAGTTGAGTGGTTTCGTTATTTGCTATTCAGGCACTTAAAGACAAACCTTACGGAAATATTTTTCAGGACCTTTAAAAGCATGTTTGTGATTACATTTGTTGTAAATTGCTGCACAATCTGAGAGAGTTTTGGCAGATAAGATTTCTTTATTCAGAGGAAAAAAACAAATGAAGTCAAGCTGACTTACATGATAGAAATGTAATCCAGGAATTAAGCTGTTTGTTGCGTAGTTTGCAATGTACATACGAACTGTTCCATATTCATAAAATGTGTATTTCATATGAGGACAGGGTTTGGAAGAAATGGTAATGCCAGTGAAATGCATTTGCAATGCATCTTTCTGATCCTTTCCAGTACTCTCAGTGAAGTTGTCTTCATTCACAAGTGGAGGCTCTACAGTTTCAGGCCTACTGTATTATTTGTGATGAGTTTGCTACATCTGTAGTGAAAAGTCTGCCCATGTTTGTGTCCAGTGTGAATAATTTTTCTTGAGCCAATTTATGTTTTCCTTTGAAGGGGAAGTCTTGAGTCTGGGTGGTTGGTGGAAAGCTTTCAAGCCCTTTTGCTTTGAACATCAAACTGCTTGTCTTAAGATTTTCTCAGAGTGAGAAGTGAAGAGCAGAGAGTGAGGAGAAAAGGAGAGAGAGATACTGACATGAGGAGTACCATGCAAGGTGTCAGGTGAGTGATTTTAAAGTTCTCCTGAGGGGCTGCACTGCAGGTGCAGATAAGGACAATCTCAAAATGTCATGGCAGCTTCGTAAAGAAATTAAATTTGACTCAGAAAGGACATTTCTTACATGCCAAATGAATGATTTAAATTCTGCTTTAATGAGCCTTTCAATTAACAAGTTGTCCCTCAGGAACATAGTTTATGGTGTTATCACCTGGTCATGTTCCTCCCTGTGCCATCATCTTGTCCATAAATACGTTGAAAGACGCAGTTAATATTCTTCCCAAATTATGGCTGAATCATGGTGCTCTATGGGAAAATATCCCCCCCCACCCCCACCCAAGAGTAGAGACATGTTGTTCATATACGAAAATAGGGCTTAACTGATAAAGCTGAAAAGTTCAAAGGTTCTTGGCTGTTTATCAATTATCTTATGAAACTGAATTAGGCATGGATTCCTTCCTTTACACTGCGCTCTTTTTCCAGCAGAGGACATTGACCTTATACACTCAGTTGGCAGTTCTCCTCATTGCCCAGAAGTATTGTGAATATATTTTTTAATACAACTGATTCATTTTGAAGTTGCGCCTTTTTTGCTCACCACTCAAACACATTGTGCTTGACTCAGTAGAGCTTGCTTTCTCCAATGATAGCAGTCCATCTCAGAATTTATACTAAAAGTGCTCCTTCCAACTCAAGACCTTATCCTGTCATCAAATTTACTTTTTCTCATGTATTATAAGTCATTTGGTTTATTGTATAGACAACTATCACTGGCCAGAGGAAGACATCTATGCAACACCAATGTTTGATGCGTCAGTCATGTTAAGATTAGTTAAGATAACATTGTTACAGCAGCAGCAGGGATTGTAAAAATAGAAAAGACATAAATACTGGTAGAACACCAAACAAGATATAAACAAGACAATATGATAAAAATATAAACAAAAGAACACCATACACAGGACTATATACATAGAAACAGATTGAATTGAATACTGATGTTGCACACTTTGAAATAATATTGCACAGAATGAGTGAGTGATAAGCAGCTGTTTCGTCAGTGGATTAAAGCGCAGAACTCTGCTAAGCAGGGCTAAGGAGCTCAAGAATGTATGGCAATAAGTCAACAGAGTGCCTCTAGTTTTAGTAACCTATGATGGACATGCATTTGTGTGCTCACATTAGTAAGTTTTAAAGAACGTAGTCAATCAGCCCTGTCTCCTAGAAATTATGTTTGCAAACCACAACAGCAAATACCAGGAAATGTAATTGTGACCAGATTACATTTTATATTAATGTAATGACGACATGTTGTTAATTTACTTCTCTGACAAGGTGCAAATAGGCTGATACTGAATGTATCGGTAAATATCTGTAATGTTCATATCAGATTTTGCAATACAATATCCATTTGTAGCAATACTTTTTTTATGGTTATGTTTAGGCAATCACAGCACCTGGTCAAGCATCATATTCCTGCCCTAATCTTTATCAAGTGATTTTGTTGCCTTAACTGACCAAAGATGGGACTCGGGATGTGAACCCGAGCAATTACACTTCCTACGCAGTGTATTTGCTGTTGCAGTTTTGTTGTATTGAAACATAATTTGCACAAATGCTTGAAAAAGTTTCTCAGTCTGTTTGCACTTTCAGCAAATTTGGACAAGAGAGTGAGTTAAAATTAGACTGTGATGATTAAACAACAGTTTTTCTTGTCCAACTCTTCTGCCATGTTGTTCAGTAACTTTCATGTCTTTTGGCACTATTCCTAAGCTATTTTCATGAAACAGCTCCATTACTAAAGCATGTAGCTAGAATATATGAGACAGCTAGTCATGCATTTACAGTAAACCATGCTCTCTAGCATATCTCAAATGTGTCATTCTCAAGCTATTCGATTAGAAATTCATTTGTGGCTTGGCTTCCAAGACAAAATTGCAAATGTTTACAATGGGCATCGTTTCCAAGACCTATCACTCCTCCTCACGATCCAGAGCTAAATTTCACTCCTGTGATGATGGCCATCTGGTCTGGCCCGAACTTGGGAATATGTTCAACTCTGCAAATCTGTGTTGAAATGGAACCATAGACTTTTAGGCACACTGTTGTCTACACTTTGTACTCTTTGCTGGCTACTTATTTTCCCAGTGTTTTGTTGTCAGTCTTACTCCTACCACAGAAATGCAGGAGTCATATGGTAGTTGCCTTTTGGCTGTGAGGTTAATCAAAGAGGGGCTTTGTAGTGGCAGCAGTCCTTTCGGTACTGAGGAGGAGCCAAAAGCTGCTTCTGTGGCAGCAGTTGCTGGATCCTCTAAAGTGGGTCAGACTGAGCGGCACACAGAAATTTATATTTAATGTTCCCTGTGGAACTGATGCTTTAGACCATGAATAATTCTTCATAGACAATGGCAGTGTTCGGTTATATGCTCCTATATACATACATATTGTACTGCCTGACATGTCACGCGTGGTGACATATTCAGAAATTCAGAGTGCAGCTGATTACTGTTTCTCTTGTTGTTTCTTTGAATCTATATTGTGATGTACTCCATGTGGTTAGGTTCTTTCGTAACAGCATGTGTGCACTTGTCTCTGTAAACCAGTATGAGGGCGACTGTGCCAGTATCAGAAATGTGAGCATGCCTGTATCTTGTCTGGACATTTCACGCCAACCTCAATTGTGTGCTAAGCGTTACTGCACAGTTGGTGTGGATTCATTGGCTTGTGTCGGTGTGTGAAAGTGGCACCACTTTGTGAGCTTGGTGCATGAAAGTGGCATTGCCTCACCAGTCAATAGCATGAATTATGTATGGCAGGAGAAGGTGAAAGCCATGTTCTGCATCATCTGCAGGCTGTTCAGCAAATTAACATTTGGACAGCCATTTGCTGGCTTTAGGAGGGGTTTGGGCCTTGTTTAATGGCTTGCTTACAGTTCAGAAATAAATCTCCTAGTCATTTTTCTTAACAGGTTTCCTCTCTTGCAAATCATTTGTGACTGAAGCGGTCCCACTTTAAGGGAGCAGACTATAAGGCGTGGGCAGTGAAAAGGGCAGATGGAAGTGATCTTTAATTGGCTAGCTGCACGTCAGGTCTAATCAGGACTGGTGTTCTGTCATCCAAATCCTTCGAAGATTGTTTCTTTGAAAGACAGGCATTCAGCCTGACATGTTCATTTTACCCCTGAAGGCAATATCATTCAGGGTTTTCCCTAAAGCCTGATTTGCACAGGACTAGTACTGCCTGGGCTCCACCTGTGATTTGATAAAATTGCAGAGGTTGTCTGTGTTATTAAGCCTGTGGAAATCTGTCAATTATCTGTTGAGTAAAAATTCGACTGCAAATTACCATATTTTATGGTGCAAACACAGAGCTCATCTGATATGGTTTAGCCTTAACATTTGGATGGCAGAGCAGTTCTCATAATGACTAGAAAGACAGTTTGAAGTCCATTAATATCATCATCTGTACATTTTTTTTTTTACACTTTCTTTCACTCTTGTTACTTCTCTTCCCTTACAGATATCATCTTCACATTCAACCCTCACCCTTAGCTCTCTTTGTATTGTGTCTGTGCTACTTTGTTTCCTGGAAGGCAACATTTTGACCATTGTTAATGTTGCCTTTGTGTCGCTCTTTTACAAAGCGAAAGCTGTCCGGTAAATTGGTTCAGATTACTCTTCATGTTTGTTACTGATTTTTAGTGCAAACTTCACAATGGAATAATGAAAAAATCTAATGTCCCAAAGCCATGACCCATGACTGATTTTAAAAGATAGCTACTGGCTACACACCAAACCCTTTCTCTGAAGAAAGAAAAAGACATTTGGGATAGCTGAAGAGAAGCAGCTTGCTTCCAGACCTTTCAGTATATCTCCCAGTAGGCCTCAGTCTGGTCTTTAGTCATGCTCAGATATTCTTTCTCCCTTCCTCTAAGAGCTTCAATCCCAGTGACTCCAACCTTCCATCACTCTTTATTCAGGAGAAAGGTCTGGAGCTTTTGGAATAAATGAAATCTAGTAAAAAAGGCTATGCATCCACTGAGTGACTAAAACATCTTAACTACATTTCAGTGACTTTCTGCATTAGTGGCCCTCACGAGCAATTTGAGCTGCCTCTCTTTATTATCCCCATGTCAGTATTATATTATATATGCATTTAATATTCCCATGGCACATTTTTAGCCCATATATATTTTTTCTAATCGCTTTCATATAGATTAGTTAGATGTAAATAGCCTGGAGATTTTTTCAATGTTGATTAAAACTGACGAACCTAATAAGGGTGAATTTTCCAAATGGTTATTGGATACTGGATAGTGCATTATTTCCTACAGATTGGAATTAAAGTCATACTGCATTCAAGCACTTAAGTTACTCATTCCAGTAGAAGATAACAATAGCATAGTGCTGCACAAACATTAACAGAGTGTGTGGTACTGAATACTTCTCCCACTACTGACAGTCACACAATAACACAAACACACTAATCAGTTGAGGCAGCAGAGTCTGGTAGTGATACGTAGCGAAGTTTCTGGTTAAACAAAAAGGATCTTACACTTTAATAAAATGGTCTATTTCTGTAGGAATCCTATCCATAATGTTGTCAAGATGCTTATGTTAACAGTCTGTACTTGTGCTTGTTAGTGGCAAAAACAATAAAATAAGACCTGGATTCAATAATTCAGCAGCTATCCTTTAATAAATGGAGTCCTAAACATAATCCAGGCAGTGATCATGTTGCCACCCCAACATAACTGGGAGAACAATTTAGAAGTATATGAACTTGGATAGGGTGAGATAGGGTTGTTATAAAGTCACTACTTGAATCAACAGTGCCTTTCTGGCCACCTCTTTTTTTATACATGAAGGAGCACAAATATGGGAAACAAAAAATGCTGTCCGACACAGTACCACCACAACTTTCTGCCTCAGTACCACAGGTACTGAATCAACAGCTCTCTGACAGACATTTCACAAATATAAAATTTATCATTGGGATTTTGTATTGGTTAGCACTGGAGTCTACAAGAAGATTTTTTTTCTGGTCCCCCAGTTCAAATGTGGGGGAAATCCTTTATTTTGTTGACAGCAAACACAAAAATTATGCCTGCAAAAACATGAGCAAACCAGGGACAGATACTGAACTTAAACCCTCAATGAACACATTTTAAATGACTAATAGAATTTTATAATAATATCATAATATTGTTTCCAACACAAAGGTGCCAGCAAAACAATAAACAGTAAGTCTTGAAGAGACTAGATGAGTTAAGATAGATATTTCTTTGATGAAATGTTTGGCAAGATATTCAAATGTTTGTTTGGGTCAGTGAAAGCACACTGCTCTATGTGAAGCCTTCACACTGATCTTTGAAGATAAAGTTGCATACTTATACCCTGCAACTCTGTGCTCATCTAAATCCTCGACGTCTGTTGTCAGTAACATTACTGCACTATTGCTATGCCATTTGCAAAGTTTTTGGCAGAGTTTGCAAGCTACAGTGCAACACTTGCATAACACGTTTTTGGAGGCCATTGCCCTTTATTCAAGCTTTGAAGTAATGTTTTGGCTTTGAACACCTAAGCCTCGGGGAAATCACAGCTTTTCACAAATATCAGGTTCACAGGTTCAGATCCACGGGAGCTACGATCTGTGAGTTATGGAATGGAGTTGTTCAAAATGCTGTGCTAATATTGGTTGGAGTTAATATTTGTTGTGAACTTGTTGTGACCATAGTGTACACCTAAATGTGACAGTAAATAAGAAAGAATAGAAATGTGTGTCATCTTCTATCAGTGGAAGTTCATGGACAAGAAGTGAATCTTTGGATGTGTCTCTACTAATTCAAAATGCTGTTTGTATGTAAAAAAATCCATTAAACTGATCACCAACCTGGTGATTCTAAACAGTATTTGGATATGGAAATAGCGCCATAAAGTTTTCTAATTACAGTCTCTGACAGACTCTTCATAAACTGACAGCATAATACTCTGTGATTCCTTTACATTATGGGATGCTCAAGCAGATAACTGATTTAGCTTATTTATTTTAGGAGGGAACTTTATCAGTTATGCAGCTACAGAAATGCTGAAATATGACCTATCCTTCTGCCTTATTATTTTCATTTTTGAATTACTCAGGTCTCTCCTAGCAGCGCCCCCCCACCCAAACCTAATTTAATACTTAATAATATGGATAATGAGAGGAATATTTCTAAAGTCTGTCCAGCATCTGTTACAAGTATATCAAAAATGTAGATTTTATAAGGCTTAATAGAAACTGACAAGAGGATCTGATACTTTTCTTACTTATGGTTCATAACTTTTTATATAATTTCTGACTTATGTTAGTCCTTTTTAAGATCCCACTGAGAATATATTATGCTCCAGAGTAGAATAATGAGATCCCAATTCTTGGTGCTGTAAGAAACCAAGAAGTGGCTTTTTGCATATGTTTTGGTCCTATGACCATTTTGGAAATGTGCTATTGATAATTTATTTCTGAGACACTTAATATTATACTGTACTGTATCTTTGAATCCCCCCTTGTGTTTATTAGATAGTATTAGAAGAGACTATTGGGATTCACGCAATGAAACATACATAGATTTTGCACTACTGGCAGCCAGGAAATGCATTCCCATTCTTTGAAATCTACCGTTTTGCCAACTGTAACACAACAGTGAATTGAGCTCTCAATTTACTGGCTGGCTGTTGATGTTTATTATTATATCAAAGAGAAGTCCCATCAGTTTTATAAGATTTTGCATTCTGATATAGAAAATATCAAAAACTGTTTAGTGCCACTTAGTGAGGAAACGATTTGAATGATTTGTTTGTGTTTTAGGTGCATTCTTTCTTTGTGTTTTTACACTCATGGATTTTGATATCAGACATAGAGATTTTGGTGTAGTGATACGTAGGTGTTAGGGCTGCATGTGGGAGATGTATATGCTGGATATGTTAAAATATATTGTATCCACATGATAAAAAAAGCAAAGTGAAAAACGTTAGACTGCTGAGTGTAACATACTGTAATGCTGCTATTTAAATAACCCTCCTTCCCTCTCTCCCTGTCTCTTCCTCTTTTCTCCTAGGTAAGCACTTTCTTTGCTCTGTGTTGGTAGTGGTGATGGAGGACTGACTGAGCGTGCATCCTGTTGCTGTCAGCCCTGGTGAAGGTTTCATGCAGCTGAAATGTGAGGCAAGAGTGATTAAGGTGATGCATTGAACCAGTGTGCCCATAACAGAGATGCTCCTTGCTCTGGTTCTGGCAAAGTCAGCAGTATGATACACAAAGGAGCAAATTTCACTACATCTCACACTCAACCACTGGTACCCAGTAGGCCATCAGTAGACAAAGAAATCTGAAGGCGTGTACTCAGTAGTGCACAGTGCTGCCTTGACCCGGTAAAATTGTGTGAATTCACTTTGTACTAATGTCAGTTCAGTTCAATTCTTGAATCCCTTAATTTGAAGCTGGAGTTATTGTTTTTAAGGATCATACCAGTAACTTAAAGCCTTCTTACTTTATATGGAGCTTTAACCTGCATCTCATGGTCTTCTTTAATGGAAGAAGTCACGACTGATGGGTTACAACCTTCCCCCCACCTATTATCACATAACTCAGGGTTAAGTGCACAATCCATCCTCAAATGAAGACCATGAGATGTGGTCGCAAGCTCCGGATTAAGCAAGTAAGTGGATCTTGAGTTGTTGTTTTGCTAAACTTTTGGTAAACTTTCATATTCACTATACCAGTGATTTAGCTTGTTTTAGCTTGTGACATACTGTATAATGTGCAGCTAACCGTTTAGCAAACCATGCTGGTGTGTTTTAAATATTTGAAAGGTTTGGTTTGACTTTATTTTGACTGACACCCATCTTTTACTTAACAGTAAACTTCTCAGTGATTCACCAAAAGGCAAAAAAAAAAAAACAACAACAAACAAACAAAAAAACAGGACCTTTTTCATTCCTGTAATTTCCTCACTCTCTTTGTTTATGTTTGTATTTGTGAAAACAGTAGCTCTTGAATCTTGCACCAAATAACCACAACAGAACACCTAGAGAGTGCAGGTCATGACGGTCTTCCATGAAACTGCAGAAGTGGCTCTCAAATGTTTATAGGCAGCAGTTACTCATGTTTTGAAAGCCAAGCATGATATAAACAAAGAGCCAACTGCAGTCTAGACTGATGGTTCTTGTTGTTTTTTTCTTCCTGTGATCTAAACTGGCATGAACACCAAGGGAAGCAAATTTTGGCTAACAGCACTCACACATCCATCATACTAAACTCAAGTTTCAGAGTCTAGAATCTGATATGTTTTGACATTCTGGACTGCCAAAATCTCTAATCTCCTGGACTGACAGGTTGCCAAAGCTAAAATAAATGAGCCACTTTGAGAAGTGACTTTAATTGGACAGTGTGACTCAAATATCCAATATGTATTCAGTGGTAATTACTTACTTTGTACTTACTTTAGATTTAACTGGTGCTCTATATTTCCATTAAGAAATTGACCAAAAACAATGATTTAGTCTATGTGGCAATACTTTCTGACCTCCCTAGGCCCATTGGTTAAGACATGCATTTTAAATAATGTATAACAAAGTAGTTTCATTTTTAAAAAGACTAAGTAATTTTCTTAAAACAGCTGGGTACTGTAGCTTGAGCAAACATTACTCATACAGTTGTAAATCGTGAGTTTGCCTGGGACTATTTTCAGTGATGGATTAATGCACATCTCAGGCAATAGGGAATATTTATAGCACCAGGATGGTGTATGTGGGAGTAAGTCAAAATCAGCAATGGTGGTCATGTTGTAACATGTCACCCACTGTAACAATGTAACAATTTTTAATACAACAGTGGAGCTCTATGGTGCAAAGGAATGGGCTGTATCAGGACCACGTCATCGTTGGTCTCAGTGTTGCTTTCGGCCTTGTTTGCTGCCTCAAGTAGCAGCAAGTGAACAGCCTTGTGTATGCTCACTTGTGTGTCATTTCTGTATAGAAATATGCAGAGTCACATTTGATGCATCTATGGGGGAGACAGTCAGCGGAATATAATCATCCTAAGTGCACTGCATCATTTTGCTGCAGAGTGGGACAGGCCATCTTTCCACTTCAAGCCTTTCACTTTGCATTTGATAGAAAACACAGCACATCTCTTATATCAGCTACTAGCAATGTGTCATTTCTCAAGTAGTGTGGTCATTTAAGGAGGAATGTTGGATGTGTCAAGCTGTGCATTTCTACAGTGGCTTGACACATTTATTACAAGAGACTGTACCATTGATAAGTGATTAATTCAAACATTTAGCAAACATTCCTTTTCAAAGCTGAGCTGTTAAATGAGATATTCCAGTAAATGTGGTTTTAAAAGTCGATTCATATGGATAAATGGATGAAATAACAGGACAAGTAAAGCAAATGAAGAAAAAAGAACGTAAACGAAACGTCTAGTCATTTCAGTGACATAGACTGTTAATGTGTTAGCTTACAGCCAGTTCAGAAAATACCAAGGAAAATGACAGTGACAGATCTGCCTGGCTTCACGTTAAATTCACTTGAACTCTGTGTTTCATCACTCATCCCTGTGCTGAAATGTCTCGTTTCCTCTTCCTTGACATTTTAACAACGTAATGTGGCAGCTCCACTGCTCAGATTGAGTTCTCTGTATATTTGTTTTGATTTTGTATGTTTAATGTTACTGGATGGATTGCTGCTTTTGAAGCACTGACACCCCTCTAGAGCTTTAGTACAACAAAACCAACCTACAGAGCCAGTATCAGAAATACGGTAGGGATAAAATCGTATCTGTAGCTTTCAGCAGCGATGTGATAAGATCAGAGATTTGTCCAGATATATGTAAATACCAGCGGTTGGGCAGTGTTTTAGTGTGTTAATAATATTTCTAAAATTGTGAAGTGTAATTGAATCAATAGTTGCTTATAGTGACAAACCCACAGTCAACACTCGTCTACTGGATTATTAATTACCCACGTACAGATATGTACATGTATGTACTGTATAGCATTCCTTCGTACTTCTGAATATGGCAGAGGCTTGTTTTCAAACATATCTCTGTCAAGTTTCCACTGCTTTTACTTCCCATTAGATGAAACACTAAGGCTGACTTTGTCTTTTTGGATTCTTTTCCCCAACTAAATTTAGTTTTCTGTGGGCAGTGCTCCTGGCTTTGTTTGTTTAGGAATAATCCCTACTGCAGCTCATGTCCAGCTAATCTCTTTCTTTTTATTTAAAATAAACATCAATGGAGGAATTTCTCCCAGAAAAGGTAATGCAGAGGCTTTTATAATGCAGTTAAAAGATCCTTTCCTTTAAATCTAAACAAAGTATGAAATGTCAAATGTCCTCTAGTCAGTGAAGCCAAAACTTGCAGAGTAGGCATTTTTAAAAGCATAAAGAAAAATATAGTGAGAGGGTGAAGCTGCCTGTGCCAAGGAGCCATAAGCCATATAACCCCCATAAAATACTCTTTCATTATCATTTTATTTAGCACTTAGTAGTCAGTGCAGTTAGCCTGGAAATCTCCAAGGATTGCATCAATGTATCATTTAACATGAGTATTCTGCTCTATAACTTAATGGCAGTTGTAAATACTTTTAATGCAACCAGTGAAAGTCAATGATCCATTTGTTTATCAGCCTGACATTCAACTGACACAAAGTAATCATACTGGAATTTGCTAAATAAACTGAAAAGGATGCAGTCATAGTTAAATATTCAAACCTCGTGGAGTTTGACGCTTAAACATTTTTAGTGGGTTCAGGCTTTTCTAATCATTGTTTTCTGACAGGAAATGAACTTGGACCCAAATGGAGCAGCTAATGAAATGGTGTGTTGCATAGTCACTGAACAACACACAGGGTCTCTGGACATGGGCATTATGAATTAGGCCTCTCTGTATGAAACAAGTTTTGCAACACATGTGCCTCATTTTCTCAAATCAGTCATATCATGAGGTTTTGATTTCATCCTGATTTACTGTTGAAGCCAGTGGAGCTGTTGTAGTTTTCATTGGCCACATTGGCAGCAGTCTGACCAGCTGATTAAACTGCCAGCCCTTTGACTCCTGATTGTGTTGTCAGATCAGATGGTCTGAGCTCTAAAAGCTATTTGCATGTGCACATTCCCACTTTGACTTCACCTATGAATTCAGACTTAGCTACAGATTCTAAAACTGTCCCAACATGTGACTACACTTGTTGATCAAAAAGCTCATGCAAGAGATGTTAACTCACTGGCATATATTGTTTGACATGAATGGAACCCAGTCTATTCAGTTCTTGAAACAGATGGTCCTTTAGCTGTGGTGGAGTGGTAAATGAGCTGCTCTTTGCCTCCCTCTGAATCAGAAACTGTCCTGACAAATGGACAGATTCACGAGAATGTAGACTACTGATTCTCTCTCGAAACGTAACATTTTCTAGAAAAGTGTTTTCTATCTTGTGGAAAGAAAAACAAAGGTAAATCGTTCCATGACCACATCCATTAAAACTATGGCTTATTTAATTATGGAAGATGTTTCAAAGTGATTTCTTCGCTTATTTACTAGGTGTATCTAACTGTCTGCCCTATACGGCTGGTAAAAATAGTTTTCTGTAGATGCCGGGGAAAACAGACTGAGAGCAGTGTAAAGAGCAAGCCTGTATCAGTTGCATTTCTGTGGGAATTCTCACCCTGTGGCATGCTGTTTTTAGACAGAGGGGTGAAAAAAAATACAGAAATGTCAAGATATCCACTTATCTTCCACTTCACCAAGTCTGAGAGAGGTTCAGAAGTTTAGTGCAACTGACCTTTCTATACATTTCTTCAGTTGAACCAGCAACAGACTCAAGCAAACAGGCATGTTATTTTGACACTTACTCAATGTTATGTTAAAAAGGTTAAAAAAACAAACAAAAACATGACATTAAAACTTTCGTCAGGATTAACTTAGCATTAAAATCACAATTATTGATTTGCATATGCTCTAATTACAGCCATTGCATTACACAGTGCAACTGACAGCTTTGTGGGAATGACACTATACACCATTCATGCAATAGGTTGTCAGCTTAAGACAGGGATTTGACATTTAACTTAGTCACATAAATAACATTACAAAATGAAACTGCTTGATTTGAATGACTTAAACCATTTGTAGCTTTTGTGCAAAGATACACATAGTGGTATTAAACTTGAGACCAGCATTGACTGAAGCACCTTGTACACTCATGACGATTTTGGTGACTCTCCATTCTTACACAATTAATCTGTACCCTGAGCAGTGGAGTACCACTCGAGTCGCTTGTCGCTCTCTGGTTTGGATACAGCTTTGCAGTCAGTATAAAGCTCCTGGAGCATTAAAGTGTTAAGGGTCTTGTTCAAACATATTTAATAATGGGGGGGATCAAACCCAGCCCCTCTGGTCACTGCTAACACCGGGCAACCTACTGCCCCCGTTCATTATCGTTAATTCAGGTCAGCTTCTTTTAATTTGTCAGGGCTGTCACCTTTAAATGCTCAGTGTTCATAATATTTCTGATATTCATGTTGCTATGAAAGCTGAGGGGAGGAGAAAAATCATGTCATTCTGACATGTCCTTTTTTAAATAGACATTTTTCCAATTGAAGTTGTCTATGTTTCATTAATTATCAAATTCTGACTAAATGAATTTAAACTCATTTACAGTCTTTGTACACAATATTTGATGGTATACTTTTAGACCTCATATTCACCTGATAGCTGCATATGATTTCTGTTTGCCTCCAGAGGTGATTTAACCTGTTTCTTCTCTTTATCGTGCTGGATGTACACTTGGCTAAGAGTAAATGCAGTGTTTTGAGCGTATGAACAAGTATTTTGTGTGAATATAGTTTTAAATTCAAGGGCATGAATTGTTAGGCTTATCTTTAAAAAACGAAAAAAAGTGTGTCTCTCAGTTGAAGCCACATTCATGTGTTTATTGCTCTGACAACTACTGTACCCGAATACTTTCGTTTTCCCTGTTCTTACTGTGTGAAGTGGATGTGAACAGTCATGTATTTGTCCCCATTTTCTTCCCTTATGCAACTGTATACCAAACTGCAATGTTGGAGTTTCTTATTTAATTTTATCAACGGCATTGTTACATAATATCATAAAAACAATGTTGTCTTTGAAGGCTCTTGATTCTGCTGAGCTCTTTCCAGCATGACTTTGATGCATTGTGAGGAAATTTAGTGGGGAAATCATATTTTATTCACAGCGCACCATAGGAGATTCATGGCTTTCTTCTGGATTTTAAGGTCTTCTTTTAAAATTTTACTGAAACTCTTACTCTTTTTACATTTCATTGTAGTTTATCTGAGGATATTAAAGCTCACAGAAAGTGTGAGAAGATTTCACTGAAGTTGTTTTTAAGCCCAGACCCTTGAGACAACATTGCAGTAGACCAAAGATGAGTATTTTCAGAAGTATTTAGATTATCTGTGTTGTTGTTGCAGCTCTTACACAACTGTGAGTCTTCACAAAACAGAATTATTGTGGTGTAGCTGTGGCTTGTCCATTTCAGCTATCAGTATTTTAGCTTGTTTATTTGTGTAGATTTCAGTTCATGTTATTACATTCGGGTCTTAGCATTTTTTGTTCTTATTTATAGTCTGCACCTGTGCTGAGGAACATTTGTGCTTGGTGTCACATCACCACCAGTTCAATTCTGTTGTGTCTGTCATAGAGCTGCTTACATTTTAATTTAGGGCTCTGAGCAAATTATGGAGTTGAAGCTAAGTTGAGATTGCTTTTATTTTTCTGTCTGGAGATGAGCAAAGCAGCACTTGTCCAAGACCAAAGATTTTTTATCTTCTAATCAGATCCCAAGCAGGGGAATCAGTTTGGGGATACCAATTAGTATCTTGGCTCAAGCACGTCTCTGCAGCTCTGGGTCTTTCTAAGCTCTCAGGTTACGCCTCTTTGTGGCAGTGCAGCCTGCGGTGGTGTATTCATTTGAAAGTCTGAACAGGCAATTATGAATTACTCACATGGGGTGGCGTATGTTTGTTTTTTTTGTTGGTTTTTTTTGTGCACAACAACATTTTTCAAAAAACATTTAGCAGTTTTGGTGGAAAATGGAGCTTAGCAACTGTAGCTTGTCACGACTCCATCGAGGAGTGTGACGTTGATGTGCTGGTGTTGCAAGTTGTTGCAAGGTCCCTGGTGAGCTCAGATGCTCAGTGAAGCCGGCGGGATCTTAGCAGAGATGAAATGCCATCAGAGATACAGTATGTAGGAGTCTTAATTAAGTCAGTCTTCTCTGATTGTGAGCTTTTAAAGCATGCCTAGCTCAAGCTTGCCTGTTTAATTGGATGTGTGTATATGTGTATGTCTCTCTCTGTGTGTGTGTGTGTTTATGTTAGTGTATGCCTTCTCAGTATGTGGGTGAGCCTCTTTGGAAATGTGCATGTCCGTATCGCAGTCATTATATGTGTAAACAGGAGCTCAGCAGGGAGCATGTTGCATAGCACAAACCACTGGCATGTTTACTCAGTCTCTTCTTTGCTCGAGCTCTTTTACCTCATTCTTCCTATCAGCATGGCTGTCTGCCTCACAACTTCAGTGACTTAGATGACTTGGGTGTGTAGGTGGCGGCTCACTTCACAGACTTCACACGCAAACACACACTCTTTAATCTCCCCTTTACCCATTCCTTGTTAGGCAGATCAGCCACAATGTGCTGCTCTTTTCAATCAATGAGTGCCAAAGGCAGTAAATCAGGGATTAAGGTGCAGCATGGCACTCCATTCTGTGTGCCCCTGGCCCTTCATCTCATCAAGGTGCAAACAGAAAACCCAAGCAGCTGTGCAGCTATGATGGGCCCCCTACACTTTAATCATCGCCGGTGACCTCGCTCATCACCACCAGATTAAAAAACAATTGAGCCTTTGCCTCGCTCGCTGTCACAGCTCCCTGCTAGTTTTATTTATTGGCTCTCGTCTCTCTGTTTAAATTATTTTTATCAATCAAACAAGCCCATCAAGGAAAGTGGCTGCCATTTAGATAAAGCCCCCCCCCCCCCCCCCCCCCCCCCCCCGATTGCTGATACAGGATGCTTAACCAATGAGGAGGCTCGTAAAGGGAGATGAAGTAGTACAGTGCAACTCTCTAGGGAGCCAGTAAACATCTGATTTTGGTATGAAGCTATCACTGAGTTAAATAGGATTTCAGAATCAGTTTTGTCCCCAGGGAAATTCAATAGATTGCCTCTATAATACGTGTGTGACTTATAGAGACAGTTGCATCAAATTGTCCTGCTATAAGCCTGCTGTATGGCACAAACACACTAAAACACAACACAGCTCTGTTAAGAAAACAACCTTGCATTTCTAGGCCATTTCAGGCTTTGATGATGTACTGTATTTTCCTTATTCAGCTGATACCTAACTAAGAACAGATGTCAGAAAGACATTCGTGGTGCAGCTGGAAATATGTTGAAGTGGAAAACTGCAGAAATTGCACTAACACTGCAGATTGTGCCACTTCAGGGGTGGAATAGTTTAGAAAGTTTAGGTTTTGCTTCCAGTCTCTCAGAAGCAAAAAGTGAGGGCCTCTGTCTCAACATGTTGCAGACATTTAATTATAATAATAAAATATCAAATAATCACGCAGACAGAAGTAGATGAAAAAGACAACCCAACAGAATACAGCCAGAATGCAACAAAACAGATAATATACTATACTTTTCAGTCTAGCTGGATTTTAGGTAATTGCAGTCTACATTAGAAGCAAGTCAGCACTGACACTGTTTAATAATTTATTTCCTTGTTCATTCATATTATTTTTAGGTCCTCACTGTCACGATTTCCTTTATACTGCTCAGAGGAGGGTTGATTGTCCAGGTTTCTGACACAAGAGCATCTTACCTGGTAGTATGTCAGCAGATGGGCACAAGCCTGGAAATGTGTCAAGGACATGACTAAAGTGTTTATACCTGTTCCAAATGCCCACACTTGAAAGCAGGGAGAAAAACCTGTAGCGCAGCCTCCACCTGGCTGCAGCCCACTGCCTGCCCGATCCCTCTCCAAGAATTCTGTGTGTTTTGCACGTCTTTGTAGTTTCCACATGATGAATCATGGGAGAGTGGCGCACACTTTCTGACAAACTCTGTTCAGAGGCATGCATAAAGTTGTGCACACAAAAAGTGACTGAGGTAGTTTTGTTATGAATGGAAGAGAGAAGTTGAAACCTGGTCTTGTGGTCATTGTGACTGTGTTGTCTGTTTCATAAAGTTACATTATGCCCCCAGGAAGAGTAGATTTAGTTTAGTGACTTTATGTAGAGCTAACTAATTAACCTACAGCTTTTGTTGCAATGTTTGAAGTCAGTCACAGACAATGTATCTAGTGTGTCAGTGTCAACAGGATGTATTAGCATCTCATTCACTGCTGTTTTCTCTACTCTGCTATCTGACATGTACCTGGTCGGGCTCACTCACAAATTTCCACTTATTTTTATTCACTGTTGAAATTAAATTAACATTAACTCATTCTTTTCATAAGTTAATGACCTTTCATATGTTAATGGTTGTTAATAATATTGCACTGTAAGTTGTTGCTTGTGTGTGTTTTATTTCAGCTGACATCTTTCTCATTCTAAAAAGAAACCAGTAGGTGTTGGTGGGTGTTGATAAGCTGTTTTTTTTGTTTGTTTATTTGTGTGTTTGTTTTTTGATGATTCTTCAGTTAGGAATAAGTTATTGCTTGTAGTGTAAAATTTCAGCTGAAGTAAGAGAGAGCGAGAGAGAGGGGCCAAAAAACAAAACAATATGCTCAAAGACATGCTGCCTCTAAAGGCTGCCAGTAGACATTGGAACTGTAGTTCTGTAGAGACACGACACAGTAACATCATAGCCCACAGGCATTATTGGTACGGTTAGTGGTTAGTGTTAGCCCTCAAGTATATGTTTCTTCAATTCAGTCACTGTGATCGAGCTTTCTTTTTACACTTCAACTCAAATTTTCTGTACTTGGAATTTGCATTCTCTTGGTTAAATGGATGGTCTAGTGATGGGGTGGTCTTGATAATCGAGCAACAGTTGAAACTTGGCTGTGAAGGGAGAATTTCCTCCGCCAAATTGGGACAAATTTGAAAGACTTTTCCATTTATGAACGCAGAGAACATTCATGGATGGCATAACATCAATGATAAACTGAAGTAGATTATGTACAGTGGGTCGAGGGGGCTGAATCACAGATTTGCTTCTAACAGTGTAAATATACCAGAGGGAGGATTTTTCCTTTAAAGACCTTGTGAGGTAGTATAAAGTGTTACTACTACTGCAACAAGCAATGTTTCAACGTGCCCTCTGGAGACAATATTTTGACCGAAGTGCCTTTAGTTTCTGCTGCAGGGTCAGAGTCAAAATTGGAGTTGAAGTAGCTGCAGGCAGAGGTTTTGGAAGATGCTTTTTAAAGCCAATAGGATTTATTATGTTTTCTGTGCCTATAGCAGACTAGATTTAGCCAATCCCTAGACATCTCTTTTTCCTCTCTGTACCCACAGCTGTCATGCAGAATATCTTATCACATCGGCTGAATGTGGGTGGGATGGTCTGTCGCCTCTCTTTGCGTGCATGCCTGCCGGTGTGTGTGTGTGTACGTGTGTGTTAACATGAGAAATGTGGCTTGTGGTTAAAAGGGCAGTCGAATAATCACTCTGGCACCTGCTCTGGTTCCCATGCGTTGTTAAACGTCCCGCTACTCACAAAGTCAAATACAAGACAAGCCTAATGGCTCCCCGATGCTTGTCTTTATAAATGATGGTGTTAACTACAACTCTCTTAACACTTAAGCACTTTGTAGATCAAATATAATACATATTCCTGTGGTTTGTGTCTCCCATTAAAGGTGTGAAGTTCAGCTCTTCAGTGCTTTAAGTATAAAAATCCCTGTTGACTTTTCAGCTTATTTGTTAAAAACAGCTTTTACTTCCATTTTCCGTTACCTTCAGGTAACAACCCTCTTTATAAATGTGTTTTTTTAAATCAAGGTAGATGCCCTGGTCTTCAAAAAAAGCAGGTGCAGTCAGTGTTTGTGGCGTGCTCATCAGCAGGACTTGGCTCATTTGTGTTCAAGTTCTGCATCAATGTTCTTGAAACTGATTTACCATTTTTATATTTCAGTAACATGCAGACGTGGTGATTTAAGTAAATAAAACTATTGCAGTATGTCAAAAGATTTCTAAAGGACTGGATAATATTTTCTTCAACATATTACACAGCCACACAGTTCTGTATAAATACAAAACAGAGAATGCTTCAACAACATTCTTTTTATCTTCATACGGTATATAGGAGCACCCTGACAGGAGGACTGAAGAGAAAAGATTAGAGAGATTGGTTCCATTGCAGAACATAATTATTTTATAATGCGACAACTAGGAAAGGGGTGAGTAGCTCCTCACATGTATGAAAAGCAGTGGAGGGTTGCGGGCGTTGGAGGGCGTTTGGAGGTTAACAGAAGTGGGGTCCGAGGGCTACATGAGATTGAAGGAGCTCCGAGGCAGAATGTGACATTGGTCAGTGATTCCCCTCCCTACGGCAGGTGAGCAAAAAGGCAAGCAGATAAAAGCTCCAGTTGCACATGAAAAAGCCAAGGCTGATGCATCTTCTAGGCTATTATTAAGTTACATCCCACATGGGTTTGATTGCTGATTGGTGTAGGAAGATAAACTCCAGATAAGAAATCTAATTTGGCATTTCCTCACAGGAAAAAATAAAGGCTCCATGACTAAAATGAGCTTACGGTTTATTACCAGATGCTGAGAGGTGATCTTTTGGATTTGTGTCAGGCTGATCAAGGCATTTTTTACTGGTTGGTGTTGGCTATTTTAACCTTAGGTTATAGCTTTATAAAAGCTAGCCATGCTTTGTCATTGTGGTAACGTTATACAGTGATTGTTGGTATGTGATAACAAACTTGAGTCTCCAGTATGAATACTGGGTGCACTACACACCCATTAACCACCCTGACCTTAACACCCTTAATTTCCAGCTTGCTAACTAATGGGTATACTGCTTCCTGCAGTGGTAATGAATGTGGGTGTTGAAAATCATCCAATTTGAACGTAGTTCCCAGGAAGACTAGCCTGACATGAGATGACTCATGACATCTATAGTACTGGTTGCATTATTTTGTGCTTGTATTTCTTTCTTTTTCTTTATTAGAAGAATTTCTTCAAACTCTTGACCTTGTTTAAAGTGCATCTAGTAGCATTTTACCCATTAGGTAGATGTCAGTCACCCACACGCTTCATGTTCTTGTTCTTACAGTTTTGGAACTAGAAAAACACATTAGTTATGACTGTAACATGATCAGAACTCTGTTCTTTTTCCTCCAAGTGACAAGATTCAATGTATAACATGAGCAGAACGAAACGTTGGTATGAAGCCAAACATTGTTTATATTATTTGAGGTACAGTTTCATTCTGCCAGCTTTGAATGGCACTGAGTGAATGGTGAAAAGAAAGTATGGGATCTGCAGTCAGGTCTTACCAGTTACCTTGAGCCTTTGAAGGGTCTTCAGATTTTCCTCAATCCACATTCACAAACAGTCATTTTAGATATTTACCAATAGCTGAGTTTGTGCTAGCTAGAGAACAATCTCAGATCAGCTCTCCTCTGAAGTCACGAACAGTGACAGAAGATGGGTGCCTGATGCCTCTGTGTTCAGTTGATATCTCATTCCCAAACCTGCTGCACTACTTTTAATAGTCGAGTTCAGAGCTGCAAAGGAATCTCGTTTATTAGGATTCAGCCCACTTCCTGACATGCTGTGAAAGAATAGATAAGAGTGGTGGGAACGTGGTCTGAGTTAAATAAATAAACAGATCATGCACCAAATAATTAACCTCTCAGGGTTTTTGACATGCTCTGAAAATGCTGGAGGGGTAGGGGGTTGGGGATGTGGAGGAAATGGAGAACTCTCGCACTGATCTGGTCTCTTCTTCCCTAGGAAGCTGCTATATATGTATCTCCAAGGTTAACTTGGCTATTCTGATTGTTCTTTATGTTGCTTCATTTTCTTGTGATGATTTCATTTGGTTTTTAAAATACAAAATACAATTCCAATAATTCATTATTGCAAACAATCCCAACCAAAGGTACTTATACTAGCTTTTATCATAGCTTTCAGCGATGCTTTAACACAGTATCAGAGGGTCTTTCTAAATATAAACAAGACTGTGGATCAGGAAATAGCTTGAGCTCAGATTGTTTAATAAGGGTCCATTAGACTGGTTTATTGTTAATCATTTCATAATTTAATCTTTAAAGTCTATTTCCCAGAAATAGTATTTGATTTCTTTAAAGTGCTGTTGTAATTATGGTTGTCTTTTTAATCAACTAATTGTTTCAGTAGTAATATCTTTATAAACATTGTACAAAGCCCTCCCAATTTTAAGGGTTTCATAATTTGTTTTCCTATAGCCAGTCGGTCATCATTTTCTTTAGATTTCAGCCAACCCAGGTCAGTTCTAGAAAGCTTTTGTCAAGTCCTACATCATTTTCAAAATAACTCTAATTAGCACAGGGAGTGAATTTTCGCAGCTTGCTGTTTCCTCATGGAGAACTAACACAATAATGAAAATCAGCAGAGTTCTAAGCCTCTTATATCTCCCTTTATTCCAAGTTCTCCTTCAGCCTTTAAATTGGCATCATTTGACAAAGTAATCAACATTGTTTTAATTAAGTTGTCTAACTTGCCCAGATGCATTTTTCTCCCACCACACACACATTTTCACTTCCTCACTCCTGCCTATATGCTCACTGTCTACAGCAGTAGGTTTAAAAGGAACAAGAAGTTGCTTTTAATTGAAACTTTACAATTTTGGTCTCCTTCAGTCTCAGTGCAGTCACTACGGTTGTGTCTCAGTTGTCACAACACTGTCACTAGATATTAAAAAATCATTTGAAAATGACAAATATGTCCTTTAAAAACGAGTTTTGTATTGTAAAATAATGGAGTTTGGTTGTGATAAAAACAACATATTCCGGTTGTTGTGTAGGAAAGCAGGTTGCTTAGAGCTGTGCTGTTGCAGTCTTAAATCCATTATATATTCAGGGCACATTACAGTAAATTTCATAATACATCTCATGTATATATAGACATAGAACAGTGGCAGATTTATTTATTTATATTTATTACTTAATAAAGCTGAATTCACAAGCAGCTCTGTCTCCTCTCTCTGTTTTGGCAGACTTACTGTCACTGTCCATGGTGCTGTATTTTAGCTCCTACAACAGCATGGACTGCAACAACTGAAAGCCTTCTTGCTCTTGTTACACTTTTCCATACATAAAATAAAAATATGTACATAATATCATAGTTCATGATACATAGCCTACAAGTTACAATAAAAATTCTAATTTAATAATTTCTCCAAACTATTATTTATGTGTCCCCTGTGTCAGCAAGGATACTTCCCAGACTGTTTTATGTAGTCTGACAATGAATTAACCAAGGTGTAGTTCTTTTTTTTGTGTCATATACTGAGAGATCATGATATGCAGGTATTTAATTTGTTATCTGTGCTTCTGTGAACACTTGAACTCAGGAGTATTACATGGCAGAATATTCATATTTACCACAGAGCAGAGACTCAATTCAATTTTTGAGTGCCTTGCTGCATATATTTACATTTCATTAAAGAAAAGTGGCTGACACTTGTAGACTCCATAAGGCACTCTATGTAGTTTTTCCATTGGCCACTTCATTTCCCATAGTAACACCTCCTCCTCCTCTTCCACCCTCACTGACTTAAGATTTTGGCATGTGGTCCCAGTAAGTGTACAAGTGCTCAGGGCTGTCTTACTGCCAAATTGCCTCGAGGGTCTTCTGATGAACCCAGAGGTTCACGACACCATACACTAGGGAGCTAAGAATAGGCTTAGTATAATACATACAGGACTGCGCTAAATGGAGTAATATGGGAATAAAGAGTTGGAACCCAGCATTTTACTTTTACTGAGAAGGTACGTTTCTGCATAAGACAGTGACACACGTGATTTTAAATGACTAGTAAATATGGAATGTGACTTTCCTCAGGGAGCCCACTAAAGGAACAGAGCATGCTCCCTCATACACCATGGAGAATCAAAAGCTGGCCTGTTTCGTGTTATCAGACACACATGTTTGACGAAGGACTTAGTTAGAGAGAGCCCTGTCACTTAGTATACTGACAAACAAACCTTCTCCTCTCACCTCCTTACAGCAATCAGTCCATCCCAGAAAGACCTGAATATGATGACCTCCCACATATAGAGTTGAAATACATCTCAAATGTATGATCTGTTGTTGAAAACAAGATCTAGTATTAGCAAAGGCAGATAACATTATTTATGTCAGCAAGACATTTCAGAAATTAAAGAATAGAACTATTTAAATATGTTTTCATAAACCCTGGTCTTTGAAATGACTTACTAGCCTGAATACAATAGGCTAAGACACATTGCTAGATTACATTAAGCATTTTTTTCCCACCAGTCTTAACCATGCCTTACCTGCCTTGAGTTGAATCTTCATAAACAGTAGATATGGTTTTGTTATCTCAAGTGGATATTTTAGGAAAACTAATTAAAATGTGTTTTTGTCTTGACTTTTTGAAGACATGTTCACTAAGTTTCTAACTTTAGATGCATTTATTTAAAATGTTTTCCCATTACACTGATGAAAAAAATGTAGCCTGGATGACATTACATATCATGTCAAATCATAGTTGGCATTACATATTCATAGTATATAAACATAACTAACGTGTCACAGAAATCCTTATTCCAAATGCTGCACCACCCCACTAACACACAGCTCCACATGTATAAGCCTAATGATGAAGAGAATCAGTGTTGCATAGATTTCTTTTCCCTGATACAGATCACCTTACATAAGGTTCAAACTGAATTTAGAGCCTTTGATTGCTATTAACAGAAGTGCTGCCAACAACAATGTACAAATAAATCAGAAAAAAAAAAAAAATGTTGGAAAATAGGAATCTGGTTAGAAAGGGTCTCCCAGTCCAATTCCTTCCTGGATTAACTGACTGACTTTTAGATCTCTGTTTTGGATATCTCCCTAATGTTGAGATCAGGGAATTAAGATGTCATGCCTCCTCCCACACGGCCCGCATCACCACATACAGACTTGAATTTCATTCAGAAGAAGCAGGGTGAGTGTCAAATCCCTGACCCAGATTTGCTTCTCTGCTCCTATCTCTCTTTTGCATCCAAGTAACGCTCTTGTGCATGTGCATACGCACGTACGCGTTTTCAATTATTTATATTAGGTTAACATGTGCTGCTTTATTAAAATGCCACTAAGGTACGAAGCACCAACTTGCATAAGGCAAACAACTTAATAAGCAGGGATTCTGGGTGAGGAGTCTTGTGCTGTTCTCTGTAATGAGTGATTGCTTTTATTTTCCTTAATTTTGCCCTTTTCAGCTTCTGTTTCATTAGAGCTTAGATTAATTATTGTTTTGAAAGAGACAATGAAAGGACAACGACTGAATATACTTCGGTTACAGTGTTTTGAAAAATAATGGTAGTCTAACTAAACATTCAGAAATGCAAAATAAATTGCTGAATTATTAATGCATTAACACAACTTAAAATCACATTTCATTAACCTGATACTTAATGTCAGATAATGCTGTATTTGCAAAGAGTGCTGCTCTTCATTGCCACCTTTCATTGATAATTAATTCTAGCATCCTTTTTTGGAAAATGTTACACAGTAATCTGAAAGTCAGAAAATATATATGTGTGTGTGTGGGTTAACTGAATGTATGCAAGTTTGTAACTATTTTCTTTCACAGCAAGAAAATCACTTCATCAGCAACAAGTTCTATGTTGTCAGACTCAATATCCTGTTGTTACACTTGCTTTCTCCATTAATGGGCTGGGTTAGGTTGTCACAACATGCCAGCTTTAAACTCCTGATCAAAATAGAAATGTAAAACATATTTACTGCAAAACTACTTCGGGCAAACCATTTAATTCTTGGTATGTGCCTTAGTCTTGTGATTTCCTTCGCGGTTGGCTTGTAGTGCGGCCCAGGGGAGCAACACTGGCGGCTCCATTTTCACCACGTTCCTCTGCCTGCTCCTTTCTAAACACCTTGATTAGTAAAGACAACATTAGTCGTCTCATGGGATGGTGAACTTCTGAGGCAAGGGCATGTTGGTTCTTGTGTATGTTTGCTTCGGTTCATTGACGAATCAAATGAAACTGCACAATCACTTAAAGGGGCCACCTATCTGAGCTGTGTTTTATATTGTTTGAATAAGGAAATAAATAAGCAAATCAACTGCTGATAAGGGGTATTAAATAATCTATACCTCTACAGGCAACCCATAGAAACTGCATCATCAGTAGAGCTAATCTCCTCCTACAAGTTGCCAGTACAGATACCTATCGACTTATCTAACACTTGCAGATACATTATGATCACGTGTGCTATGGGGCAGTTAAGACTTTGCTCATTTCCCCTTAAAGCTGAGGCTTTGGTGTGGACAGAGCCAAGTGCAGACTGTGGCGAGTGATATGGTAATCACAGCCTCTGTGGGTTTTGGATCATGGTCAAAATGACTGGAGATCAAAGAGAAACACAAAAAGCAGCCCTGAAGCTTTAGTCTTCAGTTTTCTGTTTTGTTGTGACATTTAGACCCCGATTCCACCTTGTCAAAACATTCAGACTGTATCTTACACGGATAAGGAAAAACGCTTGTTAATGCAGACTGTAAATGCACACTGAGAGTATTGCAATCGAAATGATTGATCAGAGCACATCTGGAGGTGGTCTGGCTCATGTATGATCAGATCTCAGCATTGTATAAATACAGGGTGTACAATTTGGTGACATTCTTAAAAAAAATAAAAACGCTACCTAATCCCTTCTCTTCCTAGTATCACTGAAGCTAGCAAGCATTTGAGCTATCATTGTGTCTAGCAAGCTTCTACTACAATAAAAGTAATGTTGGCCAGCCTCCTGAAAAGCAGACCACAGATGTCTTTGGCTGTCTATCTCTGTCACATGACCCTCACCTTGCATGTTGTATCATGTGAGAGTATCACATATTGCTTAATCTGACTGTAGACACTGTAGATACTTGCTGACAAGTCCAGCCGCTCTGTCCGCTTGATTTGCATATTGAGATCCAGTCACAATGTAGGCAGATCAGGCTTTACCTGATCCCTAATCAGGTTGACCATTGAATGATCTGTGTGCAAGAGGGAGCATTGATCTTTAAAGTCTCTCAGGGAGTAAGAGCCTGTTAGTAAGAGCCTATGTCTCACTATATAGTTCATAAATGTGTCATCCATGTGGAAAGCTAGCCAGTTATTACTGTAACTAAACTACAGTGCAAAAGTTTTTCTTTTGGTGTTTTTGCAGTTACCAGCCTCAGCCCTTACATCAGATTTGTGATCCAGATCTCCAGACCCAGATCAACAGAGACACATGTTGCTAACTGTAAACAAATATGTATTAATTGTATCTGGATATGAGACACACATGTCAAGTACAAATGGGGCCAGTATCAAGTCTCGTTGGTAATTGAAAGCCAAGTAATGCTAAACACAAGGTCAAATGCAAGCTGAGTAATGAGCTAGATGAGAGCTAATGCTTTTAGAAGAAAACCCAGGGTTTTGGCTGTTTTGAAGCAGCATTTCTCTGCCAGACATGCTTCCCCTTCATGGCTCAACTGCTGATCTGTCAAAATTGCTTCACGTAGCCAAGGCCCCAAGTGACTCCCCACTGTCAAATAAAATCCTGTACCCTCACCTTTGCAAAGTGCAAATGGGAATGTACTGTAAGAGCTCAAGGCTCAACAGCTTTGTTACCAAGGAAACTTCAGTGGAAATTCTGCTCCCAGCTGTCCATAGGGACACAGAGCCTTATTTCACAATCCTGCCATTGACAGAGCTATGGAGAAATAGATGGAGACGACCAACAATGTCCCCTGAATGCTTGTGTCCAATTGAAAATGGCTTTCATGTTGAGTGTGGCAGCAATGGACCAGGGACAACAAAAGGTCTGTCTTGCTGGTTTATCACTCAGTCCTACAGTGCAGTGGATTTTTGCTATTTTCCAACTCCATGTAATATTAGTATAGATGACAATAAGGCAGTGGGGCACCAGCAGTTGTTCAAGATCCACAGTTTAATTTGAAAAGCATATATACTGTAGACCATGCTGGTCATTTTAGGAATGTTATCTCAAGAAAACAACTAAATCGTCTTGTTATTTCGAGGTATCAAGTTGTTATCTTGTAATCTCTTAATTATCTCATCAATGTCCTCACTTTTACTTTGTAAAGCCTCTTATCCTGAGATAAGGTTTTAATTATAGTGTTATCTGGAAATGTCAAACATTGTTTTGTTGTTATCATTGCATAAATATCATATAATCTTGGCATTAGAAGCATTTATACTCCATGGTCTGTCCATCTTGGAGTCATTTCTAAGTCCTGAGACAGAGAATAATCCTAGTGGCCAGTTCTGGCCACCATTTAAAAAAAAAATTAGTCAGTGTAGAGACACTGATTTATTTTCACAAGGTTGTCCAACTTCTCATGTTCCTATTATTGTCGTGTTTCCCAACAACTAGTCCAATTGACTTTCAGTTCCCCCCTTTCCCCAAGTCTAGAAAACTTCCTCTGACACAGGACAAACAGGAGATCTGATTATAGATGCTTAACACAATTAACAGCAATAAAAAAGGTGCCTGTTTTTATCCTCAGAGAAGGATGGTTTGCTTTGTGCTCATCTATAGGATTCCAGCAGGGCTTTTCCTGGCACGGCAGTGAACATTTTCTAAAACAATACAGCACCACAACACGTGATACTGGTTTAGAATAATCTTATAATGTCTATGAATGAGATTAATTTTCTCCCTCACATGTTAAATTGGTTTGAAGGAGCCAGTGTGAATGTAAAGCTGAACAGTTGAGTCCATAATGAACAGGCCTCAGTGATTTCTTTTTCACCACCCAACTTTCTCATTACCTAGACCCTCACCTCTTTCCAGCTGAGTGACAGTGTCTAGCACCCCTAATTCTGACAAGGGCTCAGCATCACTTGATGTGATGGAGCCTCCGGGCAGGCCAGTGATGGCGCTCCTCCTGTGCCTACATTCATTAAGACTCCCTGTAGAAAAGGCAGATTAACGTAGCCTTAACTGCAGCTTGTTCTACCCCTGCACATTATGTTGAGCACTAACCTTTTCAGCTGAAACAAACAAATCACTGAGTGCAAGTGCTAACAGGAAATATTTGCCCACTAGCAAATATGTTTGCATGTGTTGTTTGGTAAGTGCAAGAAAAAAGGAGGTGAGGGTTGTTGGGAAATGGACGACCGGGAGGAAGTTGACATGACTGAAGACGAGCATTTATAGCTAACTTTGTTATCTCTGGTGAGGCAGTGAATCAGGCTGTCTCCTCTCTGCTAGCCAGAGATGGAGTGCTTGGAGGGAAGACAAAAAAGCAAACAAAAAAGGAGGATTTCTAAAGGTAGCTATGATATTATTGTGTAGGCATAAAGGTGAAGGTAATATCTGAATTTATGGGACAGTTTTCCCTGTCTGTGAGTAGAAGTTAAGTTTCATTTTTGAGCACAGTAGCAGTGGCAGGAAAAGATGACAAGAGCTGCATTTGTTTGCGGATGCTGAGCGGGAGGGTGAAACTCCTCTGATTCTGTCCAATTTGACTCATCTATCTGCTGACAAACCATCAGAAAGTGCCCACTTCCAGGTATCTCATTTTCTCCCAGGAAAAAAAGAGAGAGGCAAACTAATGCGAGCGCTGTGAACATTGCCTCAAAAGTTATGTCAAAGTAAACATGCCAGATGTCATGTTAAGATCTGTTTGTGCTATAACATTGGCTAAGCAGATGCTTTTTGAAGTGGGAAGTGGAGGTAAGCTACAGTCCCGTGAAATCGTATACATTAACCTTACAACAACTGATAAAATATACAACATTGACTCCATGTTCTGAGAGGGACTTCATTTTTAGAAGGCTATTTAGAAAAAATAGGAACAGTTCATCCTCTGGGGACGTTTAATTTCACAACAGTCTAAATGCCTTTTGTGCTTATGGAATTTTTTGGCTCTTTTTGAGGGAAGATCAGGGGTCACTAAAACATTAGATATCACTGCAGTTCTAAATACTAAATGTCAGGGAGGATGATGTCAGGTATAACTGTCAAGATGTCTTGCTCTGGATTTAAGTGTAGCTGCTAGTAGGTTAAAAGTATGTTTGTTCCAGCCTCAGTAACTTTTTGAAATCTCAAGAAATAGAAAATAAAAATCAACTCTGGCAGGTTTCTGTGTATTTGAAGACCCTCTCCTCTCATGGGAGTGCCCCAAAGCATCAGAACGTCTTGTTGTGAACTTAATGAAGTTAGTGTAGGAAGCCACACTTTATGCTTTAATGTTGCCTTTCTTGAAAATGACTCAGTGCATTTATTCATTTTAGGGTCTGTTTGTGTTTTCCCTTTAACGACTCTCTTGCCTTACCCCTGTGCTTGGTCTTCTCTTCTTCTGCACTCTGTCTTTAGGCCTGAACATATCTGCTGATGTACTTGCTCCCAGGCTCAGCGGCCATCCACTGTTACAAGGCTGATTCAGATTGCACATTAAGGGGTGGCCTTCTTTCTAATTATGGTTTCTACTTACAGTATAATTACAGTAATATTTTGCCACTATAACGCAATAAACTGGGAGATAAGCCTGTGGATATCAAGCTGTACAGGGGATCACTAGTTCACCATTTGAAAACCTAATTGTGTTCTGTGCAGTGGAGGCTTTTTAAACAGCATTTAAAAGCTAATCAAATCAAGGATTTGCCCAAAAAGGCATCTGGCAAGACAGCTTTTTATAGAGGCCTTTGCACAGCTTGTCTCTAATCTGAAAATGAAATTTTACTTTCAGCAGTCTGTTATCTTCTCTGACTGTTGTGCATCAATGGTCTTGTCCTCGTTCCAAATGAAATTGTTTTCTCATGCCTGTGATATCAGTAATCTTGTGTATTAAATTGTAAGTGAAAACAAAAAGCAAGACAAAGAAAATGACTCAGCTTAAGGAACATCCTGGAAGATGCTACAGTGAAGGGACAAGGATATTATGTGACTGCTACCATTCCTTTTCTGCTGCGTGGTTAGCACAGGAAGCGATGTGCCTCTTGAAAATAACAGCTCACGCATTTGATCTTGGATTGAACAAGTCTCTTAATCTGAAACTCATAAGAAGAAAACCAAGAATGGAAATTTAATTCAAGGACACTAAGATGACAGTTTTTTGACATTGCTTTACTGTATCATTTAGAATACCAAACATTTTATTAATTAGATTGATTTTCATGGTAAAGCTATTCATACAGGCAAAAACACAAAACTAGTCCTCAGCTCCATCAGTACTGAAGTGTCTCTTACTCACAAGGGAAGTGAGGGATTTTTCTGCAGGCTGCCTTTGGAAGATAGTTTTTCATGTTCTCATACCATCATTTTTATAATTAATCAGTCTAGGATGAAAAGCATCATGCTGAATGTTGATTTAAAGACTGACTTGGTGTGTTACATCTGTCCCTCATGGCACTGCCGAAGAATTTGACTTTATCTTAAGTGGTTTCATTAATTGTCCTCAGAGGAAATTTGGTTAGCAATTTTTTTTTGTACCATTGCACAATATGCTAATCAGCTTACTCCTGCTGAAATACCACCGTTTACTTACTGATGAATAATGCATACACTGAACGCCTATATGTACATTTCCCATCAGGTTTACTTTGCTCATATGAAAACATATCTGAGATGTCCCTGTTGATTAGTGCATATACTGAAGCTTTACCTATCTATCTGCTAATATACTATATATAGTGTATGTATGTAGAAATGATATACCTTTATCCAAGGAGAAGGTTTTCTACTTTCCTCCTACTCTTCTCCTAGGATTGTTTTAAGTAATGCTCCTGAATACAGGTTATGGAGGGATGAAGTCAAATTTCAGAGATTCAAACCAGCACAAGTCTACTCTTCCTGAGATTCAAACATACAGAATGTATTATCCAGCGCATCTCTGAAGACCCTTGGAAAAAAATATAGTATGAATGTGTAAAGTACTATGTTCTATGCAGCCTTGAATATTCTACATATCGTCTGCTCATAGTTGTCCACTACGCATTAGCCATGCAGCTATGAACGGTCTAAATCCTTCACTGAATATCTTTTCATTGTGCTTTCTGTGTATTAATCTAACTGAACTGGTGCCTTAAAAACACCTGGGCAAGACTTTTTTCTTCAAAGACTTCTCCTGTCTCCTAACTTCAACATAGTTCTCCGGCTCTGTATTTTTTATATTACATTTTTCAACCATCAAATGTTACAAACTACATATAGTGGACCTGCATCAGTGTTGGAAAAAGAATCTGGCTGGATGCTAACTAACAAGTGACACTAAGAAAAATAGAATAAGAATCTGTCTCTAGATATAACAAGTTCACAGCACTGCTGTAGGTGTTGTTAAGATGTGAGGCAGGGAACTGCAAGTTGAAGTGAAAGAAAGTACAGTTAGATAAGGTTAATGTGAACATGGGTTCAGGAAAAAATGCTTAGAAATATTATGAAGACTTTGTATTTTCAGGTTTTAAATGAATTAGATAAACAAGATTTTTGAGAGCAGATGTCACATTAAATGACACAACAATCCTGCATCAGTTGTTTTAAATCCAGTTAACCTTAAAATGGTTTGCATCTTTGCTCCATGTTGTGGGCTGTAATAAGTCCGTGTATGAAACCTAATTACTTAGTCACAATGTTGTGTAGTATATGTAAGAGCAAATGAAGTGAAAACCACGATTTGGGTTTTGGAGCACACCAAATTTTAAGAATTTCATTTTAACCAGCATCAGTGTCAGTGTATCTTTACAAAAGCAATGTCCCTGTTACTCTAGATAACCCCCCGACCTCACTGTCAGCTGTTTTCATGGGAACTTTTTATTGAAGGTGAAACCCAGTTAAGAGAAAAGTATTTAAGTATTTCTAGACAATAATATGTGGTTCTTAATCACTGCACAGTTTCAAATGCACAGGAGGTACAGTCATTTCAGCAACAACAGCACAAGTCAAGGCTGGGGATTGCAAAGCTCTGAACTTTGCCTTCATTTACATAGCCTTCCACCCCGCTTGTTCAAGGCTGCATTTTTCTGATCTGTAATTTCAAGGTTGGACTGTCTGCAGAGGCACATGCCATAAAAGTCAATTAAACACCGCTACACAGTGTTTCAGTGAAGGATTAAATCTTATATGATGTGAGGAGCACTAATGAACAGTCACCTATGGAGCCACTATTAAATACCTGGACAGATTTTCTAACTATCACTGAGACACCATGGACCATTTGTAGATTTTGAGTGGTGTGGAGGTAGTGATGCAGCTCTGCTGATGTGCAGCTCATTTTGTAGCTTTAAGGATGCCATAGACTATCAGGCCCATTCCTGTAACATAAGTGCTTGTCATGCAAGTCACACAGTATACTTAAGAGCAGAAGAACAACTATAAATTTAACAGAGTCATTCGGCATGACTCATGACTTTTATTTGTCTTTGAGGAGAAGAAGTTGGATGAGAAATGAACGGACTGCACCAAGCCTTGATACACTTTATCTGCTCATCAGGTTTGTGTGGCTAAAGCAAACAATGGCCTCATAGTAACATGGGCATCCCATTTGAGTCATCTTTGTGTCAACCTGGTGAACAGTCCAATATTTACTGGTCTTTCAGCCCTGGTTTGGTCCACCAGGTTCTGAGAAAAATATGTGACTCTTGTGGCTTGCTCCATGCTCCAGTCCATTCACCGTCCTTTTGCTCTCACACATACTATAAAGCCAGGTCTGGAAAAGGGACTGATGGGAATTTGAGAAAGAAAGAGTTAGGCCTCTAATACACAAGTCTGGTGGTGCTTTCCCTCAAGTATAATCTGCAGGAATGACCTTTGGTTTTAATGCATACACCTTGGGCTGGAGGACATATTGAGACTTCATCCAAAGTACTCTGAAGTCATTTCTCATTTCTAGCCTCCTTGTTTCATTAGTGGCATTTTCAGAAGTTTTCTGCTTGTGAATGAAAATCTACAGAAGGTCTCTGATCATGACAGGCCCTGTTTAGGTTTTGTCCCTGGACTGTTTAAAAGCTTTGAAAATGAACTGTGAAGAAAAACCAAAAGCCACTTAGTCTGTTATTAAGCCTCCAAGACTCCAACACTTGTTCCAAAATTCAAGAAAGTTACACTTTAGTTTTACGACAAATCCCAAACCAATTGAATGACATTGAACAGGGAAAATTTTTTTTAGAATTTTTTTTTTTATCAAAATGGTTTTAAAGACTAACTGCCAAACACATCTAAAATGGGACAGGAGCACCCTCTCTCACTTTCATTTAGAGCAGAAATCAAAGCTGGGCTCTTGAATGAATTACAAAATGCAGGGAGGTGGATTCAGTAAATGAGTCAAAGCACTGTTGAGTTGTCTGTCCATCGTTGTAATGAAGTAAGCAAGGTGGCCCTGATTGAAATAGGAGCCCAGGAAATGACAGCTTCAGCGAATCACTCAGCATCAACCCTGTACCAATTTGCCCTAGAGGAAAATTGACAGTTGCCAAAGTGGCCATTATTCTCAAGCAATCAGGCTTCGTAAAAGTGCTGACACCAGGTTAAAATTACCTCTTATTCTGAGCAGTGGCTCTGCAGCTGTGTGGGACATCACCATTGTTGCACAGATAATACCTTACTCCTCTCTATAGTGTGATTAAAACACAGATGTGGATTTAGCTTTTTATAAAATGTAACAGCGGCATGGTCTTCTCAAATAGAGGGGAAATTATTTAAGTTTTTCTTTTAATGCAGATTATCAGCATAACAGTCCTTAACTTTGCATTCATTGAGTAGGTGCAGCATTAACCCTTAGGCTGTGCGTTTTTTTCGTGGGTATCTTGGGTGTGTATCCTCAAACTGTCAAGCTGTCATGTTAAAAAGGATGAATGCCAAGGGTCTATATTAGGCTGGGGTATTGTTGTGGCTAGTCTGTTAATATAAAATGGGATTGAAATTAATTAATTTGTTTTGGGAAATAGAAAATTAAATCACACAAAACAGTTCATGTATATTTTACTTAAGTGGGCAACATACTGTAATAAATTGGTAGAATCTACTGACAGCATGTTAACATTTCATTCAGACAGCACAGTAACTAAGATTGCTTTCAGGCACCAAAGGCTCACAATGTAAACTAACAGCATAGCTACATTATAATTCATATAATTCCAGCTCACTATTGACAGTGTCAGCACAGATGCAACAAGACCCCCAACAATTAAGTGTGCACCAGTGCTGATATGGGCATTGATATAAGGGATGATGGTAGGCTAAAGTGAAGGTACTAGATACTAATGAGGTGAGCTCATGCAGAGAAATTCAATATCATAAGTGCCATGTACACTCCAATAAAGTCTGGGACCCAGGGGAGTATCAGTGTGTGTTGCTGTCTGTTCCACTGTACCACTGGGTAACACCAACATCAGAAATTTTCTGATTCCTCATAGCAGCTTTTTCCATAACAAAAACATTACTGACTAATGTTGTGTCTGAAGGCATTTCTAACCATAAAAACGTTTAGTAATGCTGTAGTCACTACAAGGATATTGCACTGCAAGATAGGATAGATTTTCACAGAAAACAAACATGTTGTATCTGAACATTTTGCCATAAATGTAAATTAACAGCATACCCCAATCATGTCAATAGAAGAAGTTGGCTGAATGCAAAACATATTTGCTGTTGCAGATTAGCTGTACATAAATGTAATTTCTAGGACACAGGGTTGGTACTGTATATTTTGAACGCTTGTCATGATTTAGAAACACATATTTTCACAAGATAATACATTTTAAATTGTTATAGTCAAGGTGACCTGCAGAGTGTAATGATTGCTAATATTTTTGTTGCTGGGCTCCAGGTTAATTAATGAGCAAACGCAAGCAAAGGTAGAGTTTAGGGTCTTAACACACCAAGCTCACATCTCGTTTGGCCTTGTAAGGCAGACCATCGACTGTATTTTTTGCTGCACCATTTGCTACAGTTGGGTCATCAGCAGCAGGTTGGTGTAACTGGTGAGAGTGGACTCACTGTTCAACCCACTAAATCACTGATTTCAACCATTTAGCAGAGTTTCTTCTTCGACACTGTTGGGCTTTGTCTGAGAGTTCTTTGGAATACGTTTTTTGGTTTTTTTTTTAACCCATTACACTGACTGAAAAACAGCTTTGTGATTTCAAGACTACTGCTGCTGTGGCTTTTCTTGGGTAGAAAGTCTCTGACACACGCTTGGTGAGCATTAAATGTTTTGTTTTTGTTGAGATATGAATATCTGTTAATAATCATCAAACTAACTGTTGACTGAAAAAGATGGTAGTGGGAATTACCATTTAATTTATTTTTCAAATGTATTTTTAGCTGAGAAAATATTCTATAGCTTATGACCAGTTATCACAACACTGACCATTTCTCTCCTTCAAAGTAATGGTCTCTCATCCTTTTGCAAAAAAGGCTTTGGTGTGACAGGTTTTGATTCAGAGGGGGAGGCAGCACTATAAATTGATACCAGAGAGGCAAAATGAGCTTTGAGCTGGAGACGTTTTCCCACTGGGGATTATGCAGGACAAAGTTGGCCCAGATATTGATTTTTTTTTTTTTGTCTTGTTTGTTTTCAGAATTATGACTATCAGCCATAGTGCGATGAGATTACAAATAGAAATACAACATTGCATTGTTCCTTTTCAAATCACTGCAAACACATTTCAGACCCATCAGCCTATTTAGGTTTTCAGTGGCAGTTCTCTTGCTGCATTCTGTGAGGATATAGACACAGGAATACATCAATTGATGTATTCTTCTTTCCTTATTATTGGTTACTTCCAAGTAAGTTCTCCAGCAGTTCTCCACACCTAAAAGGACCATGTATTTTGTATTTTTTGCATATTTAACATTACCATTGACCATTTCACAGAGAATACTCTTCAAGTTCTAAGATTTCTCAATATGTTTTCCCACCTTACAGGAAGCCTTAACTTAACATTAAATTTACTATACAATGAAAATCAATTTGCAGTGATTTGCAACCTTTTTGATTTAAGCTATCCATTAAAGTAGACACTATACGTGCTTTTATTGTGAAAGTTATTTTTTTTGCATGGTTAGGCAACTGTAGACCAAAGGCTGCTTGGAAGTTGGAAGAAATGGTTATAAGTTGTAATTTTACGAGGACATTTATTATTAGAATAAAGATATGGTTTGATGAGAAACAAAGTCCTAATATCATGGTGTGGAGTAATAATATTGCAATGAAAAAGGTAAGGTATCATGTTGAGCATAAATATTAGTGGAGATCAAGTCCCTCAGACTCATCTCATGTCTTTACAACAACTGAGAATAAAGTTATTATTGAGATAGTAAAGGAATGGTTTGACATTTTGAGCTCGTAAAGGAACCCTTACTTATATTATAGTTTAAAAGACTTTATTAGTGCAGTTTACAATGTGTTTACATAGTACACTTTATTAAATAAATCTGTGCTCATTAAGTTTACCTAATAAGATAAATCGGGTGAAATTGACAAAACCCTGCCGTGGTCCTTCAGTCAGGTGAATATGTACAGGAGGATTGAGATTATTCAATAAGGTCCAAAATGGGTCTCATATTCTCCAGTTTGTTGGTTTGTACTATCACACCTTCAACCTCAAATGTTCTGAAATCATGGTCAGCTGCCTGCCCTTGTCCTCTGTCCCATCCCAGCTGGACGTACTGTCAAGTGAAAAGAGACAGTGACTGCAATGTGAGGCTTGTACAGTGACATTGCCGGGTATTTTTAGCAATGTTGACTGAAAGCCGGGGGCATTGCACTTTATCCTCCGACGTGTCCCCAGGGAGGTTGCGGCTCCTGTTTTCTCCGGCAGCTGCCATGCACCTTCCCACCACAGAGCAAAACTAGCTGTGTGCGTAGGCAGCGACAGGTTGACAGCACCCCAGGGACGGACAGTGGGACCGTGTGGCCCGTTGGCTCTGCTAGCCAATTAGCACACAGCGATTGACCTATGAAACATGCTCAGAAAAAGAAGAAGGAAAAAAAACACCAGTTTCTCTTCAGAGGGTGGGTGGCAACCTGGAAGAACCGTCTGTCTATTAGCACTAAAAGCATGGATGTTAGCGTGTGTCCATATGCTTTCTGGAGTCTTTTTGAGCACTCTGTTTTCCACTGGGAGTTGCTGCATCATTTATCTTATGATTGATTCTCATATTCTTCCTTTCACCCCCGTCTCACCCCCTTGGTGCCCCTTTGGTCTTCGTCTGTTGCCATATTTTCCTAATATTTATTTAGCTCTGACACATCTCCTCCTACTTATAGATTTGATGTCACTCCTGCGCTCTCTCGCTTTGTGAGTCCAACTAGGTCTCCTCAGTCTTCCCGTGTTCCCTTGTCTCAGTGTGAAGGGGCCAGCCTTCACCATGTGGGGCTTCATTAGGTCTGTCTGGACAGCTCTCACTTGGGTAATGAGATTCCATTATTGGACCAAAGTGAGAGATCCCAGCAGCGTGTGCATCTCTCCTCTATCTTATCTGCGCTCTGCCTCCCTCCATGTCCCCACGCCTGGTCCGTATGCTGTGACTCAGTATGCGTGTGCTGCAGCTGTGTTTGCAACTGCATGACGGTAGTCCTTTAATCAAACGCACCGGGTTCCTCTAGCCTCTATTTGCATTACACTAATTTTCTCTGTCTCAGCTCCTAAAGTCAGTGTTTCTCAACCTATGAATGTGCAAAGGCCATTCTCAGTTCCTCAGCCTCCATTTTTTCCCCCTCCCATTACCACTGTTCGTAAATGTGCAAGAGGAGGCACTTTAGCCAGAGGCATTTTAGCATTAGCAGTGCATTTGCTGAGGCTTGTCTTTTTGTTTGTGATGCTTAATGATGCTTAATCAATTATAAACCATATTACTCTCTTGATTTTTCATGCCCAAAGCACTCTGAGCACAGAAAGGCTTTTTAAAGTTTTATTTTTCTCCAGCACTTACCTCAGAAGGGGAGATGCTCAAAGGATGGGACTTTATATTAAGAATTCAGTTTCAGCATTTAGGTCTAGACTGAGTTCTCAGTTGTTTTACCCAAAATACAAAATAGGTCTTTTGTCAGTTTTTGTTGTGCCAGAGTAAGAAACCCATGTTCATCTTTTCTCATGATCACAGGAGGTCACTTGTCCAACCAGTGATTCTGTTTTTATTGTTGAGGACAGTCTGCCTCAGTTAGGTGCCCTTTTACTCCACCGGCTGCTCATGCTTTTGCTTTGGAGTCAGAGAGCTCCCCTGATTAATCACTTAAGAAAACTCCCCTCTTGCTGATAACTAATTACATTGTGCATACTGACTGGCCAACGTGATCCCGGCTCAAGGCATAAGTCAAATCAATGCTCCCACTGTTAATTTATCTCTCTCCTGACAACCCAATAGGCTCGCCAGAATGAGCTGGCTAATGAGGACTTCCTAAAGGTTAAGTAAACACAGAGGATTTGGAAGGGGCGAGGGCACACCAGTATCTAAGTAGTCCACCCTAACGCCTCCAAGATGGCCGAATGATAGGAGTTTGTGCTTTGAGGGTTGGCTGCCAGCCCTCTCTTTGACAGTCAGTTTTTGAAATCATCAGTGATGATGTGTGATCAGAATGAAGAGAAATGGCTGACCTCATAATTCACCTCTCATTTCCTGTGATAGCACAAGTACAGTGTCTTCTAGTTTTTGTCCTCATTCCCATCAGAAATCATAAGATAGAGGTGAAAATATTACCCAAACTATTTTTGTAACAATTTACAGACCAGCTTCATGTTCTCATCTTCTCTCTTTGCTGTTTTTGTGCCTGGCAATTTGCATGCTCTCACTTTTGTTTTTATCTCAAAAATAAAGTTGTGGATAAATTGGCTGATAAACTGATTGTTTGACTGTTTGTATTTGTTACCATGTCACACTTTTTCTTTCTGTGTTACCAGGTCTAAGCAATTACTTTGGTTGTAATTGTTGTAATGTAAGTAACTACTTGAGTTTTTACTGTTTTTACTGTTACTGTTACAAGACTACTGTTCTCTAGTGCGCTGTAGTGATATTTCGGTATAGGTCGAGTATTCTCACTTGGAGTGTAGTGATAGCTTGGTATCCCTAGCACAAGAACTTTAATTGGCTCTGTTTCAGGTTTGGTTCAGGCTTGTAGCAATGGGCAGAAAGGTTTTAAAGGCTCCACATTTCCTACACAGTCCCTGGGTAAAATGGTTTCTCAGAGTGTGATCAAAGGAGAAACACAAAAAAAAATATGAAAAAGCTTGACAGTTCAAGCCATTTAGCCTGATTACAGTATACTGACACTATCATAAGGAAAGGGCTCCTTAGCTCTGTTTGTGCATTCTCCGCCAAGCAGCACTGGATGAATCTCCTGCTTGCTCGGCCTTGTCAGGTTATTGTTTTGTTGCACAGTCAAAAATGATATTCTCCCTTTTCTCTGACGTACAAATTTGAATGAAGTTGTATTTTGAGAACACGGCAGAAGAAGTTTTCGACTGAAATTATATTATACTTGAATTTGAATAGCATGAGTGAGTGAATGATATAAACTGTATTAAGCTGGGCACCCCGCGTACTTTCTCATGAATAAATAACAAATGAGCGTGAATCGGTGGATGGAGACATCAACTCTATTACCATTCTCTAGGCACCGTCCAATATATGGGGAGCAGAAATGAGAAGTGAATTGCTGCATTATGCACCCAATTTTCTATAAGGCTCCTGGCCTTCTTTCTAGATATTTGGTGAGTGGATTGTATGGAAATTATAACTTTTCATGTCAGAAGGCAGAAAACATATTCATAAACAGGCAAAAAAAGTTTCTTAAGTGTTGCAGTTGTTGTTTAAAATCTCTTTTACGTTTTAGAATCATCCAGTCACTGTCAAGCTTCATACCGTACCTTTCATCTAATTCTTTGAAAATTCCTTTCAGCTTTTTCCACTGACACCTTTTATAACCTTGATGAACCAGTTCTAGAGTTCAAAAAACAGTGTCGCGGCCACGCTGTCTTTTGTTTTCCCTCTCGCTGTTGCTTTCATTGTTTATTTAGCCATTCTCAGACAGTTTTCCAGCTAATCCCCATCATCCCCGGCAGGGAATTCAGTGGGGCAGCCAGACCTACATCACACTCCAAACCCAACACAGAGCTGGAGCCTACAGGGTCACAGGTGGGGCTCTTGCTCCTTGATGTTTGTGTCCATGCTGCCCAGTCAGAATCCAAATCCATTCCTCTCACATTCAGAAAAACAAAAGTAAAAACTGACAGTGCCTGACATTTAGTTTTTTTCCCCCCCAGAATAAGAGAGCAGATACTTCTGCAGAGGATTCTGTGTTTGTGTGCCACTTTTTATATTAACAAAATTCTAAAATATTTCTTGTTAACATAGATGTATTTTTATGAGCTTGCTGAATGCAATGCCATTAACAAGTCCATACACGACAAAGGTCATTGTCTTCCAAAGCAGCACAAATGAGCATTTTCTGATCTGTTGGTTACTTTCTGCACAATAAAAACTACTTGATTAAAAATTAGGGGGACAGAGATTTGAATCACTGCCTGTATGTCCATCATCCATCATGACCTCCTTCCCCATTTAAACTTTGCTGCTGCACACAGTTCACTTTGAACTTTGAGAGCACAGCCACTGAGATGGCAGCTGTCCATGACGTAACCTGGAAGCAACCGGGGATGGAGGGGTTTTTGATCTTTCACATCAGTCGTTAAGGCTTGGTTAAGTTTAGGGAGCCAAATCTACTTGGTTAAAGTTAGAGAAAGATTGTGGTTTAAAGAAACCATCATTGAGTGTTGGTGGTGATGTGAAGCAAACCATCTATACAGTGACAAAATCAGATGCTTTGTACAACCAACCATTCATCCTGACCTATTGTTTCTCAAAGACTATAGTCATTGTTTGCACTCCCCACAACAGGAAAATATAAGCATGGGTTTTGCAAACTGATCAATGTTGTTACTTTTTGGTGAGGACAGTCACACTATACGATGATGATTTGTATTCTCTAATGATAAAACATTTATTAAGTAGCTGTGAAAACCACTTTTCAACTCATAGCCTATATTCCACATGCAGCTCAACATATCTTTGTGAATATGAGGAGCTGCTGTCCAGTGTTTGTTGTGCTTTGTGGCCTCAATAAGTCTGCTGTGAAATGACTGCGATTGTTCTGTGTCCGAGTGTGTGTGTGTGTGTGTGTGTGTGTCATGCACGCATGCCATGATGGATGAAGGTATGCTTCATTCTGCACACCCTGACACCGTCCCATCTGCTCTCGCTTTCTTCCATCCATACCTTGCTTTTAGCCTCTGCCCCCCACCCCCCCATGTGGCTCGACAAATAGTTGTTGTCACTTCCTCCAACTGTAACAAATGAGAGATAGCCAAACACAGACATTAATTAGGAAGCATGGCTTCCCTGCAAAGAAGATCATGGTTGTTTATTCATACATTCAATCACTCAAACAGTCTTAAATTATTCCTTATTTCAGTGTTAAGGGGGTGGGGTTAATTTAAGGGGCTTAACATTTACCTGTCCATCACAGAATATACACACAATAGCACAACCAATTATTGGGTGGATTTTATCAAACCATACAGAGAGATTTTTGTTATATAGGTATAGTGAAGACTGACTGTACATCTGACTGCATGTCAGCATTGTAGCATAAGTTGCTGCCTTCAGTCATTATCTCAAGGATGAATGAAAACATAAAAAGAAATCTAACCTGGGGACTCTTGGAAAGACCTTCTCCTTAAAAAAAAAAAAATCTTAACTTATATATTTACCATAAAAAAATTTGTGGTGGATAATTTCATAGGCAGACTGTGAGACAATGGATGGATCAGTGGATCAATAACATGAGACTTTAGGTCAAGCTTCATTTTCACCATTGCTATTTGGTAAAGTGTGCTATTTATTACTTACTTTAAGAAATTATACAGGAAGTATAATGTATAGTTCACACAAGCAACAGCACACACTTCAGAATAATTTGTGTGTCACAGTTCACACGTTTGTGAGGTGTGATGTGTTGTCAAGTATATTTTTGGTGTAGTGGCTACTAGTGTAAGAAGTGACATATTTATCAACATACATCTGCCTTGTCAACAATGTGTTGCCAGTCCTAAAAGGTGCAAATCTGCAATAATGTATTAAGAGATAATTTCAGCAGGTACTGCACAGTACCTCTATCACAGCGCCATGGAACTTGATTGTGCATGGTTGTCCCTGTAACAGTTTTGAGAATCACTACTTTTGCTATTGATGGTTTTTCCTATGCAACAATAGAACAATGCTTTTGGGAAACACACCCCAGGTCATTAGCTTAGAACTGAGTTTGTACTTTGTTTACTTCAAATTGCCTTTCTTCCTCTGGGGGAAGTGAAACGAGGACATAATTTTCTTGCATTGTGACTTTAGATCTTTTGGCCACCAACCAATGTGCATACAAAGCTTTGAAAAACAGAGCAAGGGTGGAGAGCAAGTGTTTTTGTGTGAGACTTCATTGTTGATTTCACTGACTTAATGATGACTTCTACCCAGCTGCCTCCCACACAAAGGCACACGCAGAACCTTTGCTGGTGTATATTTTATCATCTCCTGGAGACACAGCACTGCACCAGACTGGCTGAGCAGTGGGAAGTAGATGGGTCTCCATTCAGCTTTGAGCCATGTGCTAAAAGTAATCTACTGGAGTATCTTAGTCCTCAAAGCTTTAATACACATTTTGACATCAGAATAACAACAAATAAATATGATATGGGTTCTGTTCCCCACAGTTTTGCCCACTCCTTAATTTGCCAGGTTCTCCATGGAATACAATGAAGCAGTGAAGTCAGTGGGGTTATGTAGGAATCCAGGGTTCTTGAAGTAAAAGCTCCACTGGTTTTCAGCACAGACAGTGTTTTTATTTGTATTTGAAGCACTCCCAAGGCTTGGATGGGTATGAAGCACCCTGGATGAAATAATCAGTAGAAAAGTCAAAGGTACAAACAAGTGTAGATAAAATCAGTAGAAGTTAACTTTGATTCCTGAGGAGCACTGGTAAAAGACAACTCTGTCTCTATACATCTTAACTGCAAATTTGTTTTACATGCAATGAAATCACAGCCTAAATAGTGTTCAGAGGCAACATATTTTTTTAAAAGAACGAAGCGCTTCATTTATTAACGGCAGCAGAGTTGCAAAAGGGGTGGTGGGATGGATGGTGGGCGTACAAAGCGCATGAGTGATACATCAGAGACTGGGATTTGTGATAAGGTTGAGACAACAAAAACTTTTTGGTTAAGGTTAGGGAAAGATCGTGGGTTTTGTTAAATGTAGATAAACATGTTGTGTTTGTGTTTTGTTCTGCTAAACCAGACCAAAGTCTGTCCTTAACGTTAACCAAGTGCCTAAACATAACCATAAGGAAGTACGATATCCACTTGTTATGGACTACAAGATTGGATATTTTGGTGGAAAACAAATACACTGTCTGTGTGCATAAATTCACTACATATCTTCACTGTGTTTATAGAAAATCAAACCTGGTTGCACTTATGTTTCCTACAAAATGAAAAGCATCATTTCTGGGAGACAGGGTTGAGTAGGAAGCATCTGTTGTGCTAACAGTGAACTGTATCCCATGAGACACAAACCCTCTAGTGCGATTTAATGACAATGTTTCACTTGTTTACACATGGACGTATGTTAGTCTTGGTGTCAGTGAGTTTTGGGGTGTTTAGGAAGCTTTATGACCTCCATCTCATCAAGCTGATGGACGTTACAGAAAGTCAGTTAAGGCACAGATAAAATGGCTTTATTGAAAAATACATATTAGTACATATATTTTTCTCAATGAAAAGGGTATGGGATTGTATTTTTAGCAGTGTACGGATGTATTTGTTCTGGACACTGCATAGATACATCCATGTACGCTTTGTGTAATAAAACGACTAACTCACAAGAAATTCTCCTGAAATTGAAGAGAGAGAATGGTGAGCATGGCTGCAGTGGTGAGAGGGTTATAAGAAGACCCAGCTGAGCCAGAGAGAGTACAGCTGCCTGCCCCCACCCCACCCCAACTGCACATTCCTCCATGCTTGGTTGGCTCAGCTAAGAGTAGTCAAGTGCAATGGAAACCTCAGACGATGCTGAGGCTCCATTCTCACCTCACCGAACTCGCAGCACTTCCAATTCCCAGCTGGTCCCTGACCAACCTGCTGGCCTCGCTGCTCCTCCTCTTCCTCTTTCCTCTTTCTAACACCTTAGCAGCCTCATCCCACTGCAGCCTCTGCTACTTTTATTACTGCACAGGTTGTGGGAGGAAGGAAGCTTGCCCACTGGCCCATGTCAGGTTGTACTCAAACATATCTGAAACAAGAAGGGCTCAGCGTACCGTGAGTACAGGCCAGGGTGCCCAAGAAGTCCAGGCTTGCAAAGAAATAATGTGAAAAACTTTATCTGACTTGCTAACACAGACCAGAATCAATGTTTTGAGCAGTATACTACAGAATATGTCACTGCTTGCAGATGAGGCAGCAGACCTACAGTTGGAGGCTGTGTTAAACCCATAGAGCCCTGTTAGAGGCTGTGCCTGTGATTATAGAACCTGATTTATAAGTCATAATCATCAATATTCTTTTGGCCTCAAAGGAAATAAATTATCTAATGGAGATGGCTTTTTGTTGTTTGTTTGTTTGTCTTATCTTCAAGAGCATTTTGAGCTGGTATTCTTGAATGTATGACACTTTTTGCTGCAGGTTGAAATTGTAAATGCTTTTTGTGTAACTGCATGTTTATTTCATGGTAGAGTAGAAATCCTGTTGATTTAGATTGTTTTGGGCCTCCTGATGTAAGAAGTCTAGTCTGGCACGGTCTGTAGTAGTGAATCACTGATGCCTGCACGACTGTCAGTCTCGTTATGTTAGATAAAAAGAAACATGATATTCATTTAGTTATTATGTGTTCAAGTTGGCAGCGGTCATGCCAGGCACATCCTGTGGAGGAGTGAGTGGTGTCCCTGTGGACTGTGAAATTTCTGGAAATCCTAGAGTACATTTCATTAGCCGTTTTGCCTTAAAGTGTGTTTACGTGTGTGCATAACTGTATCTCAGTGGGCGTATAAAAAAAGCACCTGGAGACAAAGCAGTTACTCAGGCAGAAAAAACAAAATAAAACTGTGCATTTGGGAGGAAAACAATTCCCACTTGCCGCTGAAGGAGAGAATAATTCATGGATGCCAGGCAGCAAAAAAACATATTTAACAAATGATTTCATAAGAGCAATGGAAAATAAAGAAACAAGCACAGGCAAGAAACAGATGACACAGATGTTCTACCCTGATCTTTCATCTGAGCCTGGGCCTCGCGTATATCTCAGGGACTCTGCATGGCCATTAGTTACTCAGCAGTGGCGCATACTAACTTTTGAACATGTTGAAGAAGAGGGAAGCTGCTGCCAGACAGGAAAATGCATATCCATCCTTCTCGCTGGATTTGTAAAGTCGTGTGTAGGCACGGTTTGGTTTTATAAATCTCAGTTGTTGTGAAATGGGGCACACTTTCACAAGCCTGATTTCACCTCCCACATTTAGTCATAAATACTGTAGATTTAGACATGCCCCTAATCGCCTGTTTGTGTGTCAATACTTCTATCTGCTCCACCAGTCTCTTGACCTGTGAATGTAAAGAATGGGAAATTCACTGGCCCATGTGTTGCATCGTCGAGGTTCTGCAACAAAGCCATGGGAGTCATCCTTACCCATAACTCTTACTGCATAGCTGTGGCTATTTATAGGTGTATACATCTGTTCTCTCATTAATTCATCACATTGAAACCTTCATCGGCAGAGATTCTCATTTCAAAGGTGTGGACTTAAGTCAGGAATCTGAAGACATTAGTCTTTTCACTTAGAATAACTTGATATTCTGCTCAAGTCCAAAGAATAAACATGTTGTTTTATACATGCTGCTTTTACATGTATTGGTATACTTTCATGATACCTTATCACTTACAACAACTATGCTGTGGTTGACAACAACCATATGGCAAAGCTTTAAGTTCAGAAATGATAAATTATTGTACTTGTGTCACAGAAATAACAATGATACCAATGCATACCTGATTTGACACAATTTCTCTATTTCTATGAAATAACAGAAATCTGTTTGATAAAGACAGAGGGACTGACTTTAAAAAGTGCTTCAGGATGAAGGAAATACAATGATGTTTCCAATGCAAGCAAAAATAATTATAAAACTGTGCACACAAAAATAATTAATCAAATTTAGATTTAGAAATGTGCCTAAAAACAGTAGTTAGACTTTCACATAGTTGCCTCTAGAAATCCATGCAAGCACATGGTGTGAAGTACAGTAGATATGAGCCTCTCACAGTCTCACCTCACATTCTGTTTTTTTCTGTGGGGAATGCTGTCATTTATATTATTTATACATCTGGCTCCAGATGTTCTACATAGCAGTAACTGTCAGTGGCTGAGGAACTGTCAGTGTGGGCCAAGGAAGACTATTTTCTCTGTCTCCCACTCTGAACATAATAAAGATAAGAGCTCCCCAATAATGCATTGGGTTGAACAGGTTAGCTGCAAAAGCAGTGCTCATGAGTTCAGACTTAGTGTTTTTCTGCAGCAAACTGTGGCACTGCAACCAAGTTACACCCAGTGGAACCACTCTCCTGGGCTTCCACATAAAAGACCACAGCAGCTGTTCCACCATTTTGCAGCTTACCAGCTCGCAATGTTCTCCAGTACCCTCCACCTCTCTCCCATTCTCATATCCCTCTCCGTCTCGCTCTCTCTCACCTGAGGGTGTGATTAGCAGAGTCGATTAGTGCGCACTAATCAGGCTAACACACAGACTGACAGATGTAGAATGCCAAAAATGACTTTTTTTCTACTAACTTTTCCTTTCCCCAAGTGATTTCCTTAAATTAGTGAAGGGCGTCTTGCCACAATTCATCATCAGAGTAATTGTTGGTGGTGGTGTGTGTGTGTGTGTGTGTGTGTGTGTGTTGTACTTAGTACATTGTGGAGACAGTCCTGTGTCATTACAAGCTTCTCTTGAAATAAATGAACCTTCATGTTGTTGCCTGGCTTCTGCAGCTTTTAATGTTATTTTAGTCAGAAGCAGACAATCCTTGTGAAAGACATTTTTGTGTGGAACTGATTAAATGTTACCAGCCATGCTGGTTTTGTTTACCACTGAGGCAACAATGAGGAGGCAAAGGGAAACAGCTAGCATTACAATGTCCAAAGTAAAAATAAAACAAAACTGCACCACTAAAGCTCACAGATTAAAGCAATGTGTCTTGTTTGTTTAACTCATACTCAAAGAGGAATGTAAAACTATCAGTCTGCAATGTTATTACAGTAATGTTGACAGGCTTGGTACAATTGCACAGAGACCTTATAACCTCCTCTCACCAAGGGCAACCCACACTATAGCTGGAAATGCTGCAGAGAAGTGGTGGGTGGGCAGAAGCTGCCATGTGACACCATGTGTAACAGCGTTAGAACATGTCTGTGTCATATGTGTCTATTGTATTTATTTTTTTCACCAAGACTGGAGCTGGCAGTGATGAGGACGGCAGTGCAAAGGCAACACATTCTAAATGTAGGAGAAAAGAAGAAAACAAAAATAACAATGTGATTTCTGAAATTTGAATGATAAAACAAGAAGAAACAAAAGCAGGTGAGGACCTGCTTGTATTTTCTTCCCCTTCCATCACCCTTAATCATATCTTCTCTTTATTGATATGCCAGCAAGAACAAGACAAAGTAAAAGCAGACCCCCAGTGTCTTTGATTTGAAAAGTCTCTTTCCACCCCCCTTAACAATGTCTTGTCTTCATTAATATGCTACCTTTTCCACCTCAGCCAAGTATAAAAGCTTTTATTTTCATTTAATTTATCATGGGCAAATTCAAAATGTGCATAAAAATCAGTGGATGGAAACCAACTTAATGTGAGCTGCAACACTGGCAGTAAGATAGTGAGCAGTACATGACAGCTTGAATAGACTGCTTTGTAAAGTGGTGCTCAGGGTGTGTGTGCAAATGTGTAGACTGTGTCATGTTGTCTGAGGGTAGTAGCATGACTTGTTACAGCAGCATGAGATATCTGCTTGAACTGTACCACCCTTCATAAGGTAGATATTTATTTACTCCTTCCAATCATGTAGAATAATGCAGGGCTGAGCCTCTATGGTCTCATAGGATGTTTCTTGATGATTAACACTGTAACAAAATCCCAGTGACTGTGCATGCACAGTGCTTCCATTCTCACTGGAGAGTGGGAGGATTTGACATTGCATCCTAATCATACAGCATGACCTTCCTGTCATAACAAAGGCCTCACAGTGATCCAGTCATGTGTATAACTAAACATAACCTTGGTGAAATTGAGCGTCTTGGCTATTTAAAAGAAACATAGAAGAGATAACCATGAATTTATCATTTTTAAATGTATCTCCGCTCAGGATGTTGTTACTTCAAAGTTTAAGAGGCAGATGTGTAATTTGGCCTTGAGAGTTTTGTGCTTTGTGGGGAGTTAATGCTTAAATGTGTTCTTGCAAAGCCATGTAATCCTTTATGTGATCAGGAAAGAATGAGGTTTGAGGGTTGGGGGAAATGATGTGGATTGGGTAATCCCCCAAGGTCTTACTGCACTTGGAAAACGAGAGACATCCCCTATGGTCTTTGCATGTGGTTAAATAATGATGTCTTCTCTGCACACCGCTCAGCTTTTCTCCTCATGAATTAATAAATATATGAAAACTATGTTTTATATGAAAAGCATCAGCCAGGAGCCTTAACAGACACCGTTTTTAAACATGAGGCGGTAGTCCAGTATGAAGTTTTGACAGTAATAGTAACAGTAATACTGCATTTGTTCTGCTGTAATACATGTAACACATATTTAATAGAACTGGTGGTATTTGAAAAGCAAAGCACAGTCACTCACACTGATGGTTACTCACAGTAGGAGACTCTATTTTGCAGTTTGCATTGCTTTGAGGAGCTGCACTGGCCGACAGATGACTATGGTAATTTTTGACTAACATGACTTTATTATGTATCAAAAGCTGTTCCCATTCTGTTTGAGTTGAATTTGAAAAGATCATTGTGCATCCATTGCTGGACTTTGCTTACCAATCTGCCTTCCATTTCACGGTAACCACGAGCAACATTAAATGGCAGTGGAGAAGGAATAAAAACCCTCATAGCAACCCCTGGAGGCTTCTATGTTTATTCTAACCCCAGCAGACATACTAATGATGTTTCTGTTCATACATCTGAATGAAACATGATCTCAGGATATCCCTAGAGAATAAGTCATGAAGTGACCAAATGCGTTAAAATTCTTTCTCTGGGGAGCAGAAATGGGCTCAGAAACTGTCATGACATTGTCTTGATACAATCAAATATTAGTGGAAATTTTGGTTTGAGGATATCCTGCTAGGTTATCCCATTGGAGTATCCCTGGATTATCCAACAGCTTTGTAACCATTATACATATACAAAACAGATAATTTGTCCCAAGGGTGATTGCTGGATTAAAGCTCATCCTTAGGGGGGCATGAATATCCACAGAAATTTAAATGGCAGTTCAGCCATTTGTTTTAGTGATATCTTGTCATAGATCAAAAATTTGGTCAAGGGAAAACATGAATTCAGGGTGCTGTGAAAATCATCAGGGAATCATCTACTAGGGAATATGAATTTTTACACCATATATTGTAGTCACAGGAGTTGTAGAGATATCTTCCTCTGAACGAATGAGTCAAATATTCAGAATGACTTCTGTTTTTAGTTCACATAGTATTGGGCTGAACACAAACCTCATAAAATTTCACCAATGATCTACAGTATATTAGTATCTCTTGATGGTTTAGGCAACTGCAACAACTGTTTTTAATGGATTTTTCTAAACAATGGCAACCTGTGACTTCCTTGGAGGTAAGCAAACTTGTACACAGGCAGTGTTAGCTTCTGACTGTGGCTAGTATATCAGTGGGTTCAGACACTTCAAAGACATTAATGGCACAGAGAAACAAAGCTGCACTGTTGCTATCATTAAACAAGGTATATATTGCCCAGTCCACTGGATCGCTTGAGCCTGGCTGAGTTGTTACTGTGACAAAGGGGAAGTCCACATGACTGACCAGCCTGCCAAACTGTGCTTCTCTCCATCCTGACAGATAAAGACATTAGTTGTGCCTTGTCACCATGTTGCACTGCAACAAAACAATTTGCCTTGGCTTAAGGTCTGCAGCTTTTGTCATTTTATAACACATGGGCGGGAAAGATGGGAGTAGCTGTCTGACAGCTGTAGACTTCCTGCTAACAGTGGTGCTCCCCTTCAACAAGTTTCTTTTAAGATGAAAGCCCTGCATGCTTTTATCCCACTTCCATATTTGATATACAGGCAGGGGTTGTGGCTCTGTTCTTGTCTCAAAGTGATGTTGTGTCATTTGATCTTGGCAGATGGGAAGACATCTGAGGCCTGATTGGGTTAAAAAAGTGGTGACGAGCGCAGTTTGACACTGCGCTAAAGTACGTGCCATCCTGCTTTGAAGAGACAATTAACATGGGAGCCAATTGCTGTTGCCTTTTTGTCTTCTTGCTCCTGTCACAACAGTGGCCTGACATCTTTTTGTAGTGTAGTGCTCAATTAGCATTACCCTGGCTTGAGAAATGGTGTAAAAGATCTAGATTCTGTACCAGTCTGTCAGACACCTCAAAGACTGCGGTTTAGGTCGCTGGATATGATGTAAATTATAGACAATATGACATTCTTTGGCAAAACCTCCACCAAATCTACTCTTTTCTCATCCAAGCCATACAATTAACCCCATGACTTACTGCTTAATTGGTTCAAAGCTGAACTCCTTTGGTTGAAACTATTTGTCCCTGAAGCCAGAGGTAGCTTCTGTGACATGAGAGGAAAGTAGGGTAAAGTTTAGAACATGAAATCTAAAAAGGAGGGCATTTTCTATTCTCCCCCTTAATTAGCTCATGCCCACATATCCACTCTCACCTAAAAGTTTCTAAATCTGTGGATTGGCCTCATTAGAGGAGTAGAGCACTACAGTCTGGGATGTGGGATCAATAGCCCAAACTGAGAGTAGCCTCATGCTGATCACTTGCTAAATCCCACTTCTGATAGGAGTTGTTGTTCGGCACCAGCAGAGCTAACTCAGTTGATTAAATATCCACCTCCCTACCCTCCTTTTTCCTCCCATCTCTGCAGGCCTGAGTGATTGCCTGAGATGGGAGGGAGGGCTTATGGAGGGAGAGAGCGAGAGACTGATGGAGGAATGAAGGGAGGGCAGAAAAGAGGAAAGATCAATTGTGGATTTAGCTGAGAGCACAACCTTGGCAAGTGCATGCAACCCACAGCAGATAATATGATTATCTTGGGAGAAAAAAACAAAACAAAACAAAGAACCCCACCTCACTGCATTATGCAAAGGAAGATGTAAGAGGAGTCTTGTCTGCCATGCAGGCCTTAATTCAACAATATTTACTGGATGCCATGCTTATTTTTTATCTCTGCCACCAGCTTAAGAAATATTAATAAATAAATCAGAAACTAATACCATGGTCCAGGGTGTATTATATTGTGGGGATGACAAGAAGCTCACTAATGCAGTGGAAATGTGCATTATTTGTCAGTGGGAGTGAAAAATATGAGGAGCTGGCACATCAATCAAGGTTGCCATTTCAACATGGCGGTATTGAACAGTGTGGATTAGCCACCCATTGTGAGGAATCAGCGAGGGACAAATAAATGCATGATGATTTTTTTCTCTTTTTTTTCATCCATCGTCCCTCTGTCTTTTGTCCATACTGTCACAGTGTGCCTCAAAGTAATTATCAGCTGATGAATGGTAGATTGTTTTTTCCAGCTTCTTCTCAGCGTTTTAGCTGTCCTCTGGTAGATGCTAACAAGGAACTGTATTACAGAAATTTCACATCACAAGTTTTAAGTTAAGAGCTCTAAAGTCAAAAGCAGAAAAGATAGATATTGTACATGCTATTTTGCGATTTTATTCCCCTTTGCATAATTTTTCTCCACATATATTATTTAAGATTTTCATCCAACTCATTGGTCTTGCGTCTGGAAATGCTGATTATGTTTTAAAGGAACACTACAGTTAATTACAGCTTTTTTATTACAACTTTTGACTAATTTAATTTCCATTCTGGCCACCTACCAAAGTACTTGTTGGGCTCTGGAAACACTGGATGAGTCACCAAAGCCTAAACTTAACCAAACCCTAACCATGGTGGTGGCAGATCAGAAAACACTAATATGGGTCTTTATTTAATGTTTTTGGAAGGCAGTGACAAACAATATCATGCTGCCAAAAGAACCCTCAGATCAGAAAACACACACATATGAGTCATTTTGGAAGGCATCCACAAATGACTTATTTTTGTCGACTTGTAGGGGTAAGTTAGTGGTTTAAAAAAAGTGTTAAACCTGGGATTTGTTTATAGCTTGACTGAGACTTTTGTGGTAGTTCTATGAATGTTACTGTACTCTGTAACTCTGTCCAGAATTCCTGCATCTTCAGATTTTCTCTGACATTGGTGAGTAAAATTTTTAGAGGTTCACGGGTAAACCTTCCAAAAATCAAAAGTATGATGCAATCATTGCCTGCTTTGGCCTTTCTCTTTGACAGCTCTTGCCCCCTTGCTGCCAGAGGAGACGTTTAGAGTCACCAAATATTATACTCTTGCTTAGGGCGCGTAGGTGAGAACAGAATATAGACTTCTGTCTGGACACGTTGTCTCCAGCTCAGTCTCGAGCTGTCTCTCTTTCTCTCACGTAAAGGAAATGGAAGCTGCTTGCTGGAGATAAGCCTCTCCTTGCCTGTGAATTGCAGCTGCCACTGTCAATATGCAGCGGCGTTTTGGTATCCATTTCTGCGTGTCTTGTCATTGGCAGAAGTGACAGGTAGATTGGATGGAAGACCTGCGAGCTGGGACGGGTCACCGGCTTGGGCATCTGACGCCTGGAAAGCTGGAGTCAGCCCGCTGGCCATTGGCATTCAGCACAGCTCAATGTGCATTGAAAATGGGCCTGTGAAGTGAGACAAGACTGAATGCATGTATTTCCTTCCCCAGATTGCATTGAGTGGAGTGAGAGGATGAATGAATATGCTGGCGGTTTGAGGGGAAAACATTGTCCAAGGTTATTTCTTTTAACCTCCTCAGTGTCACATTATACATTATCAACTTGTAACATTACACCCAATCAACAGATTAGATTTTATGTTAGTGTTACAACTAATGTCAAATATTAGGGAATGTTGAAAACTATGAACATGAAAACTGTCCTTGAGGCCTCTTTTGTAAAAATTGTTAAAATCAATGTTTATGAAAATGACCATTATGAAAAAGGCGTTTTGTAACTTCTTTTTTAATGTTTGTACGAGGTTGTGTATTGTCTGGCAATTTGAAAATGAAATGTTCATTTAGACCTTGGGTTTCATTTTCATTATTGTTGCATTGTTATGCTTAGGAGTATGCTGTAGTTTATTAATTTTGTCATAAATCATTATCATACACATGAAGAATTGGATTTCAATTAGATTTTATTTCAGTTAGATTAAATTTTAATATTGGCAGATGTATACTCATATATAATGAAACATAAAACAATACATTATGCATTCATGCTAAATGTCTGCCTAGGTACTGTCAAATATGCAGTGTAAATGACTTTGTATCATTTAAACACTGCTCTGTGTAAAAAATATGGTAGAAAACTGTTTGATAAATGAGGCCCATTTTATTTAAACAGCACACCTACTAGGCGACAACCAATTACCCTCATGGGCCAGCATGCAGGAATTTGGTCCTCAATACGTTTTGACAGCACGGTGCTATATCATAGTTAGCCCCGCAGACACACTCGTCAGCCTCATACTTGATCCTGAACACAAAAGCTGTCAGCTGGGTCAGAGGCTCGGGGGGGTGGGATGGGGTGCGTGTGGGGGGCTGACATTGTCTGCAAAACACAGCCATATCTTCCAACAAATGGGATACGAGTTTGATGTTGTGGTGGTGGTTTATGTAGTGGGTGGGAGGGTGGATGTGGGTGGAGAGGCTCCCTGCCTGTGTTGTGCACTGACATTATAAGGCTCACATGGACGGAGTGATAGAATCCAGGCTACTAAAGGATGCAGGGACCCTGAGAAAATAACACTGCACAGATAGCGCCATGCCTCCACCAATATTTTACTAAAGAAAAAAGCTGAGATGGCATTCTTAAAGAAATAGTCCAACATTGTGTTTATCCTCGTTTGCTGTCAAACCCAGACTCAGATGAAAACATTGCTCTAGTTTCATGCCCATTATCCAGTCACTCAGGGACATCTTGACTCCATTTTCACCAGCTATCAGCACATGATCTATGTCTGATCTCATCTTATCTTGAATGCAACCAGGCACTTTGCATTTGAAAACAAGGGCCTTGATTAAATCACAGCAAATTTTCTTTAGATGGAGAAGCCATATTGTAACCTGAGCTAAAGACAGTGTCTGCCGTAATCATTTATATATTACAGGCTGGAGCTGGTAACTGACTATGGAGAATGTCCAAGGTATGAATATGACCTGATTACATTTATGAACAAAGACCTCTACTGGCCTTGTGAGCTATGACTTTTGTAGTAGTGTGATGTTGTTATAGAGCTGCAAAACTTATTTTTAAATATCAATCACCACATAGATTTCATGTAATGTATATGTTCAGGAATTCACTCCCAACACACTAATATAATATATATCTGTAGTATATAATATATTTATGCTGTTATTCATTGAAAACATTAAAATGTGAGTGACCATATCTTGATAATGCACCTGTAATGATGCAGTATATGGGGACCTTTTATTGCAGTATATAAATATTTCATCCCTTAATGATCCTTATACCCGCCTCCCCCCCCCTCATACTGTACCTTTGCTCTACTGGAGCCATAAACTGGTCTGCTCCATAAGGCATCTGATGCAAACTAGCTGCGGCAGTCCAGCTTAAGGTCAGCCAAGGAGACCTACCGCCTGAGGCAGGAGGAAGGGAACAACTGTTCATGTGGAAAGCATGTAACTGTGTGTCTATGTGCACACGTAGGGCGCCATCCATGCACTCTCAGGTTTAAGTCAAAGCGACAGGTGCATCATGTGCACCATAAACCCCCTGTTTATCCTTGTATACACAAGTACTGTTGTCATTGTGTTTGTTTGTGTCCAATTTTAGTAAATCTGTGTAACCTGAGGTGGTACCTGCTCTGGCAGATTATTAAAAATGCTTGTTGTTGGACCACAAGCAAGATTAGATTCAGTGACTAATATTATGTGTTTGCTGTATTCACCATTTTAGGTTAACATGTTAGCATGTTAACATTACTGATTGCTGATTAGCTTTTAACACAAATTGCAGCTGATGATGGGAATGGTATTAGATTTGCAGGTATTTGATTCTAAACCAGTTTCAGAGATATATAACTTTGGCTTGGATCTAGCTGATAGTCAATCGTCAGATAATCGTCTAAATTGATCTGACGCACAAATCTAATGTCTAATTCTTGACTATTTTAGGGTAAGGCTCTATTATTTTTTAAAGATATTTTAAGGACATTTTACTGCGAGAATTTCAGCCAAGACTGTAACAGTACAAAAATCTTCTTGTAGAATTAAATCTCAGTGCAGTACAGACATGCAGCAGAGCTGAGAAGCTGTGGCGTCTTAATGTGGAAAGGCTCAGTAATTGTGCTAACTCATCAGTCAGGCTCAGGTGGTTAGTAGGACATCACTGAAGTCTTTATGGTACAGTACTGTGTATTCTCTTAGACCCTTGAATGTCTGTGCCAATCCATTTAGTAGATGTGTAGATGTTTACTGGAAAATTGAAACAATGACTTGCTGGTAAGGCTAGAGAAAGGCAGGGGATTACTAAAGGCATTAAGTCAAATAAGTCCAGGCACTGGTGATTTCTGGAACTACTGCTATTTTAAAACCAGTATTTGCATGTGACATTTCTGGAACCACAAATTACCTGTAGAAACCACAAATTTACTTACAAGTTTCTTGATTTTTATTTATTTATTTTTGTATTTCCATTTCTGGGTTGGTAACAATGAACACTGCAGTGAAATGTATGAGAGCTTTATGAGGACTCTCACAGAGTTTTGGGGCATAAATTCAGAAGATTCAGTCAGTAGCCTGCTGAGCATGGAGAGGCATTTGGAAAAGGAGCAAATCAGTAGTAAATTTGAGTCATGCAGAGACTTTTTTGTCGAGTGCAAGAAGTAAAATGTTATATCTGAGTCATTTTACTAAATGAGAGTTATCCAGGCAAAAGTAACTCACTTTAAATGTGTGAGTTTGGGGAATAAAAACTTTTTGGTCAGATCTAACCTGGGTCTTCTCACTTGTTTTTTGCCATTAAGGTATTTAATTTGAGCACACATCACTGTATATAGCATCTGTGTATGTTGCATACATTTTTGTCAGTTTAATCATAATCTTGCTCACACACTGCTCCTGTTTACCTTGACAGCTGGTTTTGTGTTGTGTTCAGGTGATATTGGGAGAAATCCAAAAATGTAATTATGTTGCTTCAGCTTCACTCTGCGTACATTTAAGTTGTTGAAACTCCCACGCTGAAAATGATTGGGTTTTAATTAAAAAATCAACCTTAAAAAGCTCATTCTTAACAGGTTTTTTCTTCTAAGCACTGTTGATTGTTTTATTGTAATGACTGGTGGTTTCATTTTTTAAATTACCTTGGACTGCTGACATTGCCGGATTTCCTAATATGTTGACACGTATTAGCAATTCATGACTCCGGGTGGGAGATATCAGAGCCTGAAAAAAAAAAAAAAAAAAAAAAAGGAGGAAATTGGATGAAGACAGGTTCCATCACAGTGTGAATGTTTCTGTTGAAAGGATGGTTTTTAATCATATTTTGGGTTCGACTGTTGGAGATCCTGTTGGCCTTGTGTGTGTGTTTATTCAACAGCAGCGACACTGGCAAACACTAGCCACATACAGGTGTACTGATTACAATATAAAACACATGCAACACATCCTGCTCAATATCACTGTGAGAAGTGGACAGAATGACTGCAAGACTTTTCCTTCTCAAGCTGAGAAAGAAAACATTATACTTTAAATAGCACAAATGTCAAAAGGAACTGAACAAGTGCTTAACTTTATGTACTTGAAAATGACAAGTGACATTTTATTACTGCAACTATCTCTCCTTCTGTTAAACTCCAGGCTCATTTCAAAGAGCCACAAGCCTGTGACAGTGTCATGAAATAAAATGAAATCTGGGTCACATTGTCAGACATTTGCCTTTGGAGTGCACTTTGCTTCATTGTCATTTTGTAGTTTTTTTTTCCTTTTTCTTTTTCTTTTGAATTCCAGATGACCTTTACAGTCTTTTCTCCTCAAAAAATGTTCATAGTTCTATGCAATTTGTCTGTTACAGTACAATCACAGATATACACAGCTTACACTGTGGGTTTAAAGGCAGTTTCACAGGATTTTGATTTTTAATTGTTATTAAAACTATATTATTGCCATTAATATCAGCTGGTACACTGTACATTTAACAACAAAACAGCTTATACCCTGGGATCCACAGAGCCCACAAAGTTGCAACAAGATTATGTATGTTTTATTTTCTTATGCGCATAAGATTTTTAAAAAAAAACTTGTAAGTACATGCTACCGGCACACGCTGTGTCAAACCACATGTGCTATTTAAGTGCATTAATATTTAAGAAAGTACATGTTGAAATGCTTTTTATGACAGCAAGAACCTCGTGACCACATAAAATGAAGCTAACTTTATATAGGTTTGGATGAGTATTAACTTATTGATTAGTGTGACATTGAGGGCCAACTGTGATCTCAAGCATAGACGTGGCGTACAGATGAAAAACTAAATGTAAAGGCAGGATGTAAATTAGCTGAGACAGTCAGGACAGAACATGTGCAAGTGGAAGACATCATAATCCTAACTGGGGTTATAGCAGTGACACCTTTCATCCTTTCTCCAACATCTCACATGTTGGGAGCGATCACATGTTGTTAAATACACGTTGACAGTATGCTTAGATGGTCTAAGCATACTGCCAACGTGTATTTAAGGCTACCTTCTAAAGCCCATGGCAGGCACATACATATTTTAAGGCTAATCTCAAGACAGCTAATTAATATCTTCATTAGTATGCATACATGACTGTGAACATGCAAAGAAGGAGGGGAGAACCATGACAGGTTCCATTTACGAGCCTGCAAAGTCTCCTGCTTATACCTCAGCACTGAAAGTAGAAATTGAACCACACAGTATTAAACCATGATGAGTTCATACATCATAGCTCCACTATGGTGATTAAGTATCTTATCTAACAGCAAAGTGAAATTTATGAGTGGTTCCTTAATCAGTGTATGCGACTAACTAAGACAGCGACACCAGCTGATGATGAGCTTCAAAACATGCAGGGTGAAGGAGGGAACTCACAGGGGCCTGGATAAAAGTAGGGTTTACAGTCCTCCCACACATGGAAGCTGAAGCTTTTTGTGTAGAGATGAAGCTTTGAGAAGTAGACCTACACATCTACTTGGTTCCTAGTATAACTTGAGTCAGGATCCAAATTATGTAATTGGGTTTCAGGTCTGAGTGTCTTTCTATTGGATCCAAGCAGAGGAAAAGATTATTTTTTGTAGAAAATTGTAAAATGTTTGTTCTTTTAAACTGTGTCTGTTCTTTAATTTATGGAGCATGATGCAGCTGCCAGCAACACTGTGTCTGTGTGTGTCATCTGTGTTTTGGATCAGGTGTAATCATCCTCTGGTCTGACTGTCCCTTTTGGGTTAGGTGCCTTTTTCAGTGAAAATTAATTTATTTACCTTTATGGACTTGAAGGCATCTGACGGGAACTGTAAGGCATACTTCATAGCTTATGGGGGGAATAAAAATGACCTGTGCCTTTCCCATTTAGAAGATGTATATATACAGGGACAGGGCAGTTGAGGGTATCTGCACCTATGCCCAAAAACTGTGGTGGCTTAGGTGCATTATGGTTTTGTTCAGGTCCCCATGCTCCCATGTGATGATTGTTTTGTGGGCCCGTGGTGACCAGTTTTCTCCGATTGTCCTAGATATATTTTCTGGTGTTGCCTCTGTGTAAACACTGTGGTCTGAGCGGATTTGGTTTGTGCACTGTGAAACAAGCTCTTTCTTATTTTCTGCTCCATTTGTGGAGTATTTTAATTCCCAAAAATGTCACCCAAGAGTAAAATGAAGAACTTCACACTGTGGAGCTTCAAGTCCTGACAGTCAGTCAGCAGATGTAAACATGGCAAATTTAGTACTGTCAGTAGTGGTTGGGGACCTGAAAAAATTAGAAAATTCAGCTGCTGTCCCTGTTTCATCATAGAGAAATAATGTAGGAATGATTTGATATGAAGTCATATAGATACCAGAACCATCTTGCTAAAGGAAAGCCATCCATAAGTTGGAGCTGGCAAAGAGGATGTGACGACAGAGCATTAAAGGTGGTGTTACACCATCAGGTGAAACAGCGACATGCATACAGATCCCTGGGCATCTGTTGGAATTTTCCTCACAACTACTGAGTTGATTAAGTTGTCATGACAAAATTCTCATGCCATCATGAGAGGCGATGCTAAAGCAATGACAGATGTCACTCTGTTCAAAACTTTGTAGCGCCACAGGCTAGATGTAATTCACAGATGTAATTGGGACTTCCACAGCTCCAATAATCAGTCAAAAGGAATCAGCAATGCTATTTTTCCATCTATGTTGTATTACAAGGTTAAAAACATATATAATTAAAAGGTATAAATTGTGGCTCACATGTGACTGCTTTTTAATTAAATCATAGCCTTCTTCAGATTGATTGCATGGCCCCTGCTGAGTCCTACTGTATTCAAAACCCTCACTTCTCACTTCTCTAAGAAACGGCTAAAACACTGAAATGCGATATTGAGTACAACTATTCTGTAGCAATAAACTTAACCCTGTCTTTTTGTCACTGCAAAGTCTTTGCTCTGAGTCTTGCCAAGACATGGAGTAATCCTATTTTTGGCTTGTGCTTGTCTATGAAAACATGTATTCAGGAAGTCAGCGCATGCAGACACATACGTGTTGTCACCTGGAAGGTGTTCATCAGATTTTGCATCCTTCTGTTATCCTGTCATATAAGCCTCACAAAATACAGCTCTTTCTCACTCTGTCTTTGTCCCCCCACCCCACCCCACCACCCCTTAAAATAAAGACACAACAGCAACCTGGCGAGTGGCAATGGTAATCCAGCAGCCTGGCAACGGACATGAATCACGAGAGGTTTCCAAGAGAGCCTTGAGCTGTCAAAGAATGGAGGCAGTCAGGCTGCTGAGATCTGCCCTCTCATTCAATTCAATTAAGGTGGCTGGGAAATATTAAACTGTGCAGTTAACAGGTTGGAGAGCGCTAATGCTGCACTGTTGCCTCGTTTTGTCTTGCTTTTGATTTTTTTTTTTTTTTTTTAATTTTGTTCTTATTTGGTTGAAAACCCCCACAGTGTTTGCTTTATTTCAATATAAACCATTTTCCTTATCATGTATCGCTTGGTTTCCTGCTGTACACTCTGTTGTAGGTAAATTAAATTTAATAAAATTCGCAATGATGTATAATTGCAATAGATATAGCGTGGTGTTGCCTGGAATTAAGTGTTTTAGCAGCTTCATAAACTCCAAGGTTCACCATTAGCACACCGTGTCAGATGAGAAAATAAATGGAGTCAGCTTGAAGCTTGACACACACCTGTTCCCAGCTGTAACCACACATGTTTACCTGTCATCCACAATGAATTTCAAAACTGTTATTCCAGCAGTGTCACACTCCTGATAGGATGTGATTCTCACTCTTTTTTTAAAGGTTGACATGTGGCCCTGTCAACCAGAAAACATCTTTAAGACATTTTCAAGTTCCTCCCCCACTCTCCTTTGACTTTGAGGTTTTTGTTCCTCCTTTCTTGTTTTTTTCACTCTTCTATACTTGTTCTGTGTAACTCAGTCAAGTGCACTCTCACTGTCACGTTATATGGGGGGCACTGACAAATGTGTAGGCAGAGAGAAAACCAGTCAGCTAAATGTTTCTACTGAACTGAAAAAATTGCTGCTTTGTTTAAAAAGCCTTCCTCCTCACTTCTCACGTGTCCTTCTCTTTACTGACTCCTGTTAATAGTTAACGAGTGGTTGTACCACTAATATGTTGCTAATGTGTCAGACTTTTTGCATCTTATGTCTGTGGGAAACAAAAGCAGACCCACCTTTCAGGATAAGATGGAGTTAATAACATTTCTTTTTGTTATAATTTTTAAAAGAATTATTTAAATCATCTCTTAATAGATCAAAATGAATGAATTAATGAATGAATGAATAAACACGTTGACTCCAGCTAAGATGATGTCTTCAAATTGCTTGTTTTGTCTGACCAGAAGTATGAAACTTAAAGATATTGTATTTGATTCACAGTGACATGAAACAACAAAAAAAATGTCTCAACACTTTTTAATTGATAGATGACTGAAAGTATCAGTTAGTAATCAAAATTGTAGATGATTTCTTTGTCAATCATTTTTTTGACTAATTGTATCAGCACAATTTTTAATAGTTATCCTAAAACAAACTCTTTTTCTTAAAGTTAAATATACAGTATGTATACTGTGTGCTAGTCTGAAAACACCAAAATGTTGTCTACACTGGATGTGTTTAACCATAGTTTGACTGTGCATGCAGACATGTTTTGGCAGTGCCCTCAGTCCAAACACAAATAGACTTGAAGAAGTGCAAAGATGAACTTTTTAGTCTGTTAAGAGCGTGAAACGCAAGTGAAATGCAGGCTGGTGTCAGCAGCTGTGTTGCTAAATCTGAAAAGTGTTAAATGCATTCTGAAATTCATACAGTGTAAATAGGTGTTGGAGGGTCATGGGATGATTTAAACAGCCTCGCCCCCAGTTGATGCAGTTTCACTGAAAAATTGTGTCTTTTTATTCCTCCACCCTCGTCCACAGACCTAGTAGCATGTTCACTAATCTAGTAAGACCACAGTCATCAGGACTGAGGCTAAATATTTAAAGTCAAAAATGGACTAAATGTCTCAAAGAGTCTTAAGTTTGGTTGCATTTCAAGCATCTTAATGACAACTTGCTCCAACCATTTTCCCAAAGCAGAACATTGTTTTTCGGATTGATGAATGTGCTTGTCCTCCCTCATTTCATTGCAATATAGAAATCTACTTGCAAAGACATGCAACTTGCTTGAGATATGTAATCAGTGTCTTTTTTCGTTTTGGTAAACAGTGGATTGTAGTTGTGCGGTAAAGCAGCTGTGAGCAGAGATGGTTTTGAAAATGTGGTTGTTGTTACATTCAAGCGCTTGTGGGAAGGTAGGAAAAACACAGACACCTCACTATGCTTTAGATGGAGCTTCCCAGACAAACTTAATTTGTATCTTGCTATAACTATAATTTTGGAGTGAGAATACTGCAGAACTATCTTACAATTCTAAAGTCAGCTGCACCCCTTGTAGACCTGTTGTCTCTGCAGCAGTAGGCAATAGTATCAAAGCAGTATTAGCAGAGGGAAGAAAAAAAATGTATACAGTGTTTTGAGAGTTGAAACTTCTTTAATTAACACACTGTCCATTGAGCAGTTGGAACCATCCTCTTTACTTTGCCTGTTAATGACTATTCTCTCTAAAACCATCTGTCCTTTCTAAAGTTGTTATGCAGTGACCTTTTAGGAATGTCACAGGCCAGTATTCAAACTGTGGGGTATTTGGATCTCAAGCAGATTTAAGAGGATCAAGCAGTCACATGTTTAAAGTGTTTTGAGGACATGAATCATATGCAGCTGATTAAAGTTTTCATTTTCACTGACTCCTATGAATAAAAAATAATTAGACTCATAATGGTTTGGTAAACATTATAGTCAAAGACGTCTAGAAGAATCCCTGAATGAGAAGAATTTTAACTCAATCCTTTAAAACTGAATGCTTAAAACTTATATTTTCCTTAGCGACCCAAGTTATTTCTAAAAGACCAATTAAGTTTCCAAACTAAAGACAAAACCTTTGTTTGTATGTTTTATGTAAATTCTTGTTTCTGATCACTGAGTAAGAAAACCTTTTACTTGGAGGAACTCTTAGGGTTCATTATAATTCTTATGGCAGGGCAACAAACATGAGTGTTCATATGTGGATTATAAAAGCAAACTCAGCTGTGGACTTAAGGTGCTGTGGTGAATTTGTGATATCCTAGCTGTGAATGCTAATTCAGAATCATGACTTTAATTGCACCCTTACCTGTCAGCGAGTTCCCTTCTTTCTCTTCAGTACGAGTCAGGTTAGCTAACAGTGTGAATTCGCTGAAAGAAAATCTGCCTCCCTCACATGAACCACCTGAGCTGTTCTGTACGTCTCAACCCTCTCAAACATTCACAGTAATTACCTTCCCGTGATTTTTGCTTTGTGATTCTTGTCTTGTCAATATTGAAACTGCAATGTATTATTTAATATTTTCTCCCCCTGTTCTCTCTTTCTTCTCTCCTTTAGGTGAGTGTCAGTCAACAACATGTGGATTATTCCAGTCAGCTGTGAACCCCTCTGAGTCCATCTGCGTTGCATTTTTCTTTGCACATCATTGTATGATTCTGCCATCAGGTTTGAAAAGATTGCCCCTTTTTTTTCTGTGAGTTGATAATTCTGATCAAAGAGAGAAGGGAGTGCGCCCAGAGAGACGAGCTTCATGCAGAGTACCGTGGCAGTCTCTCTTTGGCAGCTCTGGTTTCTGTTGGCTTGAGCCATATGGAGATAAAAGCAATGTCACCGGTGACTGAGGGCTTTGGTCTTTGTCTGACTTTCATAGTGTTCATTGTCTTGGCTTGACTTGATCGCTGTTAACTCTGTCAGCTTCCAGGGAACTGAATGGATGCTGTGTTTAGGAAACCTTTATTTGTCCTTTTTTGGGTTTACTTGTTATTCAGTGGTGTGCTCTCCAACTTCTACAGTAGTGTTTACTGCAGAATGTGAGCTGATTACTGATTACTGCTGACTGGAAATGGAACGTAATCACTTGCTGAGCGTTCATTCACATTATTTCCGAGGACATTTAAAGGGTTTATGTTTCATTGGTTTATTCGGCTTTCTGGAGTGTGGCTGCAAGAATATCTCTGACCTTCTTCAGACTGTTTCAAAACGTGATGATGGATTATGTGTGAACAGAATGAGTGGCTTTACAAGTATGTGCTTATCTCTGTAGTAAAACCAAATATCAAATTGCAAACCTTGTAATGTCACTTGCGTCATTTAGGACCAACAAGCCAACCCTAAGAGATTCAACACAATGTAAGCATAATAATACAATATTTTATGCACATATTAAACCATACCAAAACCAACGTCTGATGTGCATGGAGAAGGGAGAATGTCTTGTAGAGGTCAGTGTGCTGCATTGGAGAACATATCAGAAATAAGTAATAAATAATTATACATTTTTCTGTTATTTTTTTCATGTAGTTGTCAGACTTTCCACTTGATATATAGCAATAAAGTCAAGAGCTTCATCAGATTATAATCACTAGTATGGTACATGATGGTGCAAGACTAGTATATCAGTTATATGAATGATGCATATAAGTAGAGATTAGTTTATGTCTTTATGTTAAGCTCTAATGCTGCACTTCATAAATCTGCTTTCATTTGTCTGTGTGTGTAGACATACTCTGACCAAACAGTAATTAGTAAATAACAGATGACATGTTTACTTCCTCTACAGTTATAAGCTCTGTATTTACACTACAGGTCCCCCATTTAATACATGATGCTTGATTACATTTTGAATCACCTTGCTACATAAATTAGGATATTAATGAGGAAAATGGCAGGACATAAACAGCTCAGCTGCCTCTTGTCAGAAATGTTACATAATTAAATTAATGTTACATGGTATAGGGGATAAATTAAGATTAAACAGATTTCATTTAAGTTAATACCACACTAACACATAGGATTTAAAAAGCACATCATCTGCTTGTCGTGATTGCTGAAGTTTGTTGGAAGTATGTATTGTCTCTCCGACTGAGCAACTTCCAAAAGCTAGATATGAATATGTTCTAGATATTTATGGTAACCAAAAGTTGAATTCTAAGAGTGGTAGTGACCCCTCAACCTTTCCCCCATTAGCATACTTTGATCCATGACTGGTGATCTCAAGAGCCAATGTTAGTAGGTAAGGATGTCCCCAAAACCTTAGAATTCATGGTGGTCGCCAGGAATAGCCACAGCAGGTTTAATAGACATTAAAAAGAAGAAAAAAGAAACCTGCTGTGGCTATTCCTGGTTGCCGCAGAATTAATCGTTAAGTTTTCAGTGATGTCCTTAGCTATTGTAATTGAGATCTCTAGTTACCAATAAGAAGTATATCAGTCAGCGAATTGGCTTGAGGTTTGCTGAGCGCCTCCATACCAATCAGAGGATGATCCCCTTTGATCTCTAGCACCAGCCCCAGGGCAAACATAACATTTTTAAACCCATACTTGTATCAGTCATCATCAGTATATATAGTAGTTCCTCCAAAAACACTGGCATTGTGGGGTTTAATGAACATTGCAGCTTCCAGGAGCTGCTAGCAGAGTTTAAAAAGTATACTCCAATAGCTTTGAAATCTCATAAACACAACAGACACAATTTCATCAAGGAAGCTTGCATGAAAACCCACTGTGAAATACTGATAGCAGGATTTGTAGAAGCAATTCTGAAACAATAAAATCTGATGTATTGGCATAATATGTGTTTTTCTCTGCCCTAGTGGTTAAGACCAGGCTCTCCAGGAACACTGATGTACATGTACATGCATACACACACACACACTCCAGTGGTCATTAAAAGCGCACGTCACCAGGGGCATATCCCTGGCAACACCTGCCAAAGCCATTATCTGCCACCCTGTCCTAGACGAACGCTTTGGCATACATCTGAGCAATTAGGCCAGATTATTGGCAACCTTCCTTGGCCTTGCCCCATTATCAAGACCACTAATTACTAGCAGTGTTCAGTGCTTTCTCTCTCTGACTCAGTATGGTGCAGGCAGGAGAGGCAGAGTGGGAAAAAAGATAGGAAAAAGCAGAGGAATAGAAGAGAGACAAAAATAGATGAATGACCAAAGGTGTGGGGTTTCATTACAGGTAGCCACAAGAGGGGATGTGGCAGCTCAGTGACACCTTCTATTTGTGACACCTGTGTACGTTAAGTGTGTAAGTATGTGTGAGGTCCCCATTGGAAATATTTTGTCAGAAGAAGCAGTTTCAATGTGTCATCAGCAGAGTGATTGAAGTCTTTTTGAGTCAGTAATGATAGCTGATGACTGGTGTTGGTGAGGTGCTGGCTGGTCTGTTGGTTGCAGCAGAGTGGAAAATCATGCCTGCTGGGCAATTGCAGCTTTAATGGAGAATGGCACACAAACACTGCACATATGGACACTTGTGTGCACACTCAGATGGACTCCCCCCCCCCCCCCCCCCCATGTGCACATGCAGAGACACACATGTGTATAGTGTATAAGTGCCCACAACTCCAAACCATTTTGGCTCAGAGTTCAGTAATCTTCTCAAAATACCATTGTAGATACCATTGTTTTGAATAAAAGAAAAAATAATCACTCGTCTTTAGCTAAAGTGAGGTCTGTAAACATAACACATAGTTTATATGAGGAGTGTTTCATAAAAGCCTCGTCCAAAAGCAATACAATACACATTTTTTAGACTTCCATAAAGGTCAACAAATGATTAAGTCTTTTTAGTAATAGAATTTGATACTTATTTACATTTAACAACAATGTTTAGGTATTATAACTTGATACTTATTCTTTATTAGTGCAGTGCCTATTTTAAATTGTGCCACTCCTTAGGGCTGGTTGCATGGTCTGTGTTAATCCAGCTTGCTTTCCGGGCTGCTACAGCTGGAGTTGGCTCCACCGCTCCGATCGTGGCTGGGTGACGGCATAAAAAGTGCCGTCACAGCTGAGTTCCGCCTTCCTTGAAACCCTGGCATGTGCGCGCTGTAAATTGTCCGGGTGCTGCACTGCCCTGGTAGTCTTGTTCCGCCTTTTCCTTCATGTCAAGTAACATGTAGAATAGCAGTGTTTGGGTGCTGTCTGGAGAACCACTCAACCAAAAACCTTCACAGTGGACACTGCACCTCCTTGGGTCCTTAGCAATACACCCATGAAGTTTGAAGTCGATCAGATGAGCTGCTGTTGTTCAAAATCAAAATACAGACAGTCAAAGATTGCTCCATTCATTCTGATGTGTAGCCTGTAGTATTCCTCGGTTTCTGTGTTAGAACACATTCTGCTGTAGCAACTGTAGCAGTGTGATATTGCTTCTGTTGTATGAGCTCTAAATTCTTGAATGCGGTTCTGAATTGCATTATACTTTAGTTACCTTAGTTATACAAAGTATACAGTAACATTGTGCTTTCTGTAGTTTTTTTTAGTTTCACATCAACAGCTGTGCAAAAGGAAAAATTATTGACCAAAAAACATTTTCAACTTTAATGGCACTCTTGCTGATTTTTGATAACTCGATTCTAAAATCCCTAAATTTCCTGTCAGCTCCTGGTCGTTTTTGAAATTATGGTGGCAGCATCTGAGAGAGCTAATTGGCTCTGTAACAAAATCAGGGGGTTTATCTTGAATAAAAACTGGATTCTGACAAATGAGATTTAATCAGAATATTGGCTTGGTTATTTACCTATGTCCTGCTCATCTCTTAATACTCCCACAGCCCTTGTCCTTTCCTCCCTCAGCCGAAACACTCACCCACACATTTACACACACATTCAGGTTTGCTTTTATCCACTGCATACATCTGTCTCGTCCCGGTGAAAAACTAAAGGTTAGTAAAGGTCTGGGAGATGTTCCGAGGAGGAGAAACCTGCATGCTAAGAGAGTGGTCGGTGGAGATATCGCCTTAGACCTCAGCTCTGACTAACATTACCATCACCAAAGGTCAGATATCAGAGATAACTTTTTTCGTAGCTGCAGAAGGGCTAAACTACACACCCTCACTGTGACATACAAGGAAGCAGCAGTTGTTATGCAGATACAGCATGTGGCATTCTGAGCTACCATGGAGAGTTTTTTCAGGGTGCATCAGCGAGTCAGTGGATTATAAACTTCATTTTGAGGCATTTTCCTTTCTCACTACCAATCTCTTTGTCTCCTTCACCATCAGCCCTTCCTATTTTCCCTCCGTGAAGTCTGGTCCTCTTCTGCAGCAGACTTAGCACAGCGTGAAGCCTGGAAGAAATGGAAATGAAGGCTTATTAATTCTCCCTGGTGACTGAAGGACCAGTAGTCCTGGCCGTGTCAGAGGACTTTGGAAAGCAGAGTGGGAGAAAGCGCACACTTGTCTTTGGGTGATTTCATAGCAGGCATGTTTGGAGAGGTTTATTTGAACTCTGGAGGGTTTATCCCTTTAATTTGTTTCATTTGGGCAAGAGAGAGCAATGCCATTTGAAACAAATAACCACATAGAGACTGCTGGAAATGCAGACCTCAGTTCTCCCCCAAGCAAACTGCAGCTTGGTTTATTAGAAGGGGGAATGTAATCGGTTCAGCAGCAGGAAACAACCCCAAACACATGCTTTTATTGGTATAAGGGGACGGATGGAGTCAAAGGAGCCAAAATAAAACCAGTGCAACAAAGCAGATTTTCCCACCATGGTTTAGACCCAAATCAATGAACTGTATGTGGGACTGGAGTCATGGTGAGGTTTAGGTGAGGAAAAAAGCAAAGGAGGCAGCCTTTGTCAACTGGGAAGTATAAAACTGAAAATAGTAATACAGTGATCTGGTCCATGGATGAATGGATGGTGTTGTTGGAATTGGTGGTGGGTGGACTGTGCGAACTACAGAAAACGTCTCTGATTACTGTGGTATTTTAGATAGTGTATTTTTCCTCTAAGTGAGGGAGTAAACAACCTTGCACTTTAACAATCAACACTTTCCATCACATATACTGAGATTTTACTAGAGTAAGAGGGCTGAAGAAAAAAGGTTAGAGATGTTCAGCAAGCACAAATAAAGCTTGGTTTATAAATACACCATGTTTTGTTTATATTGTGAAGTCCATAAAAAAATATAATTGTGGTCATACTTTCTCCTTAAATACCAAATAGTTTTTGCATGTTTTGTCCCTACAGTCAACATTTGTATAGAATACATTAGTTTCTTTTGTATCACAATACTAAAATATATTGTAAATATTTGCTTAGTTGTCATGGAGACACAGTAGCTTTAGATATTCATATAAGCACTATAAACAACTCTGTGGCAACTGAGCAAACCCCATTCACTGAGGAAAACCCATCGGGTGCAAGATTTTTTAATTGTGTGTGTGTGTGTGTGTGTGTGTCTGTGTTGAATTTTGTGGTAATGGCACAAGAGGCTCTGTCATTTGTGAGAATATGTATTGAACTGTACAGGTAATGTTGACTACATCTTTCACTTTGACGTGTCCTCTTTCAGTATCTTATTTCATTAGACACCTGCCAGTAAATCAAGCATGTTCTGTGGCTTAGTGTAATATGGAAGCAGATATGGATGAATATGGTGACGAACGGTATGGTAACGGAAGCTGGTTGCATAAAAAATGGTGCTGTTCAGCAGCCAATCATTGTTGTACAGTGTATATGACATTAACTGACTGAAGAACAGCCACTTTAATACATCCATCAATGTGGGTATCAGTTGCAAAAAATGATTAAAGGATAAAAAAAAAAGTGAAAACACAGTCATCTCCTGTTTTCCAAATACAAATGTATTTTTCTGCTTGGACAAATACAAATACACAGGGTGATTGCTGACAGCCTGGGCAGAGACCATTAAAAATCCTGTAAGCTCCTTTACATGCCTGTGATTAAGTTGTCCATAGTGTCATGTAGAGTAATCGGTGACATGGTCTGTGTTGTTCAGTTGTTGCTGTTTTCTGTCATCAGGGGAGATGTCATGTTATTGAATTATGTTAACATCTTAATCACTGTTTTCCTAATCTGGAGTCTTGCTAGTAGTTACATCATTGTGCTCATGTAGTCTTCACTAGTGAATGTTCACAGCAGTTCAGCTGGATGAATGCTGCCATGCTGTCAGATTGTTCGGGGCTTTGATTTAAAATGCCTGTGTGGGATCTTCTTTGCATGTTTCATGGGCTACATGCAAAATCATGTTTGACCATTGATACACTTTTGTATCTTTTTCACGCTCCTTCATTTCCTATCTTCAAACAATAAAAGCGTCACTGATGAAGAGCTCCTCTTCATAACAGCTGAAACACTTGAGACACTTGAGAGGAGTTCGGGGCTGAAAAGTTCAAGAAACACTGGGTCTTTCATCTTCCTTGAGAGCCATGTGTCATATTGGGAGTCCCTGCTGTGATTTTGAACCTTTGTCCGTTGAAGGAGATTGAAAAATGGCCAGGCAGGCCATATCTAACACTTGGTTTGCATCTGCCATTCCCTTTAAAAACGACCACATGGTGCAGCGACAAAAAGGCATTTTAATAGGCCTCAGATGAATTATCTATAACTATGACTGAATAAATCTTTAATCGCTGTAATGAACTTTAGAGTATGGATTCAAAAAGCCATTTAGCTGATAAATGACCCATAGAGGGCTCTGATACTAGGATAAATCAAATGAGGCTGGGGTCTTCACCAAAGACCAGCTGATTTGAATAATTGACTTCAGAATACAACTGCTCAGTTTGCTGATAAGCAAGAAGAAAAAGCTTGTTGTATTTGTGTCACAAAAAGCATTGAATCATTTTCTCCACTCAGAATAAAGAACTACTGCAGAGGTACCTTATGCTCTTGCAGCTGGGCTGCCCAAATCTTCCTGTTGAGCCATGGATAAATACAAAATGTGACTCGGCAGAGAACCTCCTCTTCTTACAGACTCGCATGCTACTCATTCTGCTTAGCTTTACAAAATGACAGCCTAAGGTCAAGCACTTCATCTAGTTTTTTTTTTTTTTTGGTTGGCCAGAAACCCACCAGCACGTCATGTTTAATACCTCCAGCCATTAATTGCTAGTATTCGTCACAATGTCTTCAGTGTACACAAGAAAATATGAGACCCTCTTATTTCTGTCCATGTCAGCAGTTTTGTCTGTGTGTGTGTGTGTGCGTGCCACGTTTAGAGTCGTGCTCATATTTCAGAGGGGAAGTGAGATTGTCTTTTTTACCTGTATATATTATATTTGTCATCTTGATTTATAGGTTGACAAAAACCGCATCTATCCACAGGCGAGTTCTTTCGGTGCACGGGAACTGGCCAGTGGTCCTGCTTCCCCAGCTGGAATAGCTGGTGTGATCTTGATTTTGCACAGCTGCAATATGCCAGCAAATGAGCCACAAAATGAGAGCAGGACTACACGAGTATTAGAAGCAGTGGGGCCAATATTTGCCACCACACACCATCAGCTGTACTTGCTTTTGTTGTAAAGTACGTGTTTTATTCACAGCAGCACAACCTCAGATGTAATATGGCACACAGCAAATGTTAGTCACATAATTCAGATATTATTGTCCAACATGTGAAAGCATCACAAAGTTATTTGTCTTGGCCTATTTACCTGAAATAGCCTCATTGTTTTTTTAGCACATTCTGAATATCTGTGAAAATCTTTGGAGCTGTAAACAAGTTTGAAATATGGAGCACCTTTCAACAAGCTAACATTTTTGGCCCTCGCTCGGAAACACTATACATCACTATCAATTACTTTTTTTTATGAAGATGAATTGCTTTCATAGTTTCTCCACAGAAGCTCTTCTTTTATGTAGAAATCTGAAGCATTGATGCACAGGCAGTGCGCCGCCCTCATTTAAGCTTAGCTCTGCAGAGCATTAGTTTAAGATGAGATCACAAAGCCCTGAAATGTAACATGTAATGCTCCTCACAGTTTGGCTTTTTCCCTGCGAGACAGTCACTTTGGAGATTTCCACCCACTAGTCTGTAAGAAAATCCAACATCTTTTTTTTTTTTTTTTTTGTCGCTTGCCAGGCCAACTATACATGAGAGGTGGTTGGATCAACAAGCGTTCACAAACACCCAAATCATGCTAAATTACAATCTAAAAACCTGTCAAAACCTGGAGAGTTAAGTGTTGAGTATTTCTGTTCTCCACTGTTGAATTTGAAACAAGCAATTTCATCTATATTTGGACCTGTCTTGGTTTTGGTTATTGCTGCCACCCACTATCAGAGGCGTTCCCTTCATATTGAGGAGGGGACATTAGATATTCAAAGTACACTGCTGTTTACTGACAAGGCGGTGCAACCTTCTCTGCAGGGGCTGAAAGGTGCTCAGCTATGACAATTACTTGGCTCAAAGTGACTGAGAACAACAACGACTGAGATGAAGCAGAGCCAATAACATTCAGCAGGGAACCCGCTAAAACAGCGGTGCCAATTCCCTTTACTAAGGAGCTGTCATCTTGCCAAATGATGCGCGTCACTGGGTTTCACTTCCCTTTTTTTCCCCGATGCTGCTTTACAGAGTTGTTTCTGCATTTGAAAGCCTACTTATTACAATCTTTGAACTCTTGCAGAAATCTTTTTTCACTGGTAGAGATGGCTCTGACAGCTTGCTCCACACTTGGGGAATGTAGTGCTTCATGTAGAGGAGATATTCATGTGAAATACAGTGTCAAGTCAGCTTTGGTGTTGCATGACAGTCATGGAAATCTGGGATGTATCAAGAGAGCTTTGTAGAAAATCCTTGTTAAAGGTGAAGTGTCCAGATGATTCAATCATGAGTGATGACATGATAACATAGAACGTATTCAACATAACCTGTAGTTATGTAGTTAGCTTCTGTGTCCAAAATGCCTGAACACCAGCTGTGCTCACAGTGCTATTTGGCAACTCGGACCAACCATTTTGTCAACAATATTTAACTTTATTTTACCTTTTTTTTAAGTCATGTGTCTTTATAAACTATATATATTTTTTGCTAATATATTCAAGAAAATGTGACAACATGGCATAAATCATGGCTGCCAGTAACTAAAATGTCTAATGAATGAATTAGTCTGAATTAGTAGACCTGCATTCATGTGTGGTGAAATGAGGGCCCCCATCTGGAGTCAAAAAAAAGGGACATTGTGGTTGTGTCCAACCTCTGTAACTCTACTTTTGTATTGCTGCTGGAGTGGAGGCCTGTAGTGTTGAGTGGTAGCAGAGCATTATTGTTTTGTCTACAATAGAAGAAGTAGAAGTAGGTACGTATGTCAAGGTGTACTCACATGTTCCATTTGTATTATGCCAAATTCCACCTCTGCCAAGCATTAAAATGTTTTTTGGGATATTTCTGTGCTTTTTCTTCCCCTCACCTCTCAAGTGAGCAGTAAAAACAGCATCAAATACCTCTATTAAACGCTAGAAAAGAAAATTTACAGTGTCAATGTGTACCATCTTTCTCTCTCATAACTGAGTTACCTCAACAATGAATGCTTTGTTATGATTGAACATTTTTTTAGGCTGCATCCAGTATTTTATAAATCAAACCATGTGCAGTTTAAATGGCATTGTACTGTATCTCCCTGTGTGCACGGGGGGGTCGGTTAGCATGCGCCCTGCTCATGTGCTGAAGGTTGAACATGTGCTTGATGTTATATAAATTATAGGGCATCGGTGTCCTGTATTATTTCAGCAATGGGAGTATATTTAATAGAGTTTGTGTGAGCCCCCTCATTCATATTCCTCGTCCTTTGCCATTGTGATTTTCACTCAGACTGTTGAAAGGGAAATTAGTGCAGGATACTACTTACGGATCCAATAAACATTTAGCACAAATTGGTCTCATTACATAAGATGGCTCTGAGTCCCTGGTCTGCCATACATGCTCTTGTAAATTAAAAAGAAGGAATAAAAAGCCAGTCATGGTTCTGAATGACACCTCCCTGCCCACCTTTTTATTATTCAGCCTATCTACACATAACAGATACTTATAAAGCCATTGCTCTTTCACATGCTTTAGTATGTGATTGCAGTGCTGGGCTTCATCATAATGCAGCAACGTTAGCTGGTGGCACAGTCTGCCATTATCTGTCCCCTGAGCAGGCTGGTTAGCTTGCTGGCTGGCAGGCTGGGTGGAGGTGTATTAACAAGGCCACTCTATTTTTTTTTTATCTCTTTGACGCTGTCACGTCGTCTCTGCATGGACGGTCATTTATTATTTATAGACCTGCTTGGGTGGTGTGTACAAGGCAGATTCACATACATCCATCAATGTGTGTGGGCACAGGCTACTGTCGTAAAGTACGTATACATGTGCAAAGACACGTTAACACGCAGACACATACAGTTGCATGGCAGGTGTAGTCTACACTCACTTCTACATACCCCCCCCACACACACACATCTCACCACATTCGACATGCTGCTGACATGGCTTTAGCAAAGATTAGCTAGGATTAGATTGGATCTGCAGCAGAACTGAATAAATAATTGAAAATATAGCAAGCTCATAGCAATTATAAGCTTTAGGCTGGCTTAGTCATGATTTAAACAGAGTAAGCAAAACTGTACCTAAAGACTTAAAGAGCATGTGGACATTATGTCCATAGTCTACAGAATGCAGTAAGCTTCACATGTCACAGAAAACCTCTCAGTACTCTGCTAGATTTCAACATCATAGATGACTTTGAAAACCAATACTGATGTTTTTTTACTGACTTGAGCAAAACAGTCATATATGTTTTTTTTATTATTTAGTTTAAATCATCAGTTTCAATAACTTTTGTTTTCAGAGGATATTAATTCAAGGACAATTATTGGACACTACTCTCCAGTTAAACCAAGGATAACATTACCTATTGTTTATAACATGGCCCTGGAGAATTCTCAGTTATGATTGCTCGGAAGGTGTGCGTTATTTTCAGACAAATCCTCATTACTGCCTAAATTAATCGGCTTCCTCCAGGGAGGCTGCTCTTTTCAGTTTTTATTAGACTACAGCTTCACCCCGTTGTTGGAGGAAGTTTTTTTCCCCCCAAAGTTGTTAAAAGAAACAATGAAAAGCAGGAATAAAATTTCTGGAAAGCTGCCTTTAAATCGGAATAATCAACCTGTTCACTTATTGAAAAATAATCCACAACACAGAGTCACAAAATCACTGATGTGGAAAATCATTATAACCCTGACCCCTAGAAATTGCATTGCTGCTCAACCATAGAAGAATTATAACTTTATGTTTTGGCTAATGATAGTAAATAGCTAATTTCTAAGTGATGATATTAACTGAATAACACAACTGCATTCACTGCCAAACGTGTTAAAAAAGAGGGCTTAAAAGAGAAAAAAAACAATTAATTAATTTGTGGAGATAACTGTGGTTTGTTGGCCTCAACACTGAGGTGCAGGCGCCCACATACTTAAGCACATGTTTTGTTTCACAGTGCTTACACTGCAAAGACACACAGCACACAAGTCATGACCAGTCACAGTGTAGAGAGTCTAATATTATACCTCCTCCAAATGGAAGATCTTCCACGGGTACGTGCAAACCTCGAAACTCCTGGACCTTCCATCTTGTGAAAATGCATCCCTGTGAGCACACCTCGCTCCCTACCTACAGATGTATGGACACAAAGCCCCACAGGCACACACACACACACACACACACACACACAGCAAGAGAGCCCATTTCCCCAGACTTGCTCACTGGCCTGTGGTTGATGTGACACATCCTCAGCCCCTGCAGTGATGCCCAGAGATGAGCCACAATGGTGGGAGTGACACACACACACGCACACACACACACATTAAACATGGATCAAGTGACCTATGCCTTGCAGACTTCAACCATGCTTGCTGGCCCTTGGATGATGAGTGGCAGGCAGCTCCTCTCTCACTGCCTGTCTTCTCTTGTCTTTTTCTATTCTCCTCTTCCTTTCCATTCCCAGACCTGTGGGAATCCCAATTTGTTTCCAGCCTGTAGAGGGGGAGGATTTGACTTTTTTTTTTTTTTTTTTTTTTAAACACAACCATTACTTGTTTGGGTACTTAAATTGCTGCCATTTCAAAACATATTTTCTGGTGTGCTCTTTTTTTGGTGTCTGGAGAACTTTCAAAAAGCAAGCCACTGTAATTTCTGAAAGAGAATAACACATCCTCCCTCTTTCAGGCTTCCTCAGATATAGGCTCTCGTGTTTTTGGGGCCCATAGAGCATAAGCATTAGAGGCATGCGCTCCTAAAAGTAGACTGTTATTGGGTATCTGCTTAGTTCTGCTCTACATTAATGCCTTTTGTCAGTGTTTTTGTCCTACACTATGTAGAATGCATTCTAAAAAACATACTATTCAGGTAATAAATACGATCATATACTGCTGCATTAATTTTTAATTGGCAGTGGAACAAGCTGAAAACACAACATTCACATATTTTCACCTCATGAGTTGCTTACAGTTGCTTACTTACACTTCAATCAGGAGACACAGAACACAATTAGTATTAATTTGGAGCCATATTTCTGTCCACCTAATGAACATGAAGTCCAATATTCATTCTGTTTTTAGCTCTGTTTTGTCTCCATGGGGGATTTGATGCTCCAGTATCAGAGCTTTTTTAAAGAAATCAGCTGCCTGATTTTGCTGGAAACAAAGTTGATAAGAGTGGAACTTGTGGGCCGAGAGATCAAAACAATGAGCTAAAAAGATCAGTAGAGCTTTTGTGGATTAATCTCTTCAAGCCACTCCTTTGACATTACAGATAGTCGTTTGATCCACTGTTAACATAAGAATATTAATTAGTGCAGCTTTAAGCCAGATTTGAGTTGGAATTTCACTATTATGAAATGACTTGTTGCATTTAAAGCTCTGTGGGCTTTTTTTCTTTCTTTCTTTCTTTGACTTTTAAGAATATTCATTCATTCCAGTTTGTAAAGTAGTCAACTCACTCTCTACTACTATTTTCACTCGTTGCATCAGTTCACCTGGAATCTAGCTGGCTTGATTGACATTTGATTTATGTCACTGCTTTGTTTTGCGAGCAGTGCACAGCAGAAATTAACTTCTGTGTGGGTGACGGTTTATTTATTTATGCGAATAAGCCTTCAGTTTATTGATGAACATGAAATAATGACATTGTTATCCACTTAGAGAGAAACATTACTAGATTTCCATTCTGACGCAAGTTTTACACTGGGGAATTGCAAGAATGCATTTGACACAGATATGAGAACAGTTCTGCACTGACTCTGCCTTAGCAGTAAAATGAATGAGAAAAGGGCACCGTTATAACAACCTTTGCAGCTGTGGTTTGACAGTGTTGGAAATTTTTGCCAGCAAATTGCAAGAAATTTTGTGCTTGTAGTTGTAACAGTGTCCTGAAATGTTGTCATTTCTCACCATTGGCTCAGTTAGTGATTGGAATAACCAACATTCCAGGCGGTTAAGTGTCAGATGACTGTAAACCACACTGGGCACATTTTTGGTGCATAATGTGAATCTTAGCCGAGGGCTAAGTGCTGTGTAAAAAGGCTTATTGACTCATGTCCCAAAATTCATTAAATCATTAGCCAATCAGTGGCTATATTCTAGTTCATTAGAGGCTGTACTGATTCACTGTCTTTGCTTTGAGACAAAGGGAAGGGCTGAGTCGGTCTAGACTGTGCAAGTGGTGCTGCTCTCAGTCTGAAACTGAATACTGCTTTCAGTTTTATTTTTCACGCATAGACATCGTCACTGTTAGAGAGATTTTATATTTGAAATTAAACCATAATTTATCAGACGCTGCGAGTGTTGATTTTCTTGATTGGTTGGAAATTTTGGGGCTTGTGCCTTGTTCAGAGGTCACCAAACAGACCATAAGCTGCAATTGTGGATCATCACATTTATATTTAATCCATAATCCACATTGCTTTGCAAGACTAGGAGGGTTGGAGAGGCCGGTTACTGTCTGTCCTGACTGCAGTACTGTGCTGACTGTCCTCTGTCCTGGCTTAACGTTTTGTCAGAACTCTAGTGCATCACTTTGTTTAGTTATTGATGTTGACAGGTTAGATTGGAAACAGGTCAACAAAAGCGATTGGAAACTCACACTATCATCACCTATGATGACTTGTTGGAGGTGTTCAGGTTCTTACAAACAGCAGAAAGAGCTTGTTTGCCTGCAGCTCCTCATCTAACAGCTCGCTGTAGCTTCCCCCTCTTTTAGCGTTAGTTCCCCTGTGCAATATTAAAACTGAGCTGCTGAAAACAGTGCTGAAAAAAGTTATAGTGAACAATAACAGTTGCACTAGTCTCACTTACAAATTCTGTGCATTCCCAGTATATTTTTAAGTATAAAGGCTCTGCAAAGGTGGTTAGCACTGTTACCTCACAGCAAGAGTTGAGATGATGTATGGATGGGAAGGATGGATGGATGGCTCTGCAAAGCATTTAATGTGAAATGACAGCAGCAGGAAGTAACTGGTTAACCCAGTACAGCAGGGCAATACTAACATGCGTCGTAGAAGAACAGTCTGATTGGTGAAAATTAACAAATTAGAGGAGGTAGGCATCTTATTTGGGAAACACGTGAGGGAAAATTTTCACAAAAGTATTTTTTTTAAAAAGAAAAACAACAAAAAAATGTTCTGGTAACATACCAAGAAATGATGCCATTTACCTCAATTACAGTACATGTGGGGGAAAATGAAGAACAACTACTCAGCGTTACTAACTGAGACGGCCTGTTTTTCCATCACATTTGTTTACTGCTAATGCCTCTGGTCCTTCCTAAATAGACATATCCTTGTTCCATGGTCCTTATGAAAAATGACTCTATTATGAAGAAGTCAAGCAGCCAAAATAGCCTTCGGTAGAATGAAACCCCTGATTTATCATCATCCAATTATAGTATTGAGAAGGTGCAGCACACTCCATACATAGTATTACACTCATCCATACTTGACAAGGTATCCAGTCTGCATGTCACACGCTGTAAAGACTACCACAATAAATCTGAAGTCAAATAAACTACACTAAATCCTTTCAGTTTGACTGGCCAATGTTCTGTCTTTATTGAAGGGTCATTACTGTCCTGAGAGAATGTCGTACAGATACATAGATTAAAGCTGCCTTGACATCAGGAGGGTTTACAGTGACCCTCTATCACTGGAGTCTCACTTAACTGGTTTGCATTCTGTAGTTCATCCATAGACTTTCTGTTTCTGAAAGGATTAAGTAAATGAGACAGTGTATGTGTTTTTCTGAGGAGCTGATAGGCATTTTCTCATTTTGTAGAGAGCCATTCTAGCTGTGTCCCCAAACCTTCTCCCAACCTGAGGGCGTTATTATAAGGTTGATATTCATTTTCTCAGTTTTGCGAAAGCTTGGAACTATTCCTTTAAACATGATGGGTTCTACCTCCCCCATCATCCACTGAAAAGTCTTTTGTATGCTCAGCATATGCCTGTGAGCACGGTGCACAATTATTACGCTTTTATTTCAGTAACATAAGGTGAAGAACAGTATATTTGCATTGCACTTCGTCCATAGACAAAGTAGAAACAAATGGTACGGTGCAGATGAGCAGAACTCAAAACAGGGAAGATAAATCAGAATATTACAACGGCGTGGAGAGTTCAATATAATTTACGCTTTGTTACGCCTTACTTTAAATGCAAATATTTTAATTTATGAAAAGCTGTCAGTGTTTTCTCACAGTCGGCATCTCTCTCTGTCTTTCACTCTCTCTCCACGGTCACCATGCACCAGTCCAAAAGGATTAAGCTACTTCTTAATATGATGTAATGAGTAACTACACATTATATGACACACAACAGGCACACACATGCAGAACACAAACAGTGAGCAAATGCCCAGACACACTAGCATGGAGGCCATTGCTTCCATTTAGTCCCTATTTTGCCCAGCCACACACAACCAGCACACACAGCTGTTAGCTTTTGCATCAATCCAGCCTCACCTCTCGCCCGCCCACCACAAACTGCCCAGTCTTGATGCATTGATTCTATCTCATTTTTCCTCTCTATATGAACAGTCTCACCCTCTGTCTGTGTGTAAACTGATTCTTCCAACCTGCAGCTTCATTGAAGGCAACCCCAGAGTCTGTCAAAACACTCTGCTTGTGTGCATATACCCCAAGCCTTCATTTAATGGATGGTTCTTTTGCATGGGAACTTAAATGAAAACAAATGCAAAAGCTACAGGAGGGAGAGAACATGATTCATCTGCTGTAGTTTCTAATGGAAACTTGTTTTATTCAATTAAAGTTAATTGACTATTTACTTGCGTCAACTGAAGCTGTTTCCTGTAGATGTTTCACATTAAAGGCCTACAAGAAAAAAGATGGGGTTCTGCCTTAGGAGCTTCTGGAAATCTTTTAGTGTAAAATGTCTGTTAAAGATGTTGAGTTTCATTCACAGTAGCTCAGCAGTCATTAAAAAAAACAGCAAAGAAGAAGCAATTCTGAAAAATTAGAAGAGAAACTCAGAACAAGAAAGTGTTGAGTAGTGATGGAGTTGGCGTTGTGGGAATGTACATTATATTAACAGGAAAACAGGAATAAAGACCTCCTTTTCAAATACAGGCATAATTTGCAGATGAAGTATTTGGGGATTTATGGTATCATATAATGTGTGTGTGTATGTGTTTATATACAAAAGCATCTTCTGATACCTCACTCCTGCTTGTTGGCTGAACGCCTGTGTCACTCCGCAGGTTCCCTTAAACCATCCTAGCCATTCTTCTCTCTCTCCCTCTGTCTGCCTCTTCTCCTCTCTTAGTCTCTCTCTCTTGCTTTCTGTGTGTGTTTTTGCTGTGTCTCTCTCTCATCTGTCCCAGATTAAAGGCTCGTCTCCACTCCAGAAACCTGCCAGCCTACAGCCTGTTGATAGGCTTGGAACAGGGTCACAGCACTGATCTTGTCCAAGAGGCTGCCTTTGAAGCAGGCTGGGACACATCCATAGACACACACACACACACACACACACACAGACACACAGACACACACACACACAGACATACACACACACACACACACTTACAGGCCGTTACTCTCCCTCTTTCCTCTCTCCATGCTGTGAAGCCAGGGTGTGACTCTCTCCTGCTCTCTTCTGCGCGCCTTTTGTAATGAAGTTGGCTAATACACAGCCATGGATAGTAGAATTGAGGAATGGAGTCAGGGATGCTTTTCAGCCAATATGTTGAAAGTGTTACTCTATCTATCCTGGGAAGTTAATCAACACATCTTTGTGCTGGAGTAAGGTTTATAAGGACACAGAATAAAAGAGAGATCATCAATGAAATATAAAACACTACAATACTGGTTTGAAACAATATATCATCTAAGTATTAGCTCTTCAAAGATGTCCATCCCTAGTAATTGTGATGACATTGTTATTTGGGTCTGTTTGATCACTGTGCTGTGGATCTGTTTGGTGCTTGTGTAACTCTGGAATTGACGCTCCTCTAGTTGTCCAACTTCACTAACACATCAAAAGTTTTCAGAACACGAAAACTTGAAGCGGTGGTGACCCGTCGCTCTACATTATCCACTGATAGTGAATTCCAGGAAGTGTGAAGTGTGTCACGCTAAAAGCAGGGTGCCATTTGATATTTAAAGGGTGTCATCCTGTACAAATGCTCCCCTCCGGTGTTAAGCGTGACAAAAAATGCAATTCTATTCAATCCCAGGCCTCCTGCAGATCTTAACTGGAGACTCATCCTCATTTCGGTGTATGCGGTTGGAGGATGGGAGGGTTCGGCCTAGTGTGCAAGGCCATTTTATTGCATCAAGGTGAGGATTTGCAATCTGACTGCCGCTTTCCTCTCTCTCAGGGCCAAGCCCTGGCCCAGCCATTACTGTCCTGCGATGCCAAGCTTCTCATTGGCCGCCGAGGATTATGCACTCAGGGAAGGTTGTCTATCTTCTAACTAATAGCACAAAATAAAACTCACAAAGATATCAGGCGGGAAAAATTCTGAAAGAGTCTTTACCCCAACCCAGACACAGAGGAAAAAGAACCTGAATGTTCATGTTTGTATTTTTGGTATTTTTAATATAAAGACCTTAATCTGGCAAGAACAAGACAACACAATATGTAGAATTCTTGATCCAAAGTCTCTTGTAAACCCACCTTAAAGCTCCAAAATCCATGGGTTTTCAGAGCTGCAGCTTTTTCATAGAAAGAACAAACCTCAATAGAAACAGAATAAATAACACAGAACATCAAAACACATCCAACAAGCTTCCAACAAGCACACATTTTGCTTTTCACACAATATCTAGAGTAATATTTTCAGTAATTACAAAACTGTGAGTCCATGTACAAGAATATCTAGAAGCATAAAACCCAATGTGCAAGATAGACCTATGAATGAGTTTGATTGGCATTTACTCTTTAACTTTAACAACTATTTCAGTCAAGTGCTATCAAAAGTTCAGGATTGGATACTTTTGAGTGGTGACAGTGGTATATAAAACGAAGAGGTTTGTTGTTTTAAATCAGAGCTTCAAGAAGTTCAGAACCAGTACCTACCCTGTCTAATGTCACAGTGATAACTGGGTTGCCCTGTGGTTCATGACTTGAAGTATTAATCTGAAAAATAAACAGTCAAATTGTTGTTTGATACAATTCTGTCAGCTAAATTCCTACAAAATTCTACTGCATTCCAACAGATTCTAATACAGTATCAGACTTCATGAATCAACATCTCTCTGCAACTTTGGTATTTTTTCTCCTCGTTTCAAAACTTTCTTTTTGATTCTCTGGTTGGAAATGTGGAAGCGGCAGAGAGGTGGAAGCAGATTGGGTTCAAATTCAAAGGGCTCATCTCTCTATTCAGCATAGAGAGCCATTCAGAAGAGGAGCAGGTCAAACCTATATCAAAGGACTAGCATCTCCAAAGATAATGAGCTGGATGGCATGCATGAAACATGTAGCAACAAGTCTTTTGACAGTTTTTGTTGTTGTTGTTCTGCCAGTTCAGCTCGTCTTTAGTGGGCTGCTCCTCCTTGGGGCTCCCACAGGTGTGACTACACTGCACCAAACACAGAGGTGGGGGCAAATTCCTAAATGCCAGTAGGTTGTAGTGGTTTTAGCACCGTGTGGCTATGGTGGTCAGTGGATTTCTAGTCACACCATATTTGTTAGTATCAGTTATTTATGCTTAGCAATACGTTTAGAGATCTGAAATGTTATAAAACTATGGAAGATAGTCAGACAGAGTCCGAAACTGCAAATGGAGTTGGTATAGAAAATACCTTTTATCCCTAGAAACCTTCAGACGGGTAAATGCCTGTCAGCTCCTGATCCAGTTCTCAGAAATTCATACTGATGTGATACTAGAGAACAGAAGAGCTCTTCCTCCATCTTTATTTTCATTTCATTTCCAAAAGTCTTTGTTTTTGGAAATAGACAGAATAATAATCAAAATCCTGTAATCCAAGCAAGTTTGGACAGTGCAACAAAGACAAGTGCCTGTTTGCAGTCACAGGCTCAGTAGTATTTTTTTCTATTGACTTATTATGGAAGACTGCATAGAAATATCCCATTTGGCTCCCGCTGCAATAAGTAAGACATTTTACTTTATCTTGTTTCACTTTCCTCCCCTGGATAACATCCGTTGAAGCTGGCACAGAGGCCTTGTTTATAGATAAGACCAGATCCCTCCATCACAAATTTACTGACAATAATGCCTAAAATATTGTTTTGTTTGGTGTCTGCTATGGGCAGCAATCAGCACATCAAATTCGAAAGCTGTTGATGCAGAACCTTTCTGTGATAATCCATCAAATGAGAAACTGTGAAGAAAGTCTTTATCTATGCTACAATTCAGGCGTGTTGCTCATTTTGTGGAAGCACACCTGTTACTAGATGACCTGTTTTTAAGGGCCCCGGTGCCTGAAGGAATTTTGTAAGATTTTTAAGTCTTCTGCTTTAGAAATGTTGAAATTTAGGACTGAAGGATGGCGGCAAAGTAAACCACAAATCATCCAGAACAAATGCAATAAATCTCTTACAGCAGAATTCAAACTACTTCAGTACCACTCTGGGGTAGAAGTCAGTTCCCAAAAATATATTTTTGTTGGCTCAAATACATGTGTGTGTGTCTGCAATGTGTAAATGCCCCTTGACAGTAAAGGCTGTTTAGGAATGCTGAACAGCGGCGCTTATTACCACCATTCTCTCCTGCAGTCATTTTCATGATTGCCAGTGATAAATACACAAATCTTACACACACATACAGTGGAGGTAGTGGGTAATGTGTGTCTGTGTGTGTGTATGTGTGTAAGTCTGGAAAAAGTACGAATAAATCTTTATAAGTAAGACAGTTTCATGTTTTTATCCACTCAAATCATAAAAAAACTTCTAAACTGAGAGGTTCCACCAGGATTTTGACCTCATGTCCACGTGGTATTAACATGCAACATGTAACTAGTGGATAATAACACTTGATTACTGACTTTTGCATTGATGTTAATAAGTGTCCTCGCCGTTCTGGTCTATTCTGCCCTCAGGAAGCAATGTGGGATATTCTCAAGGGACTGCTATAATGTGCAAGGCGAGGGTCACACTCAGGGCATCTGTTGGCTACTTAATTCGATAGCCTCGCTATCTAGGCTAACATTACTTATACTGTCAGGGGGTATTTGGGCCCGTTGGTCACATGGCCTTTGTCTTGCACTTTGTAGCAGTCATTTCATGTTGAATTGGCCCCATAAAGCCAGTATAGTTTATTGCCAGTTTTCCCCAATGACTGCTATAGTATGAAAATGTAATGCAACTTCTTGTTCCCTCAGTCATTCAAGTAATAATGCAGGATCTGCAGTACTTGATATTGTGTTTTGAGAATCTGTGGGACCCCCTGGGGCAGTTTCCTGCTTTGCCTGGTTGGTCATTCAGCCTTGTTGTAAAAATGAGCATAGTGCCTATCAATTAAGAACTGAATTAAAAAAGGAAATTAATATTGTAAATGATAAAACAAAGAAAACAACAAACACAGACTAGATTTTTAAAAATTTTAATGAATCAATCTAAATCAATAGCTTTGCATTTAAATCTGTCCTTATTTTTTTCCTGATCCTCTTTACCATATTAACACTGAATAGGGAAAACATTGTGTGCACTGGTCTGAAATATGCATGAGGTGTGGACCGACTGAAAGCATGTTCTTCTTTTATAAATATCTGTATTGGAACACGTGAGGTGAAAGGCGGAGATAAGTTCAGTAGGGGCAGCAGTGTAATGACAGCTGAGAACAGTCCAGATTTTATGTCTGACAGCAACAAGGTGATTGGTTGGTAGGGGTCATGGTAAAATTAGATTGGTTGAGGCAAATCATAGGAAAACCCAAAGTCACCTGACATATTGAGTTTAACAACACAGCATTAATATGAAGTGAGCTTGCCTATGAAAGTGTAATCTCCCCGATTAAAACCCTGCTAAGCTTCATTTGGCAGTTTCTTATTCCCATAAGCAAGCATAAGTGGCATTAAAAATGTATTAAAAGGTTTAATTTGATGCTACTTGAAGACTCCTTGTTATATTTGCTATATGTTTCCTTTAATATATGTGCTTATTGCATGTGCAGGGCAGATTCTTTTGGGAGCAATACGAAGTTAATTTTGCTCCAAATACATGTTGAATACAGAACAAGTATAGCACCCTCTGCAGCTAACAAGACCCTTCAGCCCTTGACCTGCGGATCTATAGAGAAAATGTCTGTGGCTCAGCAGTAGTCAAAAGCAGCGACGGGTTTCCCACCACAGCTGACAATGTTGCAGCTTTCTGTGCCTGCTGCTGAGGGCAGGCCGGCACAGTAAGCGGCGCCATAAATGTCACTCTGTCTTTGATGGGCCCTCCTGTGGATCGATGCCAATATGTAGCATACCTCCCTCCAGCCACCGAACCCCCATCTATTCATCCATCTATTCAACCATCTATCCATCCTCCCCCTCGCCATCCATCCATCCATCCCTCCCTCCCTCCTTTTTTCCCTTTCATCTTTGTCATTTATATCCATTCCCCTTCTCTTAAGCGGCTAGACTGAACTCCTCTGCAGCCCAGACTCTTTGTCATGCATATAGGCCTGTAAGGTTTATAATGTGCTTTTCCTGAAAATTTCAGGTAAATTTCATTAGAAAATAACCGTCACCACCAATATCCAGTCCCATGCAGTCTTAATACTGAATATAATCTAAACATCTGTGTGAATCTGTTCAAAACCTAGTCCTGAGTCCACATAAGTAGGTCCAAATATCAAGATATTTTTATTTATTTTTTTAAATGTATTAATAAATATTCATCACAGCCTTTCACTCTCAAGTGACATTGCAAAATTAGCTGTCTGATCTCACGTCTCCTGTCCTGAATTTCAGTTTAACACTGTATCTTCAAGAAACTCATCCCAAAGTTAGTAAACTGAATGTATTCGCTATATTATACTATCGGTTGATTATTTTGTGTTCATTGCAGTGTAATAGAGGACATCAACTAAGGCCCTGTAGACCACAAATAAGAAAAATAACTAGGAAAATATTTGATAATGCCCTGTTCTCCTGCTGCCCAGTTAGTTTCAAGTCAAGTGAGAGAGCATCCTTTGTGTACAGGTACCCATTTTATATGGTCCTGACATGGGAAATATTGAAAGAATGTTTACAAACGGATTACTTTCGTATTATGATGTACTAAGTGTGTACAAGGGTTTGTTCAGCGTGCAGGATTTACCACCGTCCGTGGTGTTAACTCTGTGAGTCTCACCAAGTGAGTTAGAGCCCTGAAAATTATAGCCAGGACACTTGGGTAGGGTAGCCTCCCAACATGAGTGTTGAGAAGCTACACGTCTTTGTTTTGTGCTATCCAACGCTGGAACAAGCACAGGGGAAGTGAGAGAAGAAAAAAAGAGGACTTAAGCATACCAGAATAGACCCACCGCTAGCACAAAATCAATGCCGTCCAATACTTTATCACAGAAGCTACTCTGACGCAAATGCTAAGTAAGCACTCTCAGACTGGGAGGCCAGTTGAATAGCTGAAAAGATGTGGGCAATGTTTGAAAGATGTCACGTTAGCTTGGGTGATGGCAAATTACAATAGAATTGTAAAAGAGCAGCAGCACTACGAAGTCCATAATGTCTGAGAAATTTGACCCATGAAAAAGGCTCAGAGCATAGAAAAGGCAGTGCTGCTGAAATGATCATGTAAGGAGGCTTTTAGTAAATGACTGATTGGGATGATACTTTGTCCTGATTTATGTGTGGAAATAATGCAAATCAGTGGAGAAGTGGATTTATAATTTGATTACAAATTATTTTCAATCATTTCACCACACATGTCTCTTCTGTTTCAGATATCAACATGTAAGTAGATTTTAAAATCATTTGAAGGTGGGCTCAGATGGTGATCAGGATCAGGATATGAGTTGGTGTGGAAGGCTACATCAAGAGGATAAAAAAGAAAAGGATTTGGGAAAAGCTGTCATAAAAACACCCACTTACAGTTAGTCCTTCCCCTGCTCCTCTTGGCTCATTTGGAGTAATATCATGGACTTATATTAGTGCCCACATGTACAGTGTGCACCAGTATAAGAGAATGAGGCAAATGTCCACAAACTGTATGAGTTGACTGGCAGAACTGGGCCATGTGTGTGTCTTTGTCTTGTTCTCCTGTGATGACCATCTTTCTCATGTCACCCACTGTGAATCACTTCCTGCCCAGACATTTAGCCCTTACTCTATTTTGACCTCCATTCTGACCCTAGCAAGTAAGGATTTGAACTGTGTTAGGGTGCAGTGAAAAGGTCTGCTTTGAACAGGAAGGGTCTTAATTGATTAACTAGAAGTGATTAAGTGGTAGCCATGATAAGACTAGGCCACACTGTCTAAATGCAAAGCAATCGAGCCACGGCACTTCTTCTCCTCTCCTCCTTTAGTTGAGGCAAGACAGGACCATCCTTTATGAGAGAAGACACAGCTGTCCCACAGTGCCTTACAGTGTTTCAGAGGAACTGATTTCTTTTCATCCAGTGGATTTAACATATTAGATTTTTGAGGTATTAGAAGTTATAGGTTCTAAGATTTTCATGACATCAGACCCTGATTTCTTTTGCTCTTTTTTCAGCAATAGCCATTTAGTGCATGTACATACATACATACACATACATGTACTTCACCTCCAACTATTCATAATTTAATGATTTGACAAAAATGTCCTTTTTCACTGATCACTCTCCTACAGCCAAATTAGATGCAATGCCTCCTCACAGACCATGGTTTATTTGAGTGCACTGTAAACAGATTAACCCATTGCTCTTCTTCTATTTCACTATGGTTGGGACCTGTACAATCGGTATGATACAGTGAGATGTGGCCATATCAACTAGGACTGAAATTTCATAATGGTGTCGTAGATGTCTGGATACTTAGAACTGTGAAAGAATAGCTTGTTATTTTGATGTACGCTTCAGCTACATGCCTACAGTTGAAGATTTGATGAAGAAACATTTTTATGAAGGGATATATCAGGCCATAGCCATAGCCTGCTGTCAGTTCACCTAGGATTCTCTCAGCACTCTGCTTCTCTTTTTCTTACTCCTTATGAATTCTCTTTTGCATTTGTCTCAGCTTGAAAGCCTTGTCAGTGGAGGTCATGGAAAAGTGGTTAGGAAAAAAATATATTTTTGACTATTCAGTGCTATCCATGTAGTCTTACTTAGTTTTAGACATTGTTCACGATACATTGGTCCAGGGTTGACTGACCAAAATCCACTGATGCATTGGGAGGCAACTAAATTTACTTTTCACAGACAAGACATGAAAGACCGGACTTGGTTTGGTGTAACCTGTTGCTCTTGGGGTCGTGCACACTTTTCACATTTTGTGTGATGGAGCATCCTGCAGCAGAATCCACTGCATTGAACAGCAGTCTAAAAACGGTTCAGTTATTTGCTATTAAATGTGTGGATTAGGATGTAGGGAGGGTTGTTGGGTGCGATAAGCAGTGCAGCAGCCCTAGGTAAATCAATACTCTCAAAAGCATCCTGAACCTTACAGGTTTCTTTGAATTTGGATCGATCACAACGCTGTTTTATTTATGTTGTTTCGCTTTGTTTGTCACCTTTCCTTACATTTTTATGATTTGATCCTCCTCCTTAGCTTTTCAGTGCCAAATCTAACATTTTTCCTAATATTTAAAATGACTGTACAGAAAATCAGTGGTGAACTTTGAGGCTTGCTCTTGAATCCTCATGAATAATCTTGTCCAAACCTGTTTAGACTTCTAATGAGCCTAAACAACCTTTGTTTATGTCATGATGTGCTGTGTTGTTTCCTTCCCAGGTACTACTTTCTTGTGGTATTTTTTTATATATCTTTTCACTCATGTGTAATACCACGTGATCAGGGCTGATGAAAAGTAGGAAAGGTATTTAAAGATGTGCAGTATCTTAAAGACTTTTTCCCTGACATTGCTATTGCCTCTCCAATTAAAACTTTTTTGCCAGATGGCTCTGTGTCTGCACCCCGCTGCGTCAACATTGTGCCCTCTTGAAATAAATGAGGAAGCTGTGTTTTTTGATGCAGTCTTAATGTCTGTCTGAATGCAGCCTTAGTAGTAATTTCCATAGTTACAGTTCAAAGTCTTAAAACATTCACAAAGTAATTTCTAGGACAAGGAATAATAATTAAACAGCAACAGTTCCTGAAAACTCAAAAAGATGTAGAGCAATAAACTAATCTAGCTTTTATCATTACAAAATGCACCATGAAATGAAAACATGGAATAAAGTTGCCTAGAACCTGATCATTAGAGTAGGACACAAACTATGTGAGACCTCTGGTCTAATGTAGGCCAAGCACTTTCTCACACGACTCTTCTTCAGCCAACCAAACATATGGCAGTGTACAGTCTCATGTACAGAAAGCCGCCAGCATAGCACCATAGAAGATCTTGTTTCATTACTATCATAATGTATTCCTGGGTAAAATTGCTGTTGAGACTTTATTATCATGGATGACTGTAATTGTAGCAGCCTAGTGCAGAAATTGAAATTGAATACCCACAGAGCTGTTATGAATCTACAAGGACACTCACACTTATTTTTTGGAATTTTAGTGTGGCATTTTTGCTCTTTCATGATCAATATATTATCTGTCTCAGTTCTCATAATAGAACAGAGTAAAAATGAGCTGTAATATGTGGTTAAATTAAAAATCCTCACTGTGATGGACATCAGAAAGTCATTTCACATTACTGACTCTTGTGTCAAATTAAGAAGCCCACATTGGTGAAGTAGTGTGGGCTTTGCAATAAGAGATTCATTTCTCAGACTTTTCTGATTTGCTGCATCAACAGGCTCAATCCACCAAAGTAACTTCCAAAGTAGTTTAGGGACAAAGGCTCTCATCAACATTCATTCTTGATAATCTGTGCCCAGCTGGATAAAATATCATAGATCAGTAAAAAATGGAAATCTGCCAAGTAGAATATTTTCAGGCAAAAATCGTGTGGATGTTTGAAGTCAGCTTGAGGAGCTGTGATGATCTTTTTATAGTCTGTGCACTGTACAATGACAATGAATCCAGTATGAATGTTAGCTCGGGTTTGATTTGGAGAATGGTTTAAATCTGAATCACAAATTTAGTTTAACTTAAGCCAGGCTTTTAAAAATAAATCCAGGTTTTCTTTGCTTTAAACATGGAATTACCCCTGATTTGATTAATCTAAGCAGGAATGGTATTACCATGGTTTCTCTATCATATCTCACTCTTGTGTCAGAATTAACTCTGCACTTTAAGACAATATGCAACAGCCTTTATAACAACAATTGTTTAAGAAAAAATCTAGACATATATCAAACATTGTGTATCTGTTTCACCTTTCTTTCTTCTCAAAGAAGTTTTATGCAAGTGAGCACTTCTCTCCTTTTCAGTAGTGCTATATCTAGGATGCATAGAGGGGATCTCATGAGACTGGCCAGCAGTGCTGGATTATGACCAAAGGTGGAAAACAATGCTATCTACTGTGTCTTTTTTTGCAGCAGAAGCAGAGTTACCTCTTATCTTGGAGCCATCTTATGATTCGTTGTCTCGCATATCTTTCAAAGCTTACAAAGAAAACAGTGATGACCTCTCTACCTTTACACACATCTAAAGACTGTGCCAGTAAAAGATAACGTTCAGGTTTCATCGCTCGAGGAACTTTCACAAAGAATTGACCTGTTCTGAGCAAATAGCAGGACTGATGTCTGATGTGTTTTCACCAGTCATACACTGTGTTGGGTCTTAGGGAATTGTCAAGATAACATGCAGATGTCTTGGCTGACAAATCGTCACATTATAGTTGAATCCAAATCTGCAGCAGACCTTAATGAGGAAGGACATCAGTTTTGTTCTGTGCCAGTGAAGGGAACCAAAATGAGTTGGTTTTTCATTCACAAATCAATGGCCCCAGTCCTTTGAGGTCTCACTGTCTATAAAATTCAGCACTATTGTATCTGCTGTTGGCCGGCTTTAGAAGCTAGATAAGAGCAAAGACCTGATTTCTCATCCTCAGTCATCAGTGTTGCTGCGCTTTATATCACAACAATACTCCTGTGATTCAATCTCTGTGACTTTCTTAAAATATTATAATGAAGCACGTTACTTCAACATGTGTAGAACACTGCAATCCTACTCACCCTTGTATAACCACTGTGAGGTTATTGCTGCCACAAGAATGAGATAGTAGGGCTGTCTTGAGATTTCCTGTTGTACCAATTTCAGAGAATTTACATATAAAATGGAAACCAGCAGCACCATGAATGCACACAATAGATCTTTCAGGCTGCTCTCTGAAAAGGTGACATCTGCTTTTCTGCCTTCCTTTTCTGCTTGTGCCATTTTAACCAGTAGATAGATGAATTTGGTCATTAACCATTGTGTTCAGTGTTTTAGCATATTTGTGGTGAAGAAAAAAATGACAATGAAGAAGGATATGATAAACTTTGATCATCATTGCTAGAAAATGTTGCAGTCTGTTTAACACAAAGGTTACATACAGTATAATCCAACATAATTTAATATTCATGTAAAATGAAATTATTATATGAAAGGGCAACAGGCTAGAAGACCTAATATCCCTTTTGTTACAGTATCATTGACTTTTTCTGTCATATTATTTCAGTGGTAGACAGTTGAAAATGCACTGCAATCAATAGATACAGAACAAACTGCAAAATTGTTCTAACTTGTTGCATTCAGAAGTTCCTCTATTTAGGGAGAGACATGTCTTCATAAGTAAGATCGCCATTTCCATTTTGAAAAGAAAAATGTGTTACTGTCTTGCCACTGAAATTAGAAATTGTGCACTCGCCTGATGACTCAGTATTTTGTCTTCAAAATCCCAGTTATTCACCTGATGCGGCCTCACCTTGCTGATTTCCAAACCCCCTGCTTCCCAAACACTTTTGTAACACCAAAGCTGAGAGAACTGCCTTTCTGTCCTCAATCATAAAATGCCATTCTTTTTGTGCATCTCATTGTAGATTGGGGCTTTCCACATTTAGAATTGGCCAAACAAAGCCCTTGGTCATGCTGTGTCATTATCATGTCAGGACTGCTCCCACTTGTGCACAGCGGTCACCAGTAGGGCCAAGTATTCATCCACAACACCGGCCGCCGTTCTTCATTATCCCCCACTGCCATGAACCACAGAGGTCCTAAAAAAAATGTTTTTTTACTGGTTTTTCTTTTATCACCAAGTCAAGGTAGCTTGGCTTTTGTTAAGCACTGCATAGACTCAAAAGAAATACTAATTTCAGCTTTGAAGAGGGCGCTTGATTGCAATTTTAAATTTAGATCTATAGTTTTAGAGAATTTTTTGCCAGGCTCCAGTTGTCATCATAGAGGCTGTTGTGCTAAATGAATCATGGGTATCATGACAAATGCCAGAGCTACAAAAACAATAATTTGCATAGTAAATCTTAAGCATTATATTAGGGTTAAAGTAATGTACTCAGTCATGGGAAGGTCCTCATAACGATAGCAGTACACGAATATGTGTGTGTAGGCGGGTGTGCTGGCAGATCTGTACTGTGTGATGATGGTCAGATGTGTGGGTGTGGGGAGGTCATGCTGACTGCTGATTACCCAGATGGCATGCTCGCCATAGGTGTATGCAGTTGACAAATGCCGCATTCATCATAACTCTTCCTCCCTCTTCCCTCAACACACCCCAAATGATGTGATGTGATGATGGTTTTTGGATGCCAGTATGGTTTATTTTACTGGGTTTATTGGATCATGTCTGATAGGTTGGTCCCCTGGTGTAATAAATTTTCATAAAAGAGGTATGAGGCCACTTTCTGTATTTATGTAGGCTGGCACCTGTTTCTCTCACTGGTGTCTAGGGTCATTTTTCATGGCAATCTGCCACTTAGATAATGAAATGCACTATTTTTATGTACATTTGACATTCTGGCTTAAGGATGGTGGTAGAGCAAAGCTCATGGACTGCCCAAAATGCAAAGGGTTCATCACTGTGGAATCATGAATAGTTTCCATGACACGTCGTCAAAAAAAACAAACTACCCACATCCTTTCTATAAGTTGACTTGATTGGTTGTTCCAGGTTGGAAGCTTATCTTTAAAAAATATCTCATCTCACATGTCGTGAACGTGGTCCAACCAGAGATTAAAATTAGGAAGTGCATGCTTATGCATGGACCTCAAACCTTCCCCTGTGTAAACTGTCTGTTTGGTCAATTTCATAAGGACGTGTGCATGACATCAAAGAAGAGTATGCTGCATTTCACTGCTTTGATATTCAGCAGAGTTAGAGATAGTCATCTGAGTATCAGGGAGGTCACACTGCATGCTGACTCACCCAGCCACTAAGTGGTGTGAATCTAAAGAGATTTTAGACAAATTTTAATGTCTGTAAAAGATCACCTTAAGGCAGACCAATTACTTGAGCTTCAGGAAGACCATGAGATGCAGTTGAAAGCCCAAGTAAAAGCTACAAAGCTACAACCCAACTTGATCATTTCTCCAGTAAAAATGTCAAAGAGATGGTCTTCGCTCACGTCTACTTGTTATTTAATTCATTTCATCCATGGCAACAAAACGTGTACCTTGACCCAGAAGAAAACTCCTGTATTGGTCACACTGGATTTACTCGACATGTATCGAGCTGGCAACAGGCAAAATTAAGCCTACAAACATTCTCCAGCATAATATAATCTTTAAGGTAACAGGCCCACTCTGCCCACACAAATTCAGTTTCTGGGAAAAAATAATATTAAATTTTCTTGTATTCACACAATTTTATGAATCCTTGACTAATGGCTCTGTTTAACTGGGAGAAATTTGACAATTTTCTGAGTATGAATCCTGAATTTGTGCTAACTAGGAAAGACTGTTCCTATCCCTATTTTTGCAAAATGTTATTTATATCAAGTCAAGCATATTTGTCTACGCCCTAAAGTCCCAAATTTGTCTCAGAGGGCCTTACAACTGGTAAAATATATGGCATCTTCTATTCTCACCCCATCTCTTGCTGGAGAATATGCCCCTGTTGTTGTTGTTTAAATTGGGATAGCTAGTCAAGACTGTGTCAGCCAGAGGGGGGCCAGACCAAAGCCAGCAAAGCTCATTAGCCTTTAGTGGAGCTGATTAAATACCTTCATTCAAATGCATTGACTTAATATCTAATTAGTGTTTGGGACAGATTCAGGTTGTCAGCAAAATGGCAAGTACACATCCCTACCAACTCTTCCAACAGTGATGCTCCTGCACATGACTAATCTGTCAATTCATCAGAAGTATAGAAAATATTGTTTATGTCTGGGTCAAAGCATGCAAAAAATAATTTAATAAAATTTAACTTGCAAAAATATGTAGAATTAACTGCAAATGACAGCGCTTATCTATACACACACACAGACACACACAAACATGTTAGACTAAACTAACTATCAGTGAGAGGATGGAGGATTTAGCCTACTTTTCTTCACAGTACAACTGGAAGGATCTTGATGTATTTACATGCCTGCACATAAACCTCTAGGGGGAGATCCCTTTTGATGTAAGAGTTCCCTTAACAAGCATGGCGTCACATATTAGCTAGTTATCTTTGTGTAAAAGCATGTTATGTAGTAATATGCATGTGTGTGTCAGTGTATTGCAAGTTTGCATGAGGGATGTGACATGCCATTTTAATTTACAGCTGACTGTACTGTTATCTTTGAAGACACAGTGTCACATAGTGTCATGTGACAAATCTGTGCATTGTGTGGTCACATAATTTATGATACGACTTGCCTCCAGCTGTCCCGGGCAGATTCGCATGGTGGAGGGCCCAGATGGCAACAAGAGGTGGCAGTTTGAAATATAAAGAGCCCAGTTCTCTTAATATGTGTTAGAAATTTGCACATATCCGTCTCTGTGTTTCTCAGTGTACATTCTTGCTCAAGCCATCCATGATTGCTTTACACCACATGAGAGCAAAGAGGCATGTGATTCCAAATACAAATGCACTCTTCTTAGAGCTGTTAATTTTTGGTGCTGAATGTGTGCCAGGAATAGCTTTGTGTTGATGGGTTATTTACCCTTTGGCGCAATTAGACACTGAACCTGTCTAATTGTGTTTTGAATAGATTAAGTCTGTATTTAGATATAATCATGTGTCTACATCTGTCTGAAGCCTTCATCTTCACTGTCACAACTGTGTATCTCACTTCAAGGTTTGCTCCTGTAATTTCAAAAGACAGTAAACATTGTTTGTCACAGCTGAAGCAAAGTATTAAGATGTCACATGACATCATGTCCTCTACTTTTGGCCAATTATGTATTTAAATTTAGGGATAAGGTACTGTATTGCACAACCCCTCAGAATTTAAGTGGCCAGTATACAGTAACACTCTACCATCTCTGTCATCGTAACAGTGTGTACAAGATTCCCAGACAAACTGCCACTGGGTTTGGCTTTATCTTGGTCTGTACAGTTTCCCAAAACTTACTCTTTGCCTTGTATCACCTGTCATCTTCCCTCCTACCTCAGCACCACTCTCTGGCTTATTTTTACACTGTGCCATCCAAAATGACAGATTCAACACTGACATTTAAAAGCAAGAAAGGTATAGTAGAACTTAGATATATCTAAAGATGGGAACTTGAAACAAAACATCTTCTCTACTGAACTTTTGTAAAAAGAAAAAAAAACAAAAACTTTATTTGTGGTCCTCTGGTCTCCCTAACATACTGCAGCTTACTTCTTTTATTTATTTAGATTTTGTTCCACTTCCTCACCAGATGGCTGGCTTCTGTTTTTTATTATTTTTTGTGTTGCTCAGCACCTCTAAGCAGACCATGATCTCTTGGTGAACTCCCCACCTTTCTTTTATGTATTTACTCCAGTGAATTATGGGGTGCAAACTGTTAATTCCACCTTTTCTTCCTGTAACGTGCTCTCTCCACCAGCAAACTAATTTCCACCTTGATAAGCTATCAGGTCAGCAGCATCGCTACAGAACAGCCTTGTCTACAGTATAAGGCCATTACACAGCAGGTAGTAAAAAACGAATGCAACACAAGAAGACGTCTTCTGGCATAGCTTGTCACTTAAAGTAATGCTGCTTCAACATGCTCCCCATCTGTTCGTTTTGCTGATATAATATGTTTAAACAGATGAATGTAGGATTCTTCACTGTCTCAGAGAAAGTGCTGCAGACAGTGAGTGACTACAATCTGCTAGCTCACTTTAGTATTTTTTCACATTCATAATCATGCTTCATCCTGGAACCTTTTTATGTTTTCTATTTGATTGTTATCACACCCAAGAGCAAATAAGGGAATAAACTATAGACTTGTGAGTTTATACTTGTGCAGAAAGTGAAAGGCCTGTGGCTAGCTACCACTGAATATTTGAATAACTGAGAATATGGAAAGGCAGTGTGGCTCTCTCATATCTATGACAGTGGGTCATTGCTGTTTGCAGCATCATATGTCATTTTATACTGTGCATCAGTGATAAAATCATTGTCATAGCTCAGTGTTTCTTCATATGGCTCTTCATCTGTCCAAACTGTCTTTAGTATTCAGACAGTGAAAGCTACCAGTGAGTCATGACTAAAATGAGCCACCATGAGTCCAGCTTTAGAGCATGCAGCCCATATTTGCATATTTCTTGCCACCTGGTATGATATCTATCTCGGCACGGTGATGTTTGTTATTGGAGAATAAACCCTCTGATATTTCTGCGGCCTTTTCATAATCTTCAGAGTCGTGTGGGGCTTTAGGAGCTTTATAAATGACAGGATGAGGATTCTCCCATTTTGCTCTCTTCCTGTGTGTCTCACAGGGTCCGCAAATTATTCTCTTGTTTGCACAAGATCTAGATTGTGTGCACGCAAGTTATTATCTTGTGCGCTCAAGATAATAATTTGGGTATACAAGTTCTTATCTTGTGATAATAACTTTAGAGAACACAATATTAATTTGTTCATACAAGATAACTTGTCTGCATTTGTCGCACAAGATAGGGATCTTGATCATTTGTGTCCACAAGCTATCATCTTGTGAAGAAAATCATCATTTTACAGGACTTTGTGGGCTCTGTAATAATTGCATTTGTTTCCCTTGTTTGAGGAATTTCTTAAGAAAATATCATTATTGTAATGAAACAATACAGAAGAAGGCAAATTGTCAGTGGTAAAAAAAAAAAAAATAAAAGACCCATGGTTCTATAAAATGTGAAATTATGTTGAAAAATGGTGAAACATTCTTGCATCAGTGGCAGTTTTTTCATGTTTCATGAATGTAATAAGAAAAAAAATCTATTTTTTCATTTTTCCCACCATAATCACGGCAAAATATGTGAAAATAGTGCTGGATGTGATTTTTTGGTGTGCATGGCATCAACACAGAGAGCAGAAAGTGAGCCCTGCCTCTGATTTTTGTTTTTGTTTGTGGAGGAATGAGAACAAGCAGACATAGAGCTGGAGAAAGATGTGGCACCAAATACGATTGTTGCCCTCCATCACCAGTGGGACATGGCTGTTAGATTGGCGTGCCACCCAGGCTCTGCCGAGTGCTCAGTCATGCGCCATATCCAAATAGTGCAACGACACTGCCTCTCTTTACAATCTGCTTTTGATGGATAAACACAATGTCATCGTGTAAACACATCCTTCTCCTCCTTTGCATTTCAAAGCCTCTAGCAATACATCTCCCCAGCCTGCTCATGTTAGAGGAGCTCTCCGCTCACCTTTGATTTGTGGCCATGTTGTTCTCTTTGGCCTGTCACAAGGAAGCAGTTGGAATGACTGATTGAACTTTGAAAGACTAATGTTCATGTCAGGCTGGCCAAATCAGGGCCACAGCAGAGAAAGTATTAAGGCTAACAGGGAACAGAGCGGGAAGTAAGCTTCATGTTCACTGAATTCTTATTCTGTAGACAAACTCTGGAAGTATGCCAATTCCTAAATAATTTTATTGTGCAGAGACTGAAGAAACTGCAACAGAATAAATGGCACATTTCGCGTGTACTCGTCTGCAATCTTTTCTGTGATTTAGTCTCAAATTACAGCATTGGTTTGGTGCCAGCCAAGGCTTAGAAAGAGAATTCTCCTCTCCAGTGTGTTGCCCTGAGAGCGAGCATTTCTCTTTTTTTCCCTTCCTCCATTAGGGAGCGTATCAGAATGGAGATACAGGCCCTGCCATTTGAACATTAATAAGCCAGTTTTATAAACCCAGAGTGGTTTGCCTGGTGGAGAACTTTCTCCCTTTCTATTCCACCATCGAAAGCTCACCCCTCCTTTCTCTGTCTTTCTTGTCATTTATCAAGCAGCACCATAGGCCTGTTTGGCTTAATAAGTCTGTTTGTCTTTGCACTTGCAGGGTTTGCTCCCCCTCAGCTGTCCTCCACAGCAGATGTGGGAAAGAATACCTTGGGGGTCGTAGCTTTAATTAGACTCCACTATGGCAAACCTGTGTGAGACAGCTATGCTGGATTTCTGTATTTGATTGCATTTGATTGCATGTTATGAGCTTTCTCCACCAGCTTTTGAAAGCCACCATGAGTATAAAATCTAAACTTCTTTTCAAGTTTAGCATAATCTACCACTGGATTTCATCACACTATGACTGTGTGGCAGCCTCTTTCAAGGGTCCCCCATGGGGATTAATGAGGATTACCCATGGTGTGTTAATGAGTTACAGCCCATAAGCAGTAATATGTATGGTGTGGATACTGAGGGTACACCTGTTACTGAAACTGTTACATTTCCTTGTTTGGAAAAAACAACAACATTGGCAGGGACATATAGACAGCAGATATGTTTCCTTGAAAATGTATTTGGAAAAACCATTTAGCTGCATATCAATGTAACTTTTCGAGGACAGCATTGTTACTTTGAAAATCACTGGTCATGAACTGAGACACAGTATTATGTCCCTGTAAAATATCCAGTGGTTTGAGGTCATGAGAGAAGTTTGACCTTGGTTACTCATAGCCATCTCATCTTCCACTTTGTCATACTGTATCAGCATGGGACACCCTTTTTTATTTGACTGTGTTTTAGTTGGTTAACCTGTTTAAAAAATATACTTTGATTGGATATGAACATTCTTAGTGCTCCACTGTTCTCAGGATTGTTCTCTTTCTTCAGCAGCCTTCAGGATGTAAAAGTCCCCTCTCAAATTTTGTCTATAATCTCTCTGTTATTCTTCCTGTATTTCTGCCTTTGGTGGGATTTGATCAATAGTCTTCTTGTGAAGTGCCTGTGTGTGGATGTAACAGATCCAAGCCTATTTATGTTTACTAAGATAAGTATTGACTCTGGCCATGGGGTGGCTTCACTTTCTTCTTCATCTCTCACACAAGCTGTTCCTCGTATTTACTCTTTCTTCCACAAATGTTTCTGTTTTACAACTCAAATAGCCTTTGTCCTGTGACTCTGAAGCTCCTCCCTTAAGAGGTCTAGCTAGAGATTCTGCCCGGCAGTAATTGTTAGTTTTTTGGCTGGGGAGGATGATATGTGACTTGGAAAATATGAAAAGCACATCATACATATTAGCTGCAGTAGATGTAGTGCAGGTGCAGTAGATCATGTCTCATATCTTCAAGCAATGCACTGAAATTTCATTAGTCATTAGAGAAAGAAGGGTAGCTTTCGCTCAACTCAAAAATCCATGGAGTGAGTACACTAGAGAAAACAGTAACCTCTAGTGTTGAGCTCATGTGATTCTGTTTGAAAGTTGTGCTTCTCACAGCTAAAACAGACCTCATGTGATTACCTTTTAAGTAGGCTATTGTTTTCTATCTGAATACCCATAGGTAACTTCATAAGCCCCAAATATGTTAGACCTGTGTCTCTGTGTCTTTCTGCCCCTGCAGGGGTCAAAAATCATTTAATGCTGCTCTGAATAACTTTGCTCTCTTAAATCAAAATCAATGTTCTTTCCTTCACTCTCATGTTGATTTGAATTTGCAATCACACTTCAAACCAAATCTTTCTCACCCTGACTCTAATGGTAGGATTTACTATGAACGAGATCCTAACCAATTTTTGGTTTAACTATACCATTGTCACATCAATAAAACACTTGTTCAGCAGTGGTTTGTTAGACACAGTTACAGGTGTCAGATCAGAAAACACTTGTGTTCACACTGTGTTGTTCTAAGGGACAGATTTTGTCACTTAATCCATTAAGCTGTAAAGTTTTCTGCTAACATTCAGTCTGTAGGAGCTGTACAGTCAAACCACTGACCCAGAGCTTGGCTGACGCCTGTGCAAACTTAACAGCTGCTCAGGGCACCACAGCCACCAACAGGCTCCCAAGCAATCAAACAGCAAATTACTGAAGAAAAGTTGGAAAAGTCAACTAACATAGTGTAGTTACATTTAAAATAGCCAACTGTGTTGGTGGACAAAAGAGCTTAAACTGCCTTCTGCCGTCTTAACTTTTACTTCTCACTATGCCCCATTTTGATGCAACTCATGTAGCCTTTCAGGGTTGTTTATTATATTGTTAAACTCCATTGCAATTTAAAGTTGTCTCCTAAGACAGTGTAGATTGTTGCATGACCATCTTATGCACAGTTTATGAGCGAGTATACAGGTTATTATGGGGGGGGTTAGGGACATCCAGAATTCTGATCAGGGCTGAAAAAAGGATTAGACAGGCCCTGCAGCGACCATATCTTCACTGGTGTTTAATTTAGACAAAAGGTCAAATCTATGGCATCACACCCGGGGGGGTGGGCTGCCCTTATCTCTTTATTGTCTCACTTTGTTTTTAAGGCTGATAACACAGGTTTATTTTTATAATGACATGTCTTCTACTACTGCTTCAAAATACATACACAGAGGGTAACACCTGCATCATATGATAAAATGCGGAACAAGCTGTACAAAGACAGTGTTTATTGGAGAGCTACTGTTTATGATAGTATTACACTGTACGCTGCACATGTTCAAAGTATAATATCCACACCCTGTACATATCAAAGCAGCTGAGCCGCCAAAATATACTCAGCCACTTCACTCAGTATTACTGAGCTGGATATAAGAGCATCTTCTAGCACTCCGAGGTCAGAGAGGGCAGCTGAAATTGAAGACTTAAGCCCCTCTTGGACTGAATAGCAGAGCAATAATTGTTTCTTGGCTGAGCAAGAGGAGAACTCTAGGAGGACTCTGAACCTAAGACACAGAAAGCAAGCTTAATTGTCATTTTACACTTACCCTTTTCACCTTTATTTAACCAACCAATTTAACTTAGAATAGTAAGATAGTCTTTCTTCACAGTAATTGGTCTAATCAAGCTGCACTCTTACATCAGCCAAGGTACCTGAGGTGCAGTATCTCTGATCTGTCTACTTCAATACTTTAATGACCACTTTCTCAAGACAAATCACGAAGTACATTCACTTAGTGGATTCAGTTTTAGCTAACTGTTAGATTCATGTCCCAGACTCATTATTTCTAAGTTTGTTGGAAACCAGAACTGTGTTCTGCTCTGAGAAGAAATTTCACTCACTCATTTATGGATGTGCATTCCCATTCCTCACTCCCCCTTCAAGCGTTCCTTCAAACATACTCTATTTAGTGCAGTTCAAAGGAGGTGTGGTGTGTTTGCCCATTTGGTTCAGTTCATATATGGTGGTGTGAAAGTTGTCAATCAAACTCTGGTATAGGCCAAACAACCACACCAAAATCACTTTAAAAGGAGGATCCATTTCCAAGCAAACTTTGCTGCTCTGTTGCATGAAGGCAAACCAGAAGACTCTGTGATAGTAAGTGATTTTAGCATATTTTCAGAAGATGAGCTATTCAATTTATTGATTGTGGAAACAGTCAATGAAGCAATGTCCTCAGTAATCTAACTGATTATGCAAGATAAGTTGGTAATAACCATGTTAACAAGTATGTACATCAGCATGAGTGGGAGGATATCCCCTGATACTTGAGGATGTAAAAAAAAGTTAAACCCGACGTGAGAGCTTGTGTCTAACTCCATATATGTAAGTTCAAATAAAAAGTTAGCGAAACCTAAAGACCACTGAGGAAATTCCAATACAAGATGCATTATCAGTTCCTCCTGGTCTATATATGAGGTCCAGTTGCAGTCTCAGCTATTAAAACTTATGACCACCTGTTCCCCTGTGAGGTTTGTGATCACCAGCGAGGATAGATAAATCCATAAAGCACAGAAGACTGCATTATCACTTGCTGTCAGTCTCAAAATAAATTTAGTCTTTTAATTTTCTTCCACAGGTTCATGAAGTGCTGATGATGCACAATGATAATCACCCAAACTGTCAAGTGAATGGGTTACAAATCAGTCTGCAATCAGTTTTTTTTTTTTTTTTTTTAAATATCACTACAAAATGGCCTGTGGTGGGAAATCATTCATATCAAGGCATCTCCAGTATGTGTTGTTCTGTTTGCACATATGAGTTGAGGTGAAATTCTTAGTGTGACCAGTTCACAGTCCCGTTATTATCATAGCTGGCAGAATTTTTCAGTTTATAATGAGATCTATTTTTTGGAAAACTGTCACTAAAGTGCGGGCTCTTTTTTTTTGGGCCCAGCCACTTTACGCAATTGTCATATGGGTCATCTGACATAGCTTCCTGCTGACATTAAAACAAAAGCTATTTCCCTTGTGTCTTGTCTCAAGCGCACACACAGCCATCATGAGTGAGCTAGATTACAGGTTTCAGGAAAAAATGTCTGCAAAAGTCTGGTTTCTTCCATCTAACTGTCTTTGCTGCTGGCACATGTTGGCTTGCGAGACAGGATGTTGTTACTGCATATCAAGGACAGCGCTGCATCAAGAGACATATGCAGCAATGGGAGAAAGTGAGATCGCTGGCAGGTAGCTCTCTAAGGGGGGAAGCAATGGATGTCGCAACTCTCGCAAATAAGCCCCTTCAGACTGTAGAACCTGAGGACGAAGCTTCTGTTGAGATCTCACGTTTGCAATTGTTAAAGCTGTTGGCACAGGTTGTGGGAAGACAGACGGGGTAATCGAGAGAACAAGAGGTAGCACATGCCTTCAATGCAGCTGGCTATTATACTGTCACTCTTCATGGCCCTGGTCAGTAAGTCAGATGGTCAATCAAAAATAAAGCCTCTACTCAGGTTTGAAAGATGAAAAAAGAAGAAAGAGAAGTTGATCGTGTCCAAGGTTTTAGTGCTTAGTCTATGTGCATTAAATTGAACTGTATTTTATTGTACAATCCTGTATTGTATAATGACAATAAAGCTTAACCTTGGCCAATTCCATGATAAGCAAATTGTTGAGGACATACAGAAGCCTCTAAAATAGCTTTTAAATCAATATCAAGAGCATAAGTACTTAGGGTTAGAAAAACATCTTGGTTTGGGTTAAAATTACTCATTTGTTAAGGCTAGGTGACCTTCGTTGTCATGGTTACAATAATAACCACTTGTTTGAGTGTCAGTCATGGTCAGGGTTAGAAGAAATCGATGCTAACTATTGTTAGAAAACAGTCCAACATTTTGCAGTAGATCAACCCATCCACCATGGACTTTGTGGCTCTGTAACTATGTCACCTGACTTCCTCCTTTGCTCTCGATGGACTGCTATAGGGTGTTGTCACTTGAATGTAAACCAATTTCGTTTAATTGGCATCTACTGAAATGACAGTGTTGATTTGGTGGGAGCAGTCATTTCACTGACTTCACATGCAGTGTGATGTGTTGGCACAGTATCATATTTGCTGTATCATTAGCTCTTAAGTGGTTAAGTGTTCACTATGCTCAGTATAATGTAATGCAAGAAACGTATCAGCTCTCAAATAATAAAAATGCAAAACATCCAACAAATGGAGTGGCTCCTCATCTGTGCTGAAATCTCAACCAGCATTATTTGTGTGTGGCGGTGCTTTCTGACTGTCTGCCTTGCCGTGTCTGCAAACAGAAGGCTCCCCAAACGGCCTTGACTGTCATTTCATGCTTTGCCAGTTGAATGGGAGTGATTGGTACAATGTGTTTGCACACCAAACTCGCTGCATTTTCCAAAGCTGCCAAACAAATTGAACCGGGGATGTAGCAAATGTATCCATCAGAACAGCCCTCTATTTTAGCCTCGAGCCACGGCTGATTGATAGCTTTGATAGCTGTAGAAGCAGGATTATGCTTTTTTTTGTTTGTTTGTTTGTTTTGTTTCTTTTTTGAGTGTGTGAGTACACACTTTTTTCTTTAACAGATGGGTGGCCGATGGACATTGAAACAGATAAAAAATGGTGGGTGAAAATGTGAAATGACAATTGTAATGCCTGCTTCTTATCACCACACCAGAGAGGCCAGGAAACAGATGTGACAGGTGTCAGAATGAGACCTATAGAAAGCCACTGAAATGGCAGCAAAATTGGAGGAGGCGTGTTTGTGATTCACCCTGGGGAGGACTCAACCCAGGGAAGGCTATCATTTGATCAGCTACAAAGATTGTCGAGCACAAACCACTAAAGCTCATATTTTTAGCTTTGTGATGTTAAACCAATCTACATTATTAAGGGGAGCCATAATGGCTGTTCATTACAGCTTTTCTAGTCCATTTTTACAGTGACTAGCGGGACTATTTGTGCAGAGGGTCTATCGTGATATATGACTAAACGATTTTGGATTTGTTGGTGGTCATTTTCTGAGAGTATGAGCTCTTTCAATACAAGTTGGGACAGCAATCAATCAAAGATATTGATTTTGGAGGGTTTCCTGCTGTCATGTTGGATTAATATGGATTGGTCACACTGTGCATCTGAACACTGTAGTTAGTCAGGCGGCTGGTTCAGTATGCTGAATTAAAAAAGGGTTTAATAGGCATTTTGTGCCTCAAACATCAGTGTGCTGAAATTGCTTTGATGCCTTCATCCGGCTTTGCAGTTCTGATTTAGTGCTCATGATGCTGTGTGACATGCATGATAATATAATTAATCAATCAGAGATAACTTGCCAAACGTGTCAGTGTGTTTGCTCCTCTGGGTTGTCTGAATGAAGGAAGTTGTCATTTTGATACTTTTCGCGTCATGTTATGAAGTGTATATGACTAACACTGACTGACATGTTGTAAGGATTGCGTATAGAATATAAATACATTAATTTTACATGAACATAAAAAACACATTCAATTTTGTCCTTCTGATTGCTGTATAATCCACTGGAGACCAGTGGTTTTACATCGCCCTGAAGTCATACTGTCAATCTGTGTTTGCGCCTTCTCTGAGCGTGCTATGTCAGTGATGATGTTGGGGAATCATCATATTTTGTTTAGTCTTTTGACTCATCTGCCTCTGTGGCACTGTGTGATATAAGTATGGGGGATGGCTGAGGTCGTACTTTGGTTGGTCAGTGTCTCTAACATTGTCGTCCTGATTGTCCATACTGTAAATCTAATATGGTGTTTTATTCTGTACACGTGACATCTGTCCATGTATGGATACCTCCTTGGATGCTCCTCCTGGGGTTTTATTCCAGCTTTTCTCTTACAATCCTTATCCAATTATAGGGTCTAAGGAGAAAGGGTGCCGTATGCTGTACAGATTGTTAAACCCCTTGAGGTAAATTTGTCAGATTGGGCCGTATAAATATAATTTGACTTGAATTTACATTCCAAAGACACGATTCCTCTGACTTATTAGGCCTAACTTGTGACTGCAGCAATCTCACAAGAATGGACTTCCTCCCTTCTGCTGTATGAAAGAATAAAGATTCCTCCTGTGATATCTAAACTGCAACACACACGGACACAGATGCCTTTCCCCAGCTCCGTCCTCCAGCCTCGCTGTCAAATACAAAGATTTTACCACAGAATAAAAATAGACAAAAGAAAATCTCCAGAACAAAAGAACTCTTAAGCTCTAATGAATCCTTATTAGCACTGCATAATACTCCCAATTGCAAGATGCTCTTGATGAAACAATGGCAGGTGGTTTTAGCAGAAAAGCGATCAGATGCTTAGGTTTTACCATACAGGTACAGGAGAGGACAGCATTTTAAAAAGCAGCAGTCTACAAGATTGACCCTCTGTTTTTCTACCTTTATCTTAACCCTACACCTTTAATGGCTTTCTCTTACCATTTATTTATCCCATATAAAGGTAGTATAAGGAAGTAAATGCTAACATCAAAAGATATTTGAGTGCATTTAACACATCGTCAGCTGATGACTGCATGTAGAGCCACTTATATTTTGGCTGTTTGTTGGTATAAAAATGCAGCCAAACCTGATGAATTAGAGACTTCTTAAAATAGTCTTGTTATATTCAGTGATCTAAAACCTCCCCCAGGTACACAGTTTCACCCTTTCATAGTCTGAAATCAGTAATAGTGTAAAAAGCATGGCTGAGATTAAGCTCTGGATGATCTTTACAGTAATAAATGGCCCATCTCCACATACAGACACACAAATATTTTACTGACTGTTGCTTTGAAAATATTTGCATATCTTCTTGAGCTGTTGGGTGCAAGGAAGGAGAGGATAATGGGGACAATATTAGTTTTTATTGGATTTTTTTCAGATGGTATTATTTTGAAAAAAAAAAAAAAAGAAAATGTTTATAACTATGCATTTAGTTAATATTTTGTGCTGTCATTTAGGCCTTTGAGTGACATGTTTTTGTCCTGTGCCTGTTGACTGCTCCCTCCTGTACCCAGTGAAAATGCACCTCCAGGCATAGCTGTGCTTTCATTTTCGGTGATCTGTTTTAAATGTGCGTATATTGCCTTAAGCAGTCTTGTATGTCTTGTAGATGTAGATTGTCAAATAAACCCACTCACTCAACAAGGACAATTGGTAATGTACAATAAAGTAAATGAACAACTTTACTCAACTCAACAGCTAGCTAATAGTGGTGGCCTCAGAACTCCCACAGAGGTCGTATCTAATTACGGTAGTCAACTCTTCTTTTTTCTCCTTAAACAAAAGAAGCAAGAATCATATGGTTTTTATCACTTCCTGGAATCTTAATGCCTTTGTAAGCAGGGCTTTAAATCCAAAGCTGTTGGATATTGACTTTCCCCTCTAATCTGCTCTCTAATGAAACCAAGGCCTCTTTCAATAGTCACCCAAAATATATGGGGTTATATTTATTTCTCTTTTTTCTTCCTCCCAGCAACACACACACATAAATACATACATGTATACCTCATAGTGTACAGTATCTACCAACATCCTTCAGGCTGTCTTGATGCCTCTGGACTGCAAAAATGTGTGACAGGCTCTGAAATGGGTTTGAGTGGTAAATTGAATTAGAGCAGGATGCAGAATATGCCAGAATGGCAGGTGTACAGCAGTCTCTGTGTGGACAGCCTCGATTGGCAGCCTCTGTGACAGCCAGTGTTGCTCATTCTGGCTACTGCTCCACACTAAGTGCCTACAGTCAACATCTCTGTGACTGGTCTATGTGATCAGCATGACCAAAAAATAAATTACTAGACAGCCAGATAAACAGAGCCAGAGATGCACACTTATAATTCTAATTGACTTATGCTGAAAAGCTATACTGACTACTGGGCCCAACATAAGCACTACAAGCTACACAGTTAACAAGTTAGCAGGAGTCCATCTATTTCATATAAAGCTGAAACAGCAGGTGACTTCAGCCAGTGTGTCCACAGCTAACAACCCTCTCAGCAGAGAGCAGGCCACAACTTATTTGATGGGACTTTTTCAGTGTATTGCAAATTAAATATGAACAGTTGACCACAGCTACTCAAATCTTATTATTGTTATTTCTGCAGCGTTCATTTGAGAGTGTATTGACTGTGCAAGACTTTATCATTAAACTGGTTCCAACCCTCTAAGTTGCTGCCCACACAACTATTGTTTTATATGATAGAAGTGGGGCTGGTGTTTTGGTCATGGATGGCAATTAAAACAATACAACCAACCAACTCAAGCTTTGTAAGTGGGACAAAGAGGTGATGTCATCTTCCTGTGCCAGAGCCTGAGAAATAACTACATTCTTAAAAACAAAATGAAAGAAAAATTCAGGTTACAAGTATGAATGATAGGAAATACAGCAGCACAAGTTGTTACAAGTCAGCTTACAGAAATAACAAACCTTAAAATGTCATATTGACTTCCTCAAACCCAACTGAATAACAAGATAGCATGCATGCACACCACAGCACACATCAGGCTTATAGATCTGATGTGCTATAGACTGATGTTGTCATAAATCTATAGCACCATAACACTGGTGAGCACATTCAGTGCTTTTGTGCTCTAGCCTCCCTGTTCAAACCTGTTACAGCCAAAGACAACTCAATAAAAACCCACTGAAACAATTTAAACATGAGAAAAAATCCATCAAACTATGTTAATGTAGACTTAAAGAAGATCAACATCCATCCATCAAGCAACATCTCCTCTCTCTGCCTAAATGAACACCAAACTTGGTCTTTCCCTCTGCCCAAGACCTGCTTTTTAACACTAACATACTCACAAATTCACTGGGAACATTCAGAACGGAGACTAATCAATGAAACAGATGTCGTTATGAATATCAGTTACAACAGTGTGTTGTGTGTTGTGACACCAGTTGTGTTTGTGTGTATTTCCACCATGGATGACAAAAGATGACAGACAATGTGTGAGAGCTCTGTGAAGAAAAAACAGATATGTGTTGGAAAGGCTGAGTCAGCTGTAGGAGCCGCTACAGAAATTCATTTGATTTTCTACAAACTTTTTTTTTTACACTTTGGAGATTCTGCACCGAATAAATTACAGGAATTTCTCAAGATATGGCTTACCTTTACAGTTAGCAGAAGAGCATCTTCACATGCTCTCCGCTCTTAGAAAAGCAACAATAGACTGCCAAATCACCCATGTTGAGACCAAGTCATCAGATGTGTAATATTATTGCCATTCTAACAGCCCAAGACAAATCGAGTCTTTGTAACATCATGGGAAGTATGGTTGAAGGATGAAGCATATCCCATCAAGCCATATTCGCTGTGCGCTCCCTTGATCTGCTGCAATTTATTGCACCATAGGTCCCCAGCTAATTTATCACAGACCATCATGTGACTATGTTGGTTCATCATTGCGGTCCAAGCATACCCTCACCATATTGTATGAAGTAGGCCGTTATATGCTTAGGGAATTCTCTCAATCCGCTTACCAGAGGTCTGTACCAGTTAAGTTATCCTCAGCGTGGAGCATATGCTGGCAGTTTTTTTTCCGTGATACTGCAGTGTGAGAGCCACATCTGGCAGTGCAGTCATCTCGACAGTAATTTGCCTTGCAATATGGTATTCAAGGGTTGGTTAGGACCGTGTCTTATTATTATTTTCTCTGACATTCTCATTGTTATCGGGCCTCATTTTCATTTCACAGCCTGTTTGGAAAATGTTAAGATGTCAGTCATGTTGCCAGTATGAAATCTAAAAACTTTCTTTTGCTATCTACTCTGGTGCTACACTGAGGGGCAATAAGTGTAGCTGGAAATAGAAGTGGAAAGTGTTCTGGCTTTTTTAAAATAATGGTTCAAAGCTATATACATTTTGCCAGGAGGTGCCACAAGGCAAGATGTCAATGAGCCAATTAGCCTCATTCAAAGTAGGGATACAGATATAATCTCTCTTCAAAGAGCCATTGGCTTCTGAAGATCCAACTCTTTAAACTGTTCTATTTTTGGTCAGTCAGGTTTGAGGAGATATCATAGTGACCACTATCCCCACATTTTGAAGATGAATGCTCCAGTTTCTGAGTTCAATGTCCCAAGTTTCACTGCGCTTACAGTGGAAGTATGTTCTCAGAGAGAGCAAGTGAAGGGGCAGCATGTGTGGGTGGTCAGATGATTTGTACTGCCACTTGTGAGGGATGCTTTATTTGTGTCTGCCCTCTCTGTTCCTGCCACTGTGGAGGATGTGAGGTGTCTCACGATCAACTTCTCTAATTAGCTCGCACAAATAATTCTTCTGCATCCTGATTGTCACTGTTAGCGGCTCAGCTGAAGATGACTCACTGTTTCCTTTTGAGGGACCAAGCAATGCAGTATCTGCTGACCTTTTTCTCCATAATCACTGCTTTGTAGCTGAATGTCATAAGCTTAATTTGAACATGGGAGAGGCCACTTAACAGCAAAAACTGACAATTAAAGATTCAGTTTTGGAGCAGCTCCAGCTCTCTCTACTCAAGATACGATGTCTCAGGTATAGTTTGGACAAGGGTTGGGCAACTAGATGAATAATTTATGGATCAATGGTGGACTAAATCTGTATATGACAGAAATTTTTTTGCTGACATTTAGCAAAAGTGGATATACTGAAACTGACTTCACTCGTAGGACTCCTAAGGCTTGGATTTGGTGTGGTCACAGCCATATTGGAGGAGGTGGAGCCCAGTGGGACATGAGGCATAGTCCCCCTGTCAGTCAAGCAGAAACATGTCATCAAACACATCCATCTTTGAGTATCTCATTCATAGAACAATGATTTTTTTAAGCTTAAGTTTGTATTATAGTCCTCGTTTTAAAGGGCGGTGCTTCCTGCTTGGTTGTACATATTTCATTCCTCCAGTGAGGAAGAGGATGCAAAAAATATGCTCAAATGCTTCATAAGTTATTTACACTGTAAAAATAGCCCACATTTCCCAGCGCTTTCCTGAATGCATGCTGGTCTTGTCTCTTCTTGAGTGCCGACTGTTGGTATTTTCTACTGGGAATGCACCATGTACAGACTCTGGTTCAGCTATTGTACCATATATGTATATCTATATATATATATATATATATATATATATATATATATATATGTAATGACGCCTCTGGGGGAATCCTGGTGAGCCACTCATCTAAGATGTATGTTGTGTAATTATGACGTCCTTAAGTTTATTTGGAGCTGAGGACTTTTGTCTGATGTCATCCACCATTTTCTCCCTGTGGTTCTTGTCGATCTTCACCAGCAGACAGTCCAATTGAGGCAAAAAATATCTTTAAAATACCTATTACTTATTCATTAAAATATTATGTTTGGTTCATCAATTTTTAATAGATACACTAAAATATCATTTGCAGACCTTGGACATATACGGATACTGTCACTGAAACCTAGTTGGGAACCAAGACTTTGTTCTGGCACAAGGAGGAGGTCAGGATATTGCCTCAGCTGAACTCGTTAAAGCGGTTGGCTTTTTTCGGGGTGGCTTTACAGTGCTCCCTCCCCCTGCAGTCCAGGGAATTGCTGCCACCTTCAAGTGCAGCAAATCCTCAGACGTAAGTGTGTTAAGCCCCGTGTGCTTTGCCGAGGGTGGAAATGAAGACAGGCCAACCCTATGAAGAATGATGGCTCCTTCAAGAAGCAGCTGTCCTATTTTAAGCAGGCAACACTCACCACAATGTGCTGTTTGACTCTGCCTTTCCCTCCCTCTGTTTTCTTTTGTTCTTCTTTCTCTTTCCCTCTATCTCCATCTCTGGCATGGTGAGGAAGGACCTTTGAGACTGGGGAAAAATAAAAGTCACAGGAAGTGAGCAGGGCCTTAAAGTCTGTGAGAAGATTATGTGTAGTCCCCCTCAAACATCTTCAAGGATGGAAATGTTATTGATGCATGTTAAGTCCTCTGGGGGTTTCACTCAAAGGACATTTGGGGCCTTTCATCCTTGACATGAAGGTGGAGGGAAACATTATTGAAGCTCTGCAACATGACAGAGGTTTCTCCTTTCAGTGAAAGGCTTGAAAGGGTAGAGTCGTCTTTCTCCACCCTTTGAGAGAGAAGATTCATAATTGGCTGAAATAGCTGCTCTTTCTTCATGGCTGCTTCTTGAGGTAATTGGTATTTATGAAGTATTTATGGTCCATCTTTGCCAGTGTCAGCTCCTCACAGAGCAGGATATATATTTTTTGGACTGAAGAGAAGCCTTTTCCCTACTTTTCCTTTCTCTGGAAGAAAAGTGTCTCTTTTTGTTTTGCCCATTTTACATATTCATAAATTCAGCAGAGTCATGCATTGTTGCACTTATGTAACAGCCTAAGTAGGACCAAGGGGCTTTTATTATCGTGTGATTTCGTCCCAGGCTGCCATCCCATCTGTGATGGTGACTAGGGGAAAGTAGACACTGCTTCTGCTAATAAATACATTTTTATCATGCAATTAAACCATAAAGTCAATAAAAATAAATTACCTATTGTTTATGGATCAGTAGGCTACACAAGGATTCCCCTGCCCAATATATAGATGCTGCCCTTGTCTGTGGAGCCAGCAGTGATGCACCATGGATCCATCAATTCACTTTGTTTCAGACTGCAGCATCTCAATAATTATTGGATGGATTGTTAGGATATTTTACGCACACATTTATGGACAGTGGATGAATGTTCATGACTTTGGTGACTCCTTGAAAATATATTGACTGTTGGGTGGATTGCCATGGAATATAGTGAATGAACTTGTCATTTAGCCTCGCCATTAAGTCAGCTTTTTCATTTTTCCACCGACATAGCTCTAAATTTGTTGAATATTCATTTGTTATAGATATTCATGGTTCCCAGATGTAACTATAAGGCTTAAGTGATCTGACTTTTCATCTAGCACCTTTAGAAGGTTGACATTTTTGGTTCAGAATGAAATGTCTCAACATCGTTTGATGATGAATTTCATTGAAATCTGTTGGCACATCTTTACATTTACTTTACTGTGAATTGATCGCTAAACTGATAGCATGACTGCAGACTCCTGGTCTTGGTTTCCCAGAGGTTTTACTCCAAATGTGGTTTACTCTAAGCAGGACAGTATGACAGCAAAGACAATGCATGTGATGCAAAATGAAATTATCCCATCTTTGTCAGGAGGTGGTGGGAACAAAATTGTGTGTACTTTGTGAGCTGCGTGTTTCTCTTTGTCCTGGCACCCATATGATTCAGGCTTATCTTCCTGCTTTCCTTCCTTTTTTTATTATTCTGTTTATCCTACTGTACAGCTATATCCACATTCTGAGTGACTGAGCTAATTGTTCCTGCTCATGCATTCTCTGCAGATTCAATTATACGCCACTCTGGGCATCCTGAAAAAAAAAGAGGGTGGGAAAAGAGGGATGTGAGCTGAAAGTGTGGGAGAGCAAAAAATGAAAAAGTAAAAAGCAAAGAGAGGCTTGAGAAGGTCATTGATAAGAGAGGGGAAAGTTGAGAGAGAGAGGAAAAAGGAAGATGAGAGCTAAGAAGTAGAAGGCAGGAGGGATAAATTAGAGAGGGGAGTAAGAGCAGTCCCTTGAGTCATATATTTATGTAAGGGGAAAATCAGCTCACTGGAGTGTACACTGTAATGGCACCCCTCTGTATAATGATTGGCGCTGACCTCCCAAATAAGAGGATTAGTTTGTGCCTGAGCTGGCCAGAAATAATGGACCTCACCTTAGCTTAGTTGCAGTTTGACACTGCAGAAAATAGGTAGAGAAATAAGAATACCTCAGCAGCAGGAGGCTTGCCTGAACCTCATTCATCTGCATCACCATTGTGTCAAATTGGACATGCATTCCTGCATATCTGCCGGGTTCATGAACAGATGGCATAAACATACTGCCCCATACGGACTCATAAAATACTGTAGTAGACATCATGGAAATAAGGTGCTGCCGACTGTAACATGTTGCAGTAATTTATTTCTTTTCCCCTGTAACGAGCAGTGCAATGAGTTACTGTTTCTGTTATTTACATGCTAGGTTGTCTACAGGAAATGAGCTCTTGTTATTGTAGCTTTCGGTCAGGCAGCGACAGGGCAAGTCTTCTGCTCGGAAGAATATTGTGGCTCAGCAGTGAATGTTGTGGCTAATGTCTGACTGCAGGGCACACTCTCCTTTTGTGTTCTCTGAACCAGCAGGATTAAAGCATCCATCTTGCTCTCCCGCTTCCCCTAATGGTATTAGGAAAAGGGTGGATAGGTTTCAGTATTCCGTTAAGGAATATCTGATATGGGGACTGGCTGATTCAATTAAGTAAAAAGCAAGGTGGGAGGGAATGAGCACTGGTGTAATAGCCTCTGAGCCGCATTGCTCAAAGTGGGGGATTCTAATCTGGAAAACTCCTGCATTACCACCACCACCCCCACCTACAAAAAACATATATTATACGCTCATTACCAAAGGACTGTAAAGGGTCAGTGTGCAATTTCTGCCTCGGTCTTTCAGTGATGTGAATAACAATGACTCAAAATAGACACACAACATACTGCCTTTCACGAAAACGCATGATGGGATAGACTTCAGCCCCATGTACTCGAAAACCAGTCACCACAGTTGAACATGGGAAGCTAACTAATTGTTTAGTAACTATTTATTGCTCATCTCAATTTGTAATATAAATTAACTGAGAGGTACTAAGCAGTTCATTATGTTTTTGAATTCTCTTTTCAATAGAAAAACTCATTAAATTTAATATTTAGCTTGAAAACCACTGACAGGTGAAGTGAATAACACTGATCATCTCATTACAATACAATGTCTGCTGGGAAACCATTGGTCCTGTCACTCATTTGGATGTTACTTTGACATGTACCACCCACCTAAACATTGTTGCAGACCAAGCACACCCCCCTCCCCCATGGCAACAGCACTTCCTGACAGCAGGGGCCTCCCCCAGCGGGACAGTTCGCCCCGCCACACCGCAAAATCTGCTTAAAAATGGCTCGAGGAACAGGACAAAAAGCCCAAGGCGTTGATCTGGTCTCCAAACTCCCCAGATCGTAATCTGATCGAGCATCTGTGAGATGCGCCTCAACAAGCCAGATGTTCGAGGCCCTGCCCTGCAACCCACAGGACCCAAAGTGCCAGTGTCCCAGTGCCAGACACCACAGGACACCCACAGAGGTCTGGTGTCCATGCCCTGATGGATCAGAGCCATTTTAGCGGCACACGTTTACACAATATTAGGCAGGCAGTTTTAATGTTGGCTGATGGGTGTATAATTAAACAAAGAACTCAATTCACATTAATTTTGAAAAATCTAATCTGGGTTTTGTCTCAACTACAGCTTGTTGGCTCGATCTCTAAACAATGCTTCAAAATTTTCCCAAATAGCAGCCTGCTTGATGGTGGCATATGGAAATATGTGATGCTGTGAACATATTTTTCAGCGTGTTTTTCACATTCACGGTTTACAGGGTGTGAACAAGCTACATGTGAAGTGACTATAGTCATTCTTATATTGTAAGTCTACAAAATAATAGAGCAAGCACATAGTGGAAACTGACAGTCGCATCTATGAACTCCACACTCTCCTGCTGCTGTGAAAAACAATGTTATGTTTGTCACACCAGCAATTAAACACCAGAAATAGGCTTTTTTCCAACCCACACATATTGCAAATCTCTATGTTCTCCATACCAGAACTCCTGACCTTTCCAGTTTATCATTCATAATGCCCATAATTGTCATTGCTTCAGTGCTCCTACCTTTGAGTTTACTTGTTTTACAGGCATGACCAGTGTTCAATGATAAGTTAAAACCAAAGAGTCTTAGATTAGGCTGATAGTATTTTGACCAAAAGAGAGAGTTTACCTATGTCTTCAGCTCTTCAGCTATGTCTTCAGCTCTGTTACGCACAAATGCCTCCAAATAGATTTCTAATGTATTATGTGTAAGACTTTCATAGTGTGTGTTTGGGGGGGCAGAAGACCCAAATCAGTTTCTTGACTTCTTCCACTTCATACAGTTGAGTGGTCAGGTTATCGCACCACTGTTTGGTATCTTCACACCACCAAGTCCCAACGCTGTCTGGAGCCATTGGGTTTCCATTACCACAAATCCATTCCACTCATTTAAAATTAATGGCTGTGGACCTTCCCTGACCCCAGAGATAAGCCAAGCCAAGTCTTTTTCTTGAGAACACCTTGAGGATCGGGTTTTCCTCCGCTTATCAGTCCATCACTGAGCAGATGTAGCTTGGGCATAGTAATATTTTGGTTGTTACTGTGAAATGACTTCTTCTTTACCAGTGAAATTTTCTAAGATTTCAGCGTTATTAACATTTCAATTTATAAGTGCAACAGCCTTCCACATCCCTTACATACTTAACCTTATGGTTATTTTGTTTTGTTTTTTATGGAGAGTACTACTTCAGTTGTTCATTAACTTAATTTTAATCTTTAGATCATACTCTCTGTTGGTGTTGTTTGGTACTTGTCCATCTCATTAAGTAAAGGACAAAAAAATGCGTGTGACTGTGATGTACAGAGATCTCTTATATTGGTCAGTCGTTATATGATGCTGTAATATCAAGTAACACACCAGAAAAACCTCCATTCTTACAGTATTGCATGTCAAGCGCTGTCTAAATAGCACATTAGAGATTGATGCTTTGTTAACTAATGCAAATGTCGAATCTCATCAGTCTGCATTTTGCTGTCAGAGTTTGAGATGGTGCCGTTGTACATTTTGTGTCAAGAAATACCTTAAATGACCACAGCCAAGAATGTAAGCCTGTCACAATACTTTAAAAACTTTGCCACAGTCTGCTTATTTTGTATAATCTCACACAACAGTCTCAGACTTTACTCAGAATGATGCAAAAAACAAACAACATCAGGCAGCAGTTCTGTGGGCAGAAGAGCCTTGTTGATGAGAGGCCAGACGGCTGGTGCTGACAGAGGGCTGCAGTACCTCAGATAACCACTGTTTAGCATTACAATCCTTAATTCAATCAGTCATGGTTTTGAATACAGCCTATCTCAGTATTATTGCTGACCACATGCTTTCCTTTGTAGGCTGGTTACCATCTTCTAATAGCTGCTTCCAGCATGATATTTTACAATGTCTACAAAGCAAGGAAGTCGTCTTAAAACTGAGTTCAATGTGCTTTATTGGCCTCCCCTCACCAGATCTGAATCTAATAGAACACCTTTGGGATGTGGTAAAATGGAATTCACCAGCATGGATATTGCAGCTGCCAAATCTGTAGAAACATTATACAATCCATGCCTCAAGAACCGAGGCTATTTGAGATCAAGGGAGCCGTAGTATTAATATTTTTGTTCCTAATAAAATGCCATGTGTACATATATGTATATATATATGTGTGTGTGTATATATATATATATATATATATATATATATATATTATTTTCCTTTATAGCAGCTAGATGGAAATTTGAACAATAGCAACTCTCATGAAATGAAATCATCCACACTTGAGCACCAGCATTTGTCACCCATTTTCAGTTTTAGTGTACACAATCTCTACCAGATGGTACTGTAACACATACTCCAGAATGTAAATTTCACTCGTAAAAGGGCTCTCAGTGTGTATTACACTCTTCTAAGCTGAGCTGCATTACTTTGCTCATTTTTCTGAGTCACTCTGTCCACCATGAAAATGCAGGGCTATCTATTCAAAGTCATGAGATGCACAAGGCAGTGTGTTCATCCACCACCCATGACTTGGTGAATGGTGAAGGTGAGGATTGGGGTGCTGGGGACATTACCTGGACTCCTTTTTCCTGCACCTGAGGGCGCAGCCATTGAGAATGGTAGAGGAGAGGTTTCTCAGCCTTATCAGCAGGACCTTTCCCAGCACTCTAATCGCCGGGTCCCAGAGACAGCCTTGGAGTAAGGGAGAATGGATGAGTGAGCAACATCCAGGAGGGAAAAAAGAGGGAGGAAGGAGAGGGAAAAAAGGCAATGTTTATACCTCTTACGTTATATCAAGTGACAGCTGCTTTACAGTTCAAGCGCGCGTTAGTGAAATCCTTTTTGGTGAGAAGAGAGACAAGTGCGAATTCTGTCCCGACACAGCTGTTGCTGATAAAATATAGGAACAGTTGCATCACATGTCTCTTAGCAAAAACAACAGCGCCATCTTGAAAGTATCCTGAGAAAGAGGCTACAAGCAAAAATAAATAAATAAAGTTAAAAAATCAGACCTGAAAAGATGGTTTATGGTCTGAGTCATGGTCAGTGAGCTGATGTGATAATTAGACCTAAAACTGACTTCAAAGTAATATTGCATGATTTAGTAACCTTACCTACCGTGACTCATTCCATGCTCTTGTTGGTCTAAGCACAGTACCCTTTCTTCTTTAGCCTGAACAGGCCAGGAATTTGAGGAAGTTCATATAAATTCAGTAAATAACTGCACTTTGGCCAACTGTTGACTGTCAGAAATATTAGATTAGATGACACTGGATGACAGTGAAAATGTATACAAAACTCCTAATAGCAGAAGGGCAGCAATTGAAATGGCGACGGCCTTGGCAGTTTTATGGTAGGATAACATATAGTTGTTTGGGATCAGCAGTGTAGGATTTTCATGTTTCAAATTGAATATTGAACAGCATTGAATGAGAGAGCCCAAAAGCATGTTTCTATGCTGATTATCGGAAAAAGGAGCAGCTGTAAAACACAAGCCATTTTGTGTGTCATAAACCTCTCCCTAGATATGACATTTTTTCTGATTTGATCAGATTTGATTTGTTCAGTCCAGCTACATTTGAAGTCCAGAAGAGCTATATGATTCAAGAATTATTCTGTGTGTATGCGGGGATCTGACAGAACTCAGCCACCTCTGGCAGCAGAAGTCTCAGATGGGTGTGCTCTCAAACAGGTTGGCTTGAAGGTCTCAGCCATTAAGTATCACAAAGTCTCAGTGTTACACATATTACTATACCCATGTGCTTAAGGTTACAGAATTTTTCATTATCATAAAAGAAATCACATTGGCTTTCAGTAAGAATCAGGGAAAGCAGACAATAGTCACCTTGTCCAAATCCAACATTTTATTTATGACCTCCTCTCTGTACAGAGTTTGTTGTATGATACGCGTTACTACAACCTTTTCTTTTCTTTTCTTGTATTTTCAAAGTTGAGGTGAATCTCTAGAATCAAAAAAGCCAGACAGAGGCCAAAGGACAGCGGAGTAGATTTGATTATTATTGCTCATGCAGGCGTGGAAGTTAAAGAAAGCCATTTACCTATATCTATTCAAAAGCGGAAATCGTACATTTTTTCACACTCCGTAACAGTGTTTTGAGGGACACGAGCGAGAAAATGTTTTCAGTTCATCTTTTAAATTGTAAAGAAGCTTTGCAGGTAAAGCAGTTTGATTTCCTGCTGGCAGTATATTTGTCAACCCTCCATGATTTGTAATACAATAAGGAAGTGCTACAGGCATTCATATTTTATCAAAAGCTTTGATGCCATACAGGGGTCAAATACGGTTGTAAGCCCAGAGCTCATTGTGATAGAGCACATAGTTCCATTCTCCACCTTGATTTACTGCTGTTACTGGTTTAAAGAAAGACAATAGGATTGGTGCTTTGATAATTGGTTTTAATGTGCCACACTCATGTGTGTCAATTCATGCCTTGGGCAGCTGATCATAGATTTAATCAACACATTATTCCTTGCTATATAAACCTTGTGCAGGAGGGACTTCTCTGTGTCACGTGTGTGTGTGTGTTTGTGTGTAAGTGTGTGTGTGTGTGTGTGGTGGGGAAGTGTGAGGGACAGAGTGTTAGCGTGTGTTTGTGTGATCAGTAGGCGAGAAGGTTGTCAGCATGTCATCCATCCCAGCAACGTCCTCTTTGATGGAAGCATTGAATGTGTGTTCCAGGCCATTAACCAAACTCGTTTGAAGGCGTGCTTGGGCGTGTGGTCCTGCTGTGTTGAAGGAAGCCATTATTGTACTGTGTTTCTGGCAAAGACTACAGTGTCCAGGCCGCACACACACTGCCTCACCTGGTAGATACAGATGAAAGATGGGCTGTTATGTCTTATTTTTAGACCTCTCTTATAACACCTGGGACCTTTTTCATTTTTTTTGTTACTATGTGTTTGGCTCATATTTTGAAAGGTTTTTTTTTTTTAGTTATTTAACAGAACCGTACAAATGCAGAGTGTGTCACTGGTGGTACACACTGGTACTCTGTTACTATTGCATAGTGTTTTTTGGCGCTACAAGGTCCCCAGGGGATTATCCCTAATGATTTTGGTGATCCCTGACCTTTTGTCTAGTGCCATCTTTTGTCAAATGAAGTTAGAATGACCCACTGACTAACACGTTATAATTAAACGCTATGCATGATGGTAATAGTGTTAGTCTCACGAAAGATAGAAGTAGTGTTATGCTCTAACTTCACAGAACATCAAATGTTTATAGAAAGAAGACTAAGACAAATAGTTTATTTGGAATTTAACCATAAAACACACATTATTTAGAAGACTGAAATCAAACACTTGCAAGTACCTCTTATATCAAGAGCAAGGGCCTTTACTGCTTTTTCTTTTATTAATGGTAGAGGATAAGTCCAGTTTATAACAACATGGGTCATATTTTCTGTCTGTCTGAATATCTCTGTTGTACAGTATGTCTGTCTGTGTGTTTGTACATGTTTGAATCAATACTACATGCAGGGCATGAAACAAGACTGGTCAGATCATCAGACAGGTTGTAAAACAGAAATAATGATTTGTTTGGTAAAACCAAACATCAGGGCTCACAAAATGTCTTCAATAATCCCCTCCTCCACCAGAAGCTGTGCACTGTGGTCCAATTTGAACCAATGGGATTTGGTCTGTGAAACTATGATGGATGTTTACAAAGGCCAGAGTGGGTAATAATTTTACCTTTTGCCTTTGTTTTTTCTTCCAAGTACTTTGGGTAACTTGGGAGTTTGCTTACAGTGTTGGGCTGCTTGTGTCTCTTGCCTCATCATCTTCTTTTTAGCAATGTCCCCATGTCTTCAAGTGTCAGTAGTTAACTCATAAGCTGCTGTGTTGTGTTGTTACTTGTATCAAAGATAGAAAAATAGCAGTCTAATATAATTGTGATTGATATTGATGTGTAAAAATATTGTATTCTTTTATACAACATACATATCTTCTGTTGTATTATGCTCTTGAGTAGTTTGAACAAACTGCTGATGGTGACTGATTTTAACACTTACCATTTTGTGCCTGACAAGAGCTTCTCATTGATCTTGACCACTGCTCTCTACAAAGAGACTATAAGTTGTCAGGCTAGAGAGTGAGTGTAGAGAAAGAGGAAGAGGCAAAAAATGAGACAACTGGAGCCAGAGAAAGTAGCGGCAGTGTTTATCTTGAACTACTTAGCTCCCTAGCTGTGAGTCAAATGTAGAGAGAGACATTGGGAGGTAGTGGAGGCCTTCATTAAATGCAGCTCAGGCCCTGGTGAAGCCCTGGTTAGTGTCCCTATCATCTCTGGAGTGGTCCAGCGTATCTAGCTCTCTGTCCAAATGACTCATGTTTAATGCATCTCTGCAGTCCTTGTCATTTAACCTCACCTCTGGAGGTTGTGGGTCGGGGTGGGATAGCAAAGGCTCCCACAAGACCCATAAGGGGCAAAGCAGCGATGCAGTTATTCTTCATCCGCTCTCCATTTACTTAACATGGGGAGAGCTGCTCCATGTCACGCCTATTGCTGTGTAATCTCCCAGAAATAAAACCCCTCACCATCACCTCCATGAACCTGAACTCGAGGGTGGTCTGGGTTGACTATGTGGTTCTCTGAGCACTTTGTTACTCTGCTTCCTGTGCTGTAGCTGAATGCTGAAAGGGGACCGTGATGCTATGGGAGACTGTAGTTTACTCTTTTAGGTGAAATTTCTGTTTATAGCTTTGGAAAAAGCTTTCCAGAGTGTCGGACTAAAGGCTGTCAAATTCCATCACCTGCTGTCAAACAGACTGAATATTTTGTTGGAACTGACAGATTCTGTCAAAGGTTTTCTTAGATTGTATTCAGATTGCATCTGTTTGAATTAGTTATGCTCATTAAACAGCAGTTTAAAAGTAATGCAGTCTCTTGTAAATGAATGTAATTTCTATTCTGACATGGTTGGAGCGACATCATAGTTGTTTAAAAGCATACAGAGCCTTTTAAACTTGCAGAGATACAGTACATGTTCAGGGATTTGGGAAATAAGCAAATGAGCAACTATTCAGCAAGATACATTTTCACCACAAATGGGGCTGTAACAGGATATAAAGAAGAAATTCTCTCTTTGTTTACTTGATCTTACACTGTCAGGCCGAGACTAAAGGCAGGGCCTCAGGCATAGAAGATAGTAAATAAAACAGACTTTATTAAGCAACAAAAGTTCTCTCACTTGGTGAAAACAGAGGCTATAAAAACTTTCTAGGGCGGATAAGATAACAAAAACAAAGAAGTCACTCTCAAAGGCAAACAAAAGGCTATGAAAAGATTTAACAAAAAAAACACTCAATAGGAGGAAAACCAGAAAAAGCTCTAAGTAAAACTCTCTCCTAAAAGCAGAGGACCTAAGAAATGCTATGAACATAAGCGAGTAAAACAAGAAGTAAACCAAGGAGAAATCAACAACTAGAAAAGTACTCTAAGGCTAAGGCAAACTGAGATATCAAATTTGGAAACAAAAATCACTCTTGGAGAACATTGGCTTGGAGGCAACACTGTGACATGGATTCAAAACAGGAGGTAAGAAATACATGATGACAGTTAAAGACACTCTGGCTAAGACAAAGAGACACAGACTATTTAAACATCTGAGGGTAATGAAACAGGTGGAGACAATGAAGTATTCAGGACACACAGGTGACACATGAGGAAGGAGCAAGTGTTCTGTAAGCAGAGAGGAGTAAATCCTTCAAAATAAAACAGGAAATGACAAGACCAAAATCCCAGAACAAGACGACTGCACAGTGTGACAGAACCCCCACAACTTCTAGGACGGCCTGGGCGGTCCAGACTGTCAGGATGGTCATGGTCAGTGCTTCAATGAGACTGTGGTCCCAAAGATAGATAAATGAGACCACTGTCTCCTCGGTCACCGCCTCCCAGTCACTGCGTGTTGCCCGGCCCCGGCTGCGTACTACAGCAGCTTCTTGACTTTGTAGGCAGGACCTCCGTCAACCACCTCTGGAGGGAGGAGGGGGCGGGGGTGGACCATGGGGCTCACCTTGGCTGGCTTTACCTGACTTACATGAAGTGGGGTGGACGCGGAGGGGATGGCAGGGGCGGCGAGGCGAACGCTGCAGGACGTGATCACTTGGTGGTGGAAGCGGGACCCACCAAGCCTTGATTGCCAGCAGCTTCCTGGAAGGACTCTGAGGTGGAGGTTCTTGGCCGAAACCACTCTCGACGGCGATGGTGGGGTGGGCCGTCTCCTGCGGTCTGCCGCCTTTGACCAGTCTCCTGGCGGGATGAGAACCTGTCGGGCGGCTGGCCAGATCGTCGGCACCGGCGGATCGCCAGGTGGGCGGAGGGCACTGACGCCGGGTTCCTGGTCGCAGAAAAACAGGGGCTCGTGATAAACACGCGAAGGGTGAAAACCTGTGGCTGGTGGGGCGAGTTGTGGGCATACTCCAGCCCAGACGGGTGTTTTGCTCCATGTTGAGGGTTCTGGGACACTGAACACGAGGCGGTTTCAACTGTTGATTGACGTTCGGTCTGGCGTTGGCCTCCGGTGTTGGTAACCTGAAGTCAGGCTGGCGCTCCCGGTGAGCCGACAGAATTCCTCCAGAAACGCGACGAACTGGGGCCCGGTGGGAAGAAATGTCTGGGAAAACCGTGAACTTTGAGAACATGGTTAATCTTAATTTCAGCGTTTCCTTGGCTGAAGGCAGTTTCAAGCAAAGCTGAATCTGACCATCTTGAAAACCTTCACCACAGTGAGGTGTTTAGCAGGAGACCGGGAGCCCTGTGACAAAGTCCATGGATATGTCGACCCACCTGGGGTCTGGAGAGGGATAGGCGCTGCAGTAGTCCCGCGCCGACCTGGGACGTCTTCCTGGCGCAGACCGAACATGCCTCGGCCTCCCGGACCTCGCGGTTCCATGGATGTACAGAACTCAGAGATGGCACGAACATGATCAAGTCAGTTCCCGGATGACGGGAGGCAGCGATGTGTGGGCCATTGAATCACCTGTGGGCGCCAGATCAGCAGGGACAAACAATAATCGATTCTCAAGGCACCTGGTCGTTTGAGCACTACCATTAAACAACCTTACTCCTTTTCTATCTTAGTAACCCCGCTCCTACTTTTTGGGTCAATTGAAGGATGGGCTCTGGTTCCTTGTATGAGCTCAAGGTCGTGAGAGTCGTGACAGGGCGTCTGGCTTGGCGTTCGGGACGGCCTGTAAGGAAAAATAAAAAGCAGCAGTTTAAGAACAGCGCCCACCTGGCCTGGCCAGTGGTCTCTTAGCTTCGATATATACTCTAGGTTCTTGCTTGTGATCGGTCCAGGGCAATGGTGTTCATGCAGCCTCAACCAGTGCCTCCATTGCTCCCAGGGCCACCTTGACCGCTAGCAGCTCTCGATTACGACATCCTGGTTCCGCTCTGCCCGGGACAGCGCGCGCGACAGGAAGGCACAGGGATGCATCTTCCCATCCTCGACGCTGAGGACCTTGATCCCTTGGGTTGGGCATCCACTTCAACCACGACTGCGTTGGTGGTCTGGCGCAAGTGAGGATCAGTGGCGTGGTGAGGCGGATGCGGGTCTTGGGCGGCCTCTGCTTCTGGGGACCAAGAAACTGCACCTTCGAGGTTGGAGGCATGAAGTGGGGCTGCTATTGCTGACCTCTGATGACACTTCCTGAGATTAGCAAATCAGAGGAACTGCCTGAACCTTCTTCGGCTATCCAGTGGGCCAGTGGCCTGGCGCTGACTTTAGCGGATCCATCTCACACCTTCAGGGGCTACTATGAAGCCCAGAGGAGATGGTGTTGGCATGAAACTGTTCTTTTCTTATTTAACATAGGTTTGACCAATTTCTAATGATGGTTCTAGGACGAGTGGCTACGATGTTTCTTGCAGTTTCCTAGATTAAAGAAGCGGTATGTAAGAATGTCATCTAAGTGGTTGTGCAAAATGGTCTAGGAAGTCTCTCAGGATGTCATTGACCATGGCTGAAGAACAGCGGGGAGGCGTTGGTGAGTCAGTGGCATGACCAAAGCCATAGTGACCCACTGGGTGTGTTGAATCTGTCTTCCTCATCCCCCTCCTGATCCTGACTAGGTGTAGTGGCGTTGGAGATCTAGTTTGAAGTGAAAATCTTGGCCTGGAGCTGATCAAAGACAGATGACATGAGAGGTGTGGATGCTCGGTTTTTAATGGTAATATAATTAGAGGGCTGTAATGATACAGGGCCTTGAGAGACCCATCCCTTCTTAGCCTTTGAAAAAAAACCCACGGCCCGGCGACTGATGAGAGGCGAATAGCCACGCCTTCAGTAAATTTCCCATGCTCATAGCGCTGCTTTCTCCGGACCGAGATGGAGTACCAGCGACCCTTAGGGATGGTGGAACCAGGATCAAGTCCTATGGCACAGTAAATGCGGTCTGTAGAAGGGTGACATGGCCTTGGTCTTACTAAAACCTCTCCGGAGATGGTGGTGGCAAGGAGGTGGGATCTCAGGTCAGAGGTCTCGGGGTCTTATGAGGGAGAGACATGGTTAGTTGTCATATTTTCTCCCTCGACGATTGAACCCACAGTGGTTACTTTGCAGTCCTTCCCCCATCCAAGATTTCCTGTTTCTCAGTTTATGTGGGGTTGTATTTCTTTTGCTCACGAGGCCCTAGAATATTGGTGAGTGCTGGTGGGGCAGGCAAATGGTAGCAGTTCATGGTGATCATACAATAACTTTGATCCGGTTCGATACTTGTGGAGGTCACATTGAATATTAAAGGTCCCGTCCAAGTAGCTGACCTTTAATGGCCCGGATAATTGTTCCAGTTTTTCAGCGACTTTTGGGCGAATCCCAGTCCATAGAACTTTGTCAGCCCTGAATCAATAAGTACCCCAAGTGAAATTGTGATGTCATGATGCTTTACCTTGATGGGCGTGAGAATGCAGCGGAACATGGTTAGAATCCGTGAGTTGACTCTACCACGCTTCCAGGCGCACAATGAGACAGTAGCAGCGGGTGGTCTGACTCCCGCAGTAAAGCACAGCCCCTCCTGCTGCCTTAGTAGATACCATCTCCTCTCTGGTGTCAACCGTGCCCTGCCGAGGCTGCATGGGCTTCCTCCTCCCCAGCCTGGTGGGGAAAGGAGGCGTTGCTCAGTGCAGCGGGACTCCAGCAGTCAGGTGCAGGTGTGCAGGGGCCTCCCTGATGGCCTGCTTCCCGTTGCTGCTTGAGTTCGCCCAGTTCGGTTGTCAGTCCGGATGGCGAGGCGATGAGGAGTCCAGGTCGGAGGAGTAGGTCCAAGGAACCAGCAGTTCCTGTGTAAACCGTCAGACCCTTCAGGAACACGTCATATAAGGCTGTAGGTTCCCACCCACTCCCGCGCCAGGAGTCTTGAGGAAGTGGATGGCATAATCACAAGCCGGCGACTGCCCTGTGTCAGCCGCTCAGCTCTATTGCCTATCTCTGTGGTTGCAGGGTCAAAGTTCTCATAAGTGCTGCCTTAAAGTCCTCGGGGAACTGCAAGGCGGACTCTCGAGCCTCTGCATAGCTAGCTCTGGCTCTGCCTGCCAGATGGGGAGACCATAAAGGCTATCTTGGACCTGTCTGTGGTAAGCATGGGGGAATGTTAAAAATGTATAGAGCAGTCCAATCAAGGGCTTTGCATTGCCTGGTTCCCCAGAGAAGCGTTCTGGAAACCAATTTAATTCTGCCCGGTGAAGGGAGCAGCCTGAACTGCAGCCTTTCTTGTTATCTCTGAGTACAGGTGCTGTGGATGTTTAAGTAGTCTGTTGCAGGTGGTTGATCAAGTCCAGCACTTGGGCGACAGCTGGCCTAGTTGAGGCCATCGCCTTGCGTCATGAAACTCCTCCTGCTGGGAGGCGTACTTCCTCTTGGCGTGCAGCGCCATGTCCAACTGGCCGGTCTCTGCTGAGTCCATACTGGCCAGAGTGTACTGTCAGGCCGAGACTAAAGGCAGGACTCGGGCAGCAGAGATGACGTAAATAAAACAGACTTTATTAAACAACAAAAGTTCTCTCCTTGGTGACAAAGAAACAAGAGCTAAAACTTTCCTAGGGCGGATAAAGTAACAAAAACAAAGTCACTCTCAAAGGAGGCAAACAAAAAGGCTATGAAAAGATTTAACAAAAACAATGGAGAAAACTGAAAAGCTCTAAATAAAACTCTCTCCTAAAAAGCGAGGACCTAAGAAATGCTATGAACATAAGCAGGTAAAACAAATCGCTCCAAAGGAGAAATCAAACGAAAGTACTCTAAGGTAAGGCAAGAAACTGAGATGTCAAAGAATTTACAAACAAAAAATCACTCTTACAGAGGAACAATGACACTTGGAAGCAACACTGTGGCTGTGATTCAAGGCTGGAGAGTGATCGGCGTGAAACCAGACAAAGACACTCTGGCACAAGACAAAGGAGACACAGACTATTTAAACATGCAGGGTAATGAAACAGGTGGAGACAATGAGTAATCAGGACACAGGTGACATGAGGAAGGGGCAAGTGTTCTGAAACAGGAAGATAAATCCTTAAAATAAAACAGGAAATAACAGACCAAAATCCAAGACAAGAACAAACCTCACCGCAGTGTGACACACACTTCATTTTCCTCTGATTTCCTGCTTACATGCAAAGACATCCTCCCTCTCCTCCTCTACTCCCTCACTTACACACACACCCTCAGTCCCAGCCTCTCTTGCTCTGGATAATAGTAATTAGAATATCGCCATAAATGATTGAGGTGGCAAAGTTGAAGAAATAGGTTTCTAATCAGCTGCCTCTTGGCCTGGAATCTGATGCTTACTTGGCTGAAAATGTTCCTCAATGATGGGGTACAATGGATGCCAGACTGTATACTTAGGGCCAACACTGCACTTTCCCTGCAATGCTGGATTTTATACAGATGTCCCAGTTGAGACTGATTTATTCAGTTTCCTTACGTATTTAAAGTGTGTTTTGCTCTCATTTGTACTCTCTGTGCGAAGGCGATATAGCTGTGGCTGGAGGCATTATACAGATTTTTGGGTTGTCTGTCCATCTGTCTGTATGTCCCACTGTTGTGGATACAATATCTCAAAAGAATGCCTTTAATTTCTTTCAATTTGGCACAAGCGTTCTTTGACTCAAGGATGAAGTGGTGAGATTTTGGTGGTCAGAGATCAGGTCAATAATACTGAAGCCGAATGTCTTTACCATTCTTGTGTGCGATATATCGGACCGCCAGGAAGATTTTCTTCAAATTTGGGCGTAAATATTCCGCGTGAACTCAAGGGTGAACTGAGTAGATTTTGGTAGCCAGGGTTAAGGTCCGAGGTCACTGTGACCTCACAAAACACATTCTGGCCATAATTCAAGAAATCATATGTTAATCATGACAAAAATTCACTCATGTACAATATGATAACATTTACATCAAAGGTCCAAAGGAAGGTCTATTCACTGAGTTATCATAGTCTTCTGCCATAACTTTTCTGGTCATTATTCAACGCTGGTTATTCTAGTTTACCAACTGAAAGCAACAGTCATTGTGATCAAATGATCTATATGTTATAATCTTGGTGGTTGCAATATACAGTACATATATTAGTAAGTCTGTTGTATATAGTGGACACTTTTAATTTTGGAGACTTTTGGCATGAAAATGGTGTAACTATAGACTAAAAGAAATTAAATATTATCCCAAAAATATCTTTTGGTATATCAATATCTGCCTTATAACAATGGTACTATCTTTGACATTGTGGTAAATATCTTATTTTGCTTTCTTCAGAGGTTAGATAAGAAACGTAGCGATCTGTCATGTCTGGTTTACGGAGGCAAGGGAAACAGTTAGCCCTGCTCTGTCCAGTGGTAGAAAATATCCACCTGCTAGGCGCCTGCTCTTGGGCCAGGTTAACGCGTATAGTTAGTTTGATAAATGCATACTGAAAAGACTGAAATGATTAATTTGTCCATGGTGTGTGTCGGGCAAGAACTCCTGGAGTCTCTGCTGGTTTGCCTGGCAACCTCATGGTGTAATTTCTTTGTTGGTACAGTGCATACTCTTGTTAACCTAAGCTAACTCTGATCTGTTTTGATCTCATGAACTATGTGTGAAGGTAACAACAACAATGATATTGTGTGCAACAGGGTAACCTTTTGGTTATCACTGTCCAAAGTATATGTGTAATTCTGCACAGCATTAAACTAGCCAAATATAGATGAAAGATATTTTGCACAAGATGTCATCCCTCCCTTACTTGTGATCCACAACACTGGTGTTAACCTTGAAATGATGCTGGGTCAGGTCTGTTTTTAAGCCAATTTAATTTGCCTTTGCAGTTAGAACCTTACATAGCTCAACAACTGGCTGCTTTCAAATCAGCTGCTTTTAATAATCTAGGTTTTACTTGAGTGGGAGAAACATGAATAACTTTTCTTGCTTTCCTACCTTCCTTACCCTGTACTTTACAAGCATACACCTCTATGCACTGGAAAATGGGGGCAATTAATTGTAGAATTAATTGGGGCTGAATGCTAACCTCCTTTCTGTTTTTCCCCCTCCTTTCTTCCTTCACCTATCCTCCTCCTCCAACACAGGAGCTTACACAGTACCCAGGTAAAGCCTTCCCACATCTCTTACTTCTCTTCACCACATCCTCTCACCATGTTTCACCTTTCTAGCTTCTGTCTCTTTTTTCAAAGAACATGCAGACATACTGTTAGATTTCTGTCTGCCTCACTCTTGCATTCTCAAGTCCATTTCTTCACATCTCATGCTGCTGTCCATTGCTGCTAGCGTTACTGATGCCGATGTTTACCTTCGGTTGCTTACCAGTGTTCTAAACAGACCTAGCTAGCAGCATCCTGGGTCCACCATGATCCAACCCAGATGAACGCCAGAGACCAGAACTCCAATGAGCTGAAGAGTTTATTCAAACGACAAAACTTTGGATAGATCATAACATGGCTTATTAATAATGGGGTTTCTGTTTTGTACATAGACTGAGTTCAAGTTCTAGCTCTAACTGAATCTATTTAGCAGGCTGGTTGCTACTGATATAGCTATTTGTTTGATCGGTCCAGTATTTATTTTTCTCGTCAGTATTGCTTTCATTGCTTTCAGCTTATTTTGCTCAAGTCCTAAATATTTCTAAGCTTTATTCTTGAGATATTAATGTTTCCTTTCAAAATCAAAGATCTGACTGTTTTGTAATCAAACTCTCATTCATGTTGTATATGCCAAACCAAACTATTGTTTGAGTCATTTTGATGAAAACAAGGATGTGCAGGGATTACTGAGATGTGGCTGTTGACAACCAATGACAGCCAGAATTTCTGCACACTGTCTTGGACTTGCAGAAGTTTTTCTTTCAGTGTGCTGCTGCTCACAGTGTCAGTGCAGTCACAAAATGTGACATGATTCCTGTCAAACTCAAAAAGGGTCAAAAAGCATGAAAATACTAGCTTCCACGTTCTGTGAGCGACCTACTCAAAAAGAGATGCTGTTGAGAGCATTGAACTGTTTGATCTTTGTTTCTTTTGTAGCCTGTGGAAGCTCTAACAACAAAAAACCATCTCAGCTCCTCTGTCCATTCAAATCACTATATGTACAATACAAACATATATTAACAAATTACATTCTTCTGCTTGGCTGTTCCAAGTGTGTATACATATACATATATACTTTATACAGTATATATGTATATACACACATGTGCATGTATATATGTGTGTGTGTGTGTGTGTGTGTGTGTGTGTGTGTGTGTGTGTGTGCGTGCGTGTGTTTTATTATTAGTTTTTGTTGTTTTTTTAACCTGAATCAGAATGAGCTTCCATGGATGCTGTATGCCATAAGAAATCAAGTCATACTGTAACACCAATGCCCTCACTCCCCTCTCCCTGTCTCTCCTCTACCAAACCTTTTTAATCCAATTAGCAGTGCCAGCGACAGTTATTTATATGTACATGAATTAGAATTGAACAACAAAGTCTCCTTGGGGCTGATTAGATGAGCCCAGTCCCTTCTGAGCCTGTTCCTGGGTCACAAACCTATGCTGCCACAAAGCAGTAGTGGTCTCTGCTGCTGATTGCCTGTGGCAGCAACAGAAAACTCACCAACATCCACTGCCAATGACAGTCATCATCTCATCTGATTTTTTGTGTGAAAACCAAACCAAAGCGCACATCTCAGCAGCAGTGCAATACTCAGACCATATTGTTTCATTTCTCCAGCGTTTTTTCAACAGTCACGACTAAAAAATATTTGAGTGATTCAAATTGGGACCTCTAATAGCTTCTGTCTTCAGTGTTCAGGGTCCATAAATGAATCTATGTTTCTGTTGCATTCCATTGCGTTGGACTGAGATACCAAATGAGTATTGAGCTGCCAAATAGACTCTACCCTTTTGAACTATTTGCTTATTGATTGCAGTAGCCACAAGAGGCGAAAAAGGCACATGACAATACTGGCAATAAAACTTTAAAAAGGTTTTAAATACAATATGTTTGATTCATTCATTATGGAATTTCCATTTTTAGTCCAGGCACGCATTGTGTAATGTTTATTGTTAGTCTCTGCAGGTTGTTGGTCTGCCAAAGTCCTTTAACATTTCATTTGTAAATTATACCTTATAGTTAATTATGAGGCAATTAAAGAACTCAATAAAAGTTCAGATGGCTTCTTTGGCTTAGTAAATAGAAACCAACACTAAGTGCATTTTGATTACTCCACCATTATTCTCCCACTTTGGAATAAGAGCCATGCCTGTATGCCAAGTGTTTCTAAATTACAATAAATAACATGAAATAAAAATAATAAAAATAAAAACAAGATGGAGTAGTAACAAAAACAGATCTTTTTAAAAATTAAATGAAAAAAGCTTTCCGGGGCTTGTTTTTATTTTAAGAATAATAGACTGAAGAGTGATTTTTAAGGTTGTTACAGTTCTTAATAAATATATATAATATATATATATATATATATATATATATATATATATATATATATATATATATATATATATATATATATATATATATGTATAATATATATAATAATAGATAAGTGCAGAAGGAAAAGAAACAAAAGCATCGGAAAGTGTTTTACTGAGATGTTTTTGTGGAAAAACTGCTGGATTTCACACCCTAGACAAAACTTAACGGGAAAATATCTTTGAGATTTGAATGATTCAGTCACCCAAACAAACAGATTAATAAGCTAGCGACAAAAAAAAGAAAACTAGTTCAGGAGGGTCGCTTGGAAGAATCTGCATTTGTTTTGTTTGTTCTTTCTTTCTTTCATTCAGATTTTTATCTTATATTGGCATGTACAGATGAGTGATAAGGAAAACCCGAAAAAATGAGTGGAGCTTGAGTCGATAGTTCCCCACTCACAGGACACCAAGGCTCACTGAATGGATTGATGAGTATGAAAATGATGTCTCCAGTTATATACTCGACCATAGCTCACCAGATCTCATCTAATTGATTAACTCTAGCGTGGTGTTAGGCGTGTTAGGCGGCGTGTTGAACCAGCGCTCTACATGCATCATCAAAACACAGGCGGGAAAATGGTGTTCTCTTCCTCCAACAGAGAGTTCAAGAAACCAGGATCAGTGCCAAGAGCTGTTGAAAGCTGTTTTGGCAGCTATTTCACCACCTTACTAAGACAATTTATTTAGTTTCTCCTTTAATTTGACACTGTGTTTCTGTGTGTGTTCTTTACTACAAAATAGGTTTTTGATTACATGTATATTTAGTGTACATTCATTATCATCATTAATATTATTATCATCAACAGTCTCAGGATTCAAGGCGTTTTGGCTTAGAATAATGATTTGGATATGAGTTATAACGTCCAGAGGTCACAGTGCTTCCTTGGTTGACCTGCCACTATAGACAAGGCTTTCTTTTTCAGCGTGGAGCAACTTTCGTGTTTGTTCTGTATGCCAATCAATAGTATGGAGGCGTGAGAGGATGGAGGTGGGCTGAAGGGGCGCAGTTAAACTGAGAGTCTTATCCAGCAACCCTTTTGAAACTCTTTAAACACACAACAACGCATGCATTTATGTATGTAGCCATACCTTACACACACACAGGGTACAGCTCAGATTAATGGCTAAATCAATCACCGCATACAGTGTTTGCTTGTCATTCTGTATGCTTTTCTTTTATAACACAGGTTCCAATTTCTAAGCTATGAGCTCAATGTGGCATTTCCCCAGGAGGAATGTATTCATAAGGTCATCTCTCACTGCACCAAGAAATTTCCCAACCACAGGATGTGTCTTTGCTATTACAATGTCAATAGTCCCCAGTCAGTGCATTGCAATCTACATTTGTCAATACATGAGCTGCTTTGAGCCACACTGTGAGCTGAGGATGCAGCTCGTTCATTAAATAGACCTTGGTTTTCCTGGTTCCAGTTTGACCTGTTGACTCAGGGTACTCAGGTAATAAATGGATGGATTTGAATCTTATTCAAGCCTTCAGATACTGAAAATACATAAACAAATAATAATTTAAAGATAGAAACAGATCAGGTCAGAGAATTTTACAGTATGCCAGTTTAACTCAACAGGTAAAAATATTTAATTCAAAATTTCAAAACTTTGTTCTACGCTTCTCTTTATTTTGACAGGAGGAAGAGAGTGGGAACAATAAATGAAATGTAGACAATACAAGAACTGACACTACACACCATTAAAAATTACGATTTGAAATTATAGTTTACAGGAGCAGAGGTTGGACTCCTGCTCTCGTCTGTAATAATTACACAGGAAAGCTCAGTAAAGAGCTTTCATGTTGGCACCTCCATCTGTTCAGGAATAATTTAAAGAGACAAACTTAAGGGACATTATAAGGGTGCAAAAGGGTATGTGCAGTGTGTTTTGATGAATGTTTACTTGTTTATATGTGTTAGTCCATCTCTCAATACTTTTAATCTTCCTGACCATGTCTTTGGTATTTGTCTTGTACCCAAGCCCACAGGAGGATGTAAATAGGATTAACTCAAAGTAATTACAAAACCTAGTTTCATATTAACGGAGGAACATCTTACCATGTTCCAGTGTTGTTCAGTTTTGGACAACTTCAGTGTCTATGAAACAACAGAATAAAGATAAATCAGGCTTTGGATACACAGATAGGATTGTGATGGGTTGTTGACAATAAAATGTAGAACATCAACAGCAGTATCCTTAAAAAGAAATCCAACCCTGGTAAAACAGATGTTTCTGTCAGTCTAAAACAAACTGGAATCAACCCTACAGCACAGCTGCCACTGGTTTTCACTGGCAGGTGTGCCTGTACATTTTGCATTCATGTTGAAGTATAACTCCATAATATTATCGACAACATACCCTGTTATTGCATCTCCTCCAGCATTTTAGACCTCAGTCCCTGGGTGTGTAGCACCCAGGCAGAGCATGGACATGGTGTGATCTGGTGTACTGAGTGTAATAAAATCTAAGTGGTTGAACTTTGACCACAGACACGTCTTGATCATTGAGAGGAATAACTTTAGCTATTTACAGCTATGTTTTTTCTAATTAATCTGTCCTTAATAACAGTGTCTGTTTAAAACAGTATCTTTGACTTTTCAGATAAAATAGGTTTTTGTCTTGCTCACGATCACCACTTGAAAAACAAACAATTTAACTTAAATTTAATATGTGAGGAGTTCACTGATACCACAGAGATCATGAAAACAAGTAGCTGTAACCAGTTTCATTGTAACCCACTGATATCATACTTACCTGATAATATAAGTAGAATATATTATCAATGTAGCTAAGTAGCATCAATGTTTTCATGGTCATGGTCTAGTCTAATGTGCAATGTGCTTTTAACAAGTGAAAGTATGTAGGATTTACCTGGAAGTCGTCTCAGGCAATGGTTTTCATCAAATGAAAGAGGAGATGATTAATTATGGCTAAATCAAATCAGGTTCAGTGGGTATATACTGTAATCACAGTTTTGTATAATTCAACCCCAGTCTGATATTTACTGTATGGGGTTGTATTAAATATTCATTCTTTGATTAACAAATGGAATAATATGTAATTTCTCAACACAGGGTCGCACACAGTCATTTTATGATGATTAAATTATTTGTCTTAATTAAATCATCATAAAATAATAAATGACTGTGTGCAGCCTTCACTCGACAGTTAAGTTATGCGTAGATATCCAGCATAAACACCACCACCAGCAAGAATGCAGCAGTAAGCTGCTCTCCGTCTAATAACCTCAATGCTTCTAAAAGTGAGTCCTAAGAACTTTATTTCCAAATAAGTGACAACAAATGAAAGGGACAAAGAAAAGGAAACTTAATTTTGAAGTTGTATAAAGAGAAGCTGAATAAAACGAACAGGTATAAACCAATTTTACAGCTGATATTAGTGACTACACTCTGTTCATATATGTTTGATTATTTGAGGAAGCAGGACACAAATCAGAGAAAAGCAATGTTTCCCAAAATTGTTTGTTGAGTGTGAAGTTGTTGTTGTTTGTTGTATCATTACAGCCAGTGTGTGGAGAGCTTCTCCTTGAGCTATTTGTCTCTAATGGAAGAAGTGGAACTAGGCAAGGAAACCCTCCAGAGAAACAAGTTTAGTAAATATTAGCAGAAAAAGAGTAGCAAACAAACTTGCAGTGATAGGTATTGACTCTGTGTCTCACAACTGCCTGCCAGGAACTAAAATCAGAAAACAACAGACTTCATCCACACTGTCTCTGTTTTATTCTCACTCCAGCGTCTGCACTGGCTGGATCAAGCTTTGATTCTCAGGCGTGCATGACTCAATATTGTTTAATATTAACACTGAATAAAATATTATACATATTGTAATGTGAAAGGTCCCCTCACAGTGCTCACCTATAGAGAATTACCATGTTGGCAGGGTTCTTTAGTCGTGCCATAGTAATGATAAGAAATAGCAGTATGAGTTCAGTTTAGTGTTGTCTGTTACGACAGATGCATTATTTAAGACCCCAGGCCTTGTTAAGTTCATAAGTGGAACTCTGATAATTAAAAAAAATCCTCTAGCTAATAGCCTATTCTACTGACCAGTGTGTATCCTTGCTGTGTACTGACTACCTGAGCTCTCTTTATTTACATATTAAAAGCTCGGGTGTAGTCTGACTTGATGGACAGCTCTAAGTACTGTAGTGAATGCACCCAAAGATGCATTTAGGACATTGCTTGCTTTAAGCTGTGCATACCAAATGTCCTGGGCCTCACTGAAGGACTGTCCTGAACAACTGACATCCTCTCCTCCTCGTATTTATGCAGTTGCTTCAGAAATCATGGAAGCCAAGCTTTGTCCGTGGCATCTGTAGAGCCCATGAGATATATCACAACTGCATCAAACATCTTAGGCAGTTTGGTTTGCCTGGAACACGAATATGAATAGATCAGTTTGTATTGTTTTGATTTCTGTTCTGTCCATCTGGCAGACTAAGGCCAGTGCATTACTGCCTCCACTGCGGTTAATAACAAATATCGCTCCGTAAAACAACAACAACAACAACAAAATAAATGTATTATAGGAATATTCTACGTGTTTATTTGTAATACAGCAGGGGAAGTGAGGTCTGATCACAAGTGGTGACTTGAGACGTATGTGGAGACGCATTCTAATGCCAGGTGTGACTAACATACCCGGAGCCGTCCACTTGTGATCAGATAACTCAAGATGCATGTTAATGCCAGGTATGAACAGGCCTCGGTTACAAGTGGTAATATAAACCAACACAGAGTTCAGTTAACAGGCATAATTGTGTCTAAATAAGTGTTTTTTTGTTTGTAGACCAGCAACACGCCCACTGACATTTTTCTCTCCATTATTAACATTGTCTCCTGAGAATGTCAGATGTCAGTTTTCAGTGCTCATTTTTTACCAGTGTGTCTACAAATATTGTAGACACAACTGCTCCAACAGTAATTACAATCAGCATCTTACAAACATTTCTCTCACACAAAGGCTACTGCCATGTGTTGCTCTCTTGGCAACACAGTGGTGTTTAATCAGAATAATGTTGTATTATTTGGCTGTTGCCCATCGCTCTCACTGTATTTTAAGTGTAGCTGCCGGTGGGGGCCATGGGAGAAGCAACAAATGTCACTAATAGCTTCTTTTCAGTATGGTTGGATATTTCGCTGAGCCATGACCGCTGGCGACAATAAGAGCTGTGATTCACTTTTGTAGAGGGTTTTCAACAACAGGCTGGATGTGCTGGAGGTTTGCTAGTTTACAGAAAAATCTGTTGCCTGTAACTCTTCATCTAACAGTTTACTGTGGTTGCTTTTTTCTTTTACCACATTCCCCTAAAACTGATCACTGACAAAAAAGCACCAAATAATGTCTTTATGATGTCGTATAGATCATTATAACATTTGAGGGCAACAAATACTGCAGTATTTTCTGTAGAAACCTTGCTTTGTGGTTGCTAGTTGAAAATGTTTAATTTGTAGCAACAGTAGTAGAGTGCTGTAAAACAGGAATGCAGAGTGGAGCAAAACTTCCTTATAACATTGTGTTACACAGGAGTTGCAAAGAAAAGCAACCTGGGAGTGAGAAATGTATCAGACTCTTGATTTCAGTCATCTCCAAATCTCTCCTCCTCTTTCACTATATATATCGCTGCTTTACTCTGTGGCTGTATCCTACGTCATGGGCAGCCTCCTCTAAAGAGTAATCCACACTGGCATGGAGTGTACTTGAAACGCTCTTGTCCCACAGCAACTTCCCAGTATTAGTCCAGCGGCTGAAGACAGTTTGTCTGCCCCTGCTGTAAGCTTCAGATCAGTGCTGCAGTGGTGCCCACGCTGGTTCTCCAGTCTGGGTGTAATTCAGGTTACAGTCGGTGTGCTCAACCCCAAATATGATGTTCTTTGCAGGGTGAGCGAATGGTGCATTTGGGTGCTCCCCATCAAGTCATAGGTCAAAGAAGTTATCAATGTTTTAACTTCGGAGGTGCCTCAGCCAGTAGTGAACAGTAAAGCATCATTATATTGCATCCATCTACTCTAAACCTATGTGTTAATTTACAACATATCCAAAGCTTAACACAAGCTTTGAAAAGGACTAAAAGTAACAAAGCAGATTATTATTAGCGTTTTCTAAATACTGATAAGATAAATGGTAAGTATGATTCATCAATTTTCATTAATTTTAATCAATGACTGAAGGAAAGGAGAAATAGCACATTTTCCTTTTTAATTCAGAATTATGTAACTCTGTGTAATTTATGTATTCAATTATAATTCTGAGCAAACAGATAGCCCATTAGCGATATTTTTTGCATCACAAGACTCTTCTGAGAACAGTTTATTTACAGATAGAATACACCGCTGTGCATTTCTGAAGTCTTTCTCTTAGAACACCTTTGTCATCAGTTGTTTGTCACTTATCGAGGCCCTGAAGGTAAACCTGCTTCACAAGCGTGTGTCAGAGAGCGATGGCGAGATATCCCATACTGTTTTCTCGCGGCTCCTTCTGCAGCGCCTGACCGACATAATATCCACCTTGGTTGCTGCATTTAAAATGGATTTGAGTCAGGATACACAGCAGCCGTGCGAGTACAGCTTTTTTCACCTGCACTCTCTCTCTTGTTTTGGGAGGTAACCTCAGTTAAAACATCCTCCAGTAACATGCACTCACTCAAAGGGAAAATAGATTATATTCTAGTGAGAAAATATCTTGGATGATTAAATGGTAGGTCACTACTTGTTGCTTATCATTATTATTATTATTATTGTTATTTCAGGTACAGAGGGATAAGCAAGTGTGAGTCTGGTTTGTGACAAATGCATAAAACAGTGAGTTACTATCAAGGAGCTTGAAGGATTGAATTTATATTTGATACACTTTTTGGTAGTAAATATCTGCAGATTATGGGTGGCTTATCAATACTGACAGTAACTAATAACTACTGGTGAATCCAGTCATACACAGAAAAACATTTGATTTGAGATTCTCATCTTGATTCTAAGTGCTACTTTCTAGTAAAAAAAAGAAAGAAAAGAAAGTTGTTTTCCTTTTTGGTGTCTTCATGATGTTATCGTTCTCCTCTGTAAATATGCTATTTGAAGGAACTGAGGTGAGGTTTAATAAAGGTCTGGACTGTTTCAGGATTTATAATGTACTTGAGAAGAAGGAGCCCGATGTGATTTGTACACTATCCATTTTAAAGGCCCATGAGCTAATACAAGATTATTATTATAATTATTATTAATATTTTAATCCCTCTGCAGTATGAGACATAACTGGCAGTTAAACTACATCAAACTGGTTAAATTCACTGTCTAACTATGAAGACCTGACTGTTTTTGTTTGAAAAACTGAAAATTAACTGCGATACATTTGAATTGTTTTACTGGCAGTCTTCTTCGATGGTGTGAACAATGAAACCTTGAGATAAATAATGCTTATCTTTACTATGAACTGGAACATTTGCATATAAAATTAGTTTGCTTAATTAAATCAACCAAAATTGATCATAAAATGCTCACCTTGTCTTTGAAATATGTTATCATTGTTTGCCTATAAAATAAACTGTGACTGTCTGTGAAAATCTACATTTTGTTAAAACACTTAAACCTGCTTACACCTGATTTTATTTGATTCCATATCTGTTACTTTGAAAAGTGTGTTCCATAACACAATAGAAACAATTACCAAGACAATAAAAATAAGAAACTCAAACATGACAAACTGGATTTGTCCCTCAACATGTCCCAGTTATTGTTTTATTCATTAGACAAAAGCTCACAATATTCAGCAATTAAGACAAAATGATGTGAAAAGGAGACACTAATGAATCTTGATGTGTGATAGAGGAGACAGAAGGATGCTGCAGTGCCCTCTACCTCCACTCCCCAAGCCTCTAATTCTCTCTCTCCTTCACTGCCCCCATTCGGCCCAGTGATAAAGGCTCTAAAAGCTTGCACATTGTTTATCAGCAGGGGATGCGATAATCCTCCACCCCTCCCCCTCCACCATTTCTCCCTGCTCTGTCTTTCTTCCCTGAAAGATATTTCCAAATAGTGAGCCCAGACCACAGCTGCCTCTCTGATGCATTAATCATGGCCTGCCCTCCACTCTACATACACTACTTTTATACACACTCACACACACACACACACACACACAGACGTACATGCTCTCACTCATGGATAACCTGGTTTGACTCACATAAGTAAAGGCACGTACCGCCACTGTGTAATATAAACACGTGTCAATGCACACAACTTGAGCACGTAGATAGAAAACACACTGGGATGATGCACACATACACAAAGCATCCACCCACCACTCAAGTGATCTTGACTCTTTATACTACACCGACTCCCTCTCTCTCCATCCAGCCATGGCTCCAACATGACCCTCCATTTTCCTCATCATTAGCGACACCAACCAGCAGCCACGTTCCATCCATCCCTCCCTCCTACCCCTTCTGCCTCCCTTGCCGTTTCTCTGTTTACTTCTTGAGTTCTTTATTTGAATCCATCACAATGCCTCCCTCTCTCCTCTGAGCAAGGGGCATGAGCAGGAGGAGTGAGGGGCAGAGAGCAGGGAGGAAAGCCTGTTTAGATGTTAATTTAGGAAATCATATGTAAAGTGATGCACCTGGTTTATGTAACTGCCCGGTAGGAGATGAGTGGAGGATGTTACACATCCTGACAGTGAAATCCAGCTAGATGAGGCTAAGTCAACAGGGGTTACACTGATATGGGCTCCTTTTGGTTATAGCAATGTAATTATTTTTGAACTAAAACTGCAAACCCACATTTTACATTGATACTAAACTTAAACTTGCAGAAACACCAACAGCTGCACTAATAAATATATGTTTTTTATTAACAGTGGATCAGATGATTTTGTGTAAAGTGATAGGAGTCTCTTGTAGTGATGAAGCCACAGAGAATTATCATCAGCACTACTGCACCCCGCATTTTAACTCATTGTTTTGTTTTTTTCACTGAAAAAGCTCCTATAAACCCATTGTACGCTACCTGCCCAGTTCCAAAAGGCATACATTAGCAACTAGTCTCAGTAGTCTCAGAGGTCTTAGAAATTTACAATAGTGTAACATGAAGCTGGTTTATCACTACAGAGCAAGTTTAACTACAGTAATAAGTAATGCCCATACCAGTGAAGTTCTTGCCCCATGGTATGTTTCATTTCATTACAAACATGAAGTTATTTGATGAAGCTGCACTCTGTCAAGTGGCAGTGCTGGAAATCACGCGGCATTTTCTGCTGTATCGAGACTTCATTGCAGAGCTGTCTGAGCTGCAGTTGTGCCCTCTGTGTTCAAACATGCACTCTTGATGTTAAGTGGCCTTTGGTGAGCCAAAGAGCATGTAAATTGATCTGAAAATACAGCTGAAGCAGCATCAACGATTTCATGGAAGAAATTTAACACGCTTTAAATATCACGCTGCGAAGAAATCATCTGTCATTACCTAGACCTATTACCTTGTAATTGAATTAAGAGTTCACTACAGGGCGATGGTCACTCAGTCCATTAAGATTTTGAATTATGATATAATTATGTATGATTTGCCACTGAACGGTATGGATATTAATGAATAGCACGATTTCAGGAACACTAACTTTTGTCTGGAGAAACCACATCAGGCCAAAACTTGTAGTCCCAAATTGTGAAAACAACTTGTCAGAAATTTGTTGACATTATTAGTGAATGCTCAGTGATTGAGTGGATGAATCTCAGTGTAGCTGAAATTTGACCCTATTCTTTCATTAGTACTACAATGAGATAAAATTTCTCCTTTCAAAATGTCATTGGCAGATTGTTATGACATTTCACATTCATCATTCCCAGCTCTGATGGGATGTAACCTTGTTCCAGGCCTATGAGTCACTGTTCTCATTTCTGTTCTGCTTTCTGGGTCCAACTCATTGTCTGTTTCTGTGTTTGAGATACAAACTTCATACATGTAGGTGAATTAGGAGAAGGAACATCTTCTTGTGCAGATCCAGAAAAATAGCCACAACTATGAAAGTGGTGACAGAAAAACAACCACAAATTTGAGACAAGTGTGGATGAGATATTACAACCTCTCAGGTTATTATACGTAACTCAACTTACATCAACAGCTCATATTTTCTTATTGACTTATTTCTAATTGTCACAAAGACGTGCTTTACCAAGCCTGTCCTTAGAAGATGTTTACCATGAACATGAAGCAGTGAATGAAATATAATTGCATTTCACTGTGATTATCCTGCTTATTTTGGTGTCATAATTGTCATATTTTCTTAATATGTTGTTTGCATCTTAGAGTTTTGTCAGTTGTTGTAAGATATTTGCTGTTGATATTAGGAGTTAACTGTTTTTATATCACCTTATAGTCCTCTAAACTTTACATTTATTTACATGTTAGCAGCAACATTCAAAATCTGTTTAGCAGCTGTTGCATATTTATCATATTGGCTCCACTGCTTTGCCTGATTTTAAAAATTCTCATTTACATTATGGTAACACTGGACTAAACCAACATATATGGTTTGACTCCAGGCCTCAACTTCCATTAATAATGAGATTATTTCCATGAAGCAGCAGTGCCTGCGGCAAATATTTGTGTAACTTGGGTGTCTGCTTATAATGCTGCAAATTCTGGTGGACAAACTGGCTTTACAAAATACAAACATACAACACACAGACACTTTTATTTTGTGTATGTTATCATAAACAAACCACAATATAGCAGCACAGTCAGAGCTGGGAAATCCTCCACTAGATTTTTTTTTGGCATTGTTGAAATTTGCTGCACTCATTAAGCTCAACAATGAGATAAAGGCGTTTTGTGCAGCACACTTGTGAGTGGTAGCACAAAAAGCCACTTATGCTACACTGTAAGCATGTAACACCTACAAAACTCTTCACCCCATCCTTACATAATGTCACAAATCCACTGTTCCTAGCGTCAGTGGGAGAGGTATAGTGTGTTTGTGTGGAGGTGTGTGGTGGGGGGGTGGGAGTTATGGGAGTAGAGCTGTGAAATTGTTAAATACAATGTTATTTTATTTATAGTCAGACTTAATTTGCAGGGCTTTGGGGGTAGTAAGGTCGGTCAGTCACTATGGTCCAGGCGGAAATATCACACCAACTAGCCAGATGGATTGGTATTAAATTTGATGTTCTAAAGATAATTTGTGGCTTTTGTTCTAAACACTGGTTTGCTTTATGGTTTGAGTTCAAGAAAATGTGAAATGGTGCTCTATTTTTGAGGATATTAAGTCTTTCATTGATACGTATATATAGCACTGCCTGAGTGGTATCCCATCTAGATCTCTTAACTCTGTGTGTTTCTGTGACACTTTTAAGCAAGGCAATTTATTAACAATTCGGTCCAGATGCATTATCTTACATTGAATGAATCTCAAAGGCGTTTCTGCTATCACCAACTTTAGCTTTGGTCTAATATGGATTATGGTTGAATAAATACAATGTCAGACCTGGAAAGGAGGATATTGGCACTGAAAAAAGATCTTCATTACAACTTTGCAGCAAAACTGGCAGATTTGGTAAGGCTTCTAGGGTTGATATTTATGTAGCTTATGTAAGAAAGGACTCTGAAGGTGTGACGTGTATTATTAGTAGTTATAGCAGAGTCAGGGAGAAAGTCATTTGTTATTTAGCTTTCTCTCCAAGTCTCAAGTCCTTTATGTCGGGTGTGAGTTACATAAGCATACTTCTGCCTGATGAGAAAAGATGTGCTCATAATTATACATAATAAATAATCATCTTCATTTCAGTTTTAAAAGTTTTGAAAAAAGTGATATATTTCCTACTAGAATAAAATCTTTATAATCACATCTGTTTTCCTTACTGTAGCAAAAAAAAAAAACTCTCCTGTTAAAATGATGTACTGGTGTTCACCATAGTAATTGGAACTAATATGTTTAAGTGGGCACTGAAAAGTTTTTCAAAAATACATCAAACTGTTTAGATCTTGCACAGGCTTGATGGCATGAGCAGTGTGTTTGATCATCTCTGAAATGGCTCTATTGCTGTTGGGGATTCATTTACTCCTCTGGATTATAAATTCGAGAAAAATTGCACCTGTTTATTTCAGTTCATGACAAAATGCCTCACTGTTGTCTCATGATGCATTGTAACTTGCCACCACCAGAGCTCTATAAAAACCATTCACTGTTCAGTAACACTCATAAACACATAAAAAGCACAAGCATCAATAATAGAACAATACAAATTTGTGAGCACCTCTGTAGTGACTCAACAAAAGAATAAATCTTTAACAGGTGAAAACTGTTTAAAAAAAAAAAAAAGATGGAACACACATAAAACGCACAATGACAGTTTTTCAGTTATGACCATTATATGTACCTCCTACTACAGGTGCTATGAGCTGCAGTGTTTTTCTTTAGACTATGATTGGGTATTTTTTAGTATCTTTATGTACATATATATGACCAACCTGCTAGGTGACCTTTATACACTACATGCATACTATGTTTTGCCGTAAATGTTAACTCACAGCGCTCCAGCAGCAACAGTCTACTGTAGCCACAATCAAAATCACAATCTTACAGCATGGTCGGTCACTAAACTGACCAGTGGGATGTCTCCCATAAATTCTGTCTGTCATATCTGGCGTCTCTGAACATGCCTTAGCACACAGATTAACTGAACTGCCTCTTCAAATCCTCAGCAGAGGATTCCCACTGTTTGAAGTGGTCAGCCCATACAAGGATCTTGACCTTTTCATTGCCTCAGCTGTCAGTCAACTGTACTAACACAAGCGTTCACACAGCAAGCAGCTTGGTTGAAGGGTTGTTCTGTTCACAGACTTGTGGTTGAAATGAGCAGAGGCTCCAAAACCAGGTCTCTAGTCATCTTGCCATCAAATACATTTGAAAAGCAAAGTCGTCGGTTCCCACTGCTTTGCCCGCTTGTCTTTTATTTGTCTTTGTAATGTTGCAGAAGTTTTAATACATTAAGGATAATTACGCTTCATTATGAATTTTCAGATTTGAAACTTTAAAAAGTCAGTGCTGACTTAAGCGTAATATAATATTAACTTAAAACCATTATCCTTTATATCCATGTCAGGATCCAGCACTCATACCTCATCACTCCAAACACCTCCCTACAAGTGGTCCAGATGATCGGTTTGGCCAGATTATCCGTCACTTCATTTACAAGTAAACTGGAAGTGGGAATGAGGGGCTGACATCCTGGTAGAAATCTCTCATTACTGAGGAAAACTGCACAGCCACGGTAAGCAGAGTCGGTCAAAGTTGAACCAGGAAGCTGGTGTGAAATCTGTGAGTTTTTCTCTTCAATTGAGATTGACTAAAGCCAGTGTTATACTTTCTGCATCTGCAAGTACACGGCGTCTCCATGGTGTAAATTTCATCATCTACAGGGTGTGTGTGAGGCTCTGTGTGGACGTCAGTAACCCCACCAATTTGTTGTGTCCACACTGACTTGTTTGTGTGGTCTCTGCACACCAACCGTGCACTCACACAAGTGAATTGAGTATAATGAATTAACTACACATCTGTGGTGTGTGCAACTGTCAATGTGGGCATTCAAAGGGAGTATAATTGAGGGCTTAACCTAGGTTTTGTTTAAAATCTCTGATCATCCCTGTTTCTAGTTAGTTCACTTCTCTGTACCCATTATTATGGTGAAGAATACCCGATGGGTAATGATGCTATGTTTACCTTGTTTGGGAATCCTCCAATCA
>BRZM01000002.1:4139510-4266949 GCA_033238685.1 Lates japonicus | reverse complement strand
ATGTTGTACTTCGTTCGGACACATGCTATATCCAGAAACACACAGGACATTGCTTTGGTTTCTCATCAATGGAGAAAAACTTTGGCTTGGGTTGGAAAACTGGCTTTACTTCTGTCCCTCACTTGCCCAGACTTTAAAAAGTTGCTGTTATTCAAATCAGCAGTTCAAGCCATTTTCCCTCTGTCCTTAAATGTGGGGCCTTGGTGGGGGTGTTATGCTGAAGGACAAACATTCAAATGCGGATTTTCATTCGTTGGAGTTTGCTACGGTAAAGCAAACAAAACCGTAATGTGGAGTAATCATTATATTTGGCTCTAATGCAGGTCGTTACAATGTATACAATGATGAGACGGGATAATGGTTTGTGGGTTCCCCCTCATTTCCAAGGATTCTCTTGTTTTGCTTTAGAACACAATCATAAGACGCCTGACTCCAGGAATGAGTGAGCTATTTTGCTCTGTTATATAGTTTAAGAACAAACTAAATTACTGCCTCATGGATTGTGCCCTCCTTCCTGTCCATCACCCAGCTGCCACAGCGAATACCGTTAAACCAAGGCCAACCGTTGGATACAGCAGGAACCCGTGTTTTACCAGCTTAGGTGGGCAAAGGCACATTTACTGCTCCAAATTTCAACTTTCTTGCAAGAAAAATCCTGTTCTTCTTCTTTTAAAGTTTTTACCTTCTTTCATTCATTCACTAATTGGTGCAGTAGGTCTTTATCAAATATACAGCTTTGTTTTTATTTATTTTACCTATAAAAGTAACTGTATTCTCAGCGGGCACATTAGAAATAAGTTGATCATTTGCCGTCAGCAGAGATCTCAGCGTGGATCGGTCAGGATGCTTCTCATCAGGCCAGGCTGGCGCATAGACTCCGCCAACCAGTCTGAGGCCGAGGGGCTATCAATCAGCCTGCATAGGTAAATTATTCTCTGAAATCAGTCAATTGGCGCAATCCAAAACTTAATGCCGCAATTTCACCCAGCCTCGGTGGGAATTTGTTCCAATTAGTAGGTTCTGATAAGAGGCTTTGGTGCCATTTGGAGCTCAGGCTGAATTTCTGAGTGAAGGGCGCAAGGTGATGTTTCTCCACTGCCGATTACCTCCTATAGCCCTAGAGTTGTGTGCTGAAGAGTTGAGATGGTGACTTGCTAAAGGGCTAATTTTAAGAAACTTGTGTTCAGTTCTTATGCGCCGGCTGTTACCCTAAATTCCCACAGCACCTAGTCTCGTGACTTTCTTTTGCCGACAAGGGTGGTTCCTGTATAAAAACCAATTCTGTGTCTCAATTTGAAGTGTGTTTGCTTGTCTAATATCCTTCTAGTATCTACGACATCGTATCACTTGTTTCATCATGGCCTTTGGTTTGTGGTTTGCTTTGGTTTCCCATCCATGCGGGTACAGATATCCACCCTGTCACGCCTCTTCTGCTGTAGTGGTGTTTTCAGTTTGATGGAAACTTCAATCTTCGACACGGCTAGCGGCACTGCAAGCTGTTTGAAACCTGCTGTTGAGATATTTGGGAACTTGGTGAACTCCTTAATTGTGTGAGACTGGCGGGTTGCTCAAGGCTGTTCTAACCTTGAACCTTTTGTAAACCTAGGCCTACAGTTTGTCCTCCTAATCCTCTCATTCTTTTTATTTTTACAGAAAAATAGAAAAACTCGTTGGAATGCATATCATTTTGATGGTTGGGTGGCTGTGATACTCATAATTCCTGGCTGGCTGATACATGGGGCTGCATAAAATTCCACCAAGGGTCTTTCATCTGCAGCGTTTCCTTAATTGTAATATTTATAGAACCTTGTGCATTTCATTTGATATGTTTAACAAAAATGTTCAAGGATAATAAAATTCAGGTTGCTATTTATCTTAAATTGTTTTCTTACACAATGTTGCTTTTCAGGTAGGTTTGGTCTGGGCGACATGAGAACATTAATATCAATGTCATATCAAGTTCAGGGTTAAATCAGGACGCGGTTAGCCTGACTTAATTATAATAGCGGAGCAGGGAAACTAGGTGGCTTAAATTCATAATTAAGACATTTACATCCAATCTCTCACCCCTCAAACTGTTTTAATGCTGGACTATTGGGTTGGCGCGGAATTTCGATGACCTTGGGAATCCAGGTCTTCATCAGTTCAAGAAAACTGAAAAACCAGCTTTCTTTGACAAACTGGTTTATTAAATAGATTATGGTGAATACTTGCTGACATTTAACATTATTTTACTATAATAAAAATGGTAATACTTGCCATTGACTGATAAAAGCTTTTAAAAAATGATTAAATGACAACTGGATTATACTTATGGGTAAAAAACATGCATGCTGGTCTGTGCCCACCCATATCATGAGTGGAGACTATGGGTGATTGGGACCGTATTTGGATCAGGGCCTTACACACACACACACACACACACATACCACATACAGATAAACGGGTTGTTGATAGGGTGTCTATTACTATAATTGGCTTAGTTAGGAGATGGTTGGTTGATTGGTGATAATTGGTTGGTTGGTTGGTGGTGGCTGTGGTGGGTTATAGGTTGGTTGGGTGGAGCATCTGGATGAGATACATAACCAAAACAGGGGAGGGAGGGATAAATAAGTAAAAAAACAGAAGATAAAGTGGGGTCCTGTTGGCGATGGTTATCCTGTTTTGATACTTATTGCCAACTCAGTTGTATCACCGTTATTGTTATTTAAGGTCTGCTGCGGGCACAGTAGATAGCTGGATGGCGGTGCAGCCATCCCTGTTACACCTGGCGATGACGCAACACATCATCTTGTTCCTGAGACCAACTAAGCTGATCAAAGATCTTGATTTGACGCTCTTCTCTTTGTAATCTATTCCCAGGCTACACACTTGTGCGAAAATACGAACCATGCTATAAGCACATGGTTTGTTAAAGTGGTCGCGATGTAATGCTACGTTTACACTGGTGGCGTTTGTACCCAACACTGTCAGCTGATTTATGCATGAGCTATCTTGACAAACAAGCATTCCTTTGTTCCTCTCAAGGAGAAAAGTACAAGTTGGTTGGGGTATACTGGCAGCAAAAACTAAAGTGATGTCTCGCTTCATCTCGCTGACACAATAAGATTGGCTGTTGCACAAAGACAGGGAGTAATATACAAAAATAAAAAAATAAAACTAAATGAAAAAGCATCAAGCTGGGGTTCCATTTTTCAGCCCCAGCTTTCGCTTTACTTCATTACTTTTGGGTTTAGACTCCCACCTGACAGCTGACCCAGAATACTCAAAGGTGACATTCCCTTGTTTTGAGGTTGGCGGGGCTGCACAGTGCCGACGGCTGGCGGTGCTGCTTGGTTCGGCCTGTACTGCTCTGGTGCCTTAGGACTGAAAAAAAACCTGTTTAGGAGTTTATTAAAGTTTTTGAAAAAACCGTGTTTCACGGCTGTCGATAAGGAGAAAGGCTGAATCTAATAAATAAGGTTATGAGTTGAGGAAAAAGAAAATGTTGTTGGACAGAGGCGGGAGAAATTCAAAACAGAAGGGTTTTGTTTTAACTAGTAGTCCTTGTTTATCTGCATTCACAGGTTGGAGCAAACTGCAGCTCATATCTCTACCTTCCACCTTGATCACAAATGGTTTGTGACCTCCTCAACATTGCAGTTTCGCTGCTACGGCAATTCCCTTTCTTGCCTCGGATTTGATTCAAAACGCCGCTTACCTAAAGAGAAAAAGCCACCTATTCAGGTGAGTTGAGCCATCAGGTTAAAGATTCTGGTTGAGATGGAGCTGCACTCATTCTCAAATTATGTACAATTTCAATTTTGCTGGATGTGAACTACCTTTTTCGATGGAGAACATGTGGCGGCAAAATGTTTCTTTAAATAAACTCAAACAGCATTAGAAGTTGCAATTGTTGCTTTCCAAAGAACGCTTGAGGTCTTGCGTTTTCTGGCACGGTTGTCTGCCATTGAATGATATTGGCTGGGCCTGGTTTCAGTTCGCCAGCGCGAATGACAATATTGATTTCTTATGGCAGGATGTTTGCCAAATGGCGGGTGTTAAAAATATATACTTTGGTATGTACATGAAATAAAATCATTTGTTAGCATAATAATTTCTAATCTAATCTTAACAAGCAGTTCAAAGCTACAAAAATTAACCCACCAGTTGTGGCTGGATTAAACCATAGTTGGACGGGAATCTAAGTGGTGTTTGTCGCAATTGAAAAGCCTGTTAGTAGGGGCGTGTATATTCTTTGGTCTGCAGTAACCGTCCGACGACCAAAACAGTAAATTGATCCTGTTTGACCATCTTATTCCATGTAGCCAGCCTGTTCGTCTTAATCCTCTGTTGCAAAAGACCTCTATTGGTTAAAACCAAAAATAAATAAATCACATCAATGAGTTCCACGGTGTTGCTGCATGACATCTCATCCTTCTACCATAAATACAGCCCGCAGGGTTTATTACGGTTAAATTCTCCGAGTTGATATCAAAGTAGTATTAATCTGTTGACGAAAACTGTCACGATAAATGAACTGTTCTAGGTGAAACTTCACAATTTGACCGACTATTTTGGAGCCTAATAAAGTTAAGCCACAGTTAAGTTACTTAAAATTATGTGCATGATACAATTAATAGGCTGGAACCCCAATCAGGTTGTTTAAGTGTTGAAGGATGAACAATACATTTTGGAGGTTTCGGTGGGGTTTGTTGACATTAGGCTCTAAACCTGCCTAGCCTTATCTTCACGTGGCCACTAACCTTCTGTAGAATGCTTACGGCTAACGAATTACTGGTTGGTGCTGGATGTGGTGAAATTCTCTGCGGTGAACTCAGGCAAGTGTGCTTTTCACTGGAAATAGAGCGATGAAAATGTGGCCAGGGTCCCCTCAAAGGTTTATTAAAGAGATAAAGACCTCCTCGTTTGTCAGGAATTCTCAAAACTTTAGAGGACATATATCATTTCTTCCCACAAGGGCGAAAAGGTGTTTCCGCCGTACTAAGGATCTGCTCCACAGTGGTTGGTTTAAAAGCAGTCTTTTTAAACACTTAAGAAAAATTAGTCAGAGTGAATTTCAAACACGGGGCGGAGGGCTGTGGCCTGAAACCCGCCTGAAGCAAATTTAAAGTACTGGTACGGCGCTGGGTGATCTAGATCAGTATTCCCCACTCTGCTGATGTTACAATTGTGTTTTTAATCTATCAACAATCCAGTTCTTTAAAGACAGCCTTGACAATACAAAGATGTACAGACCAGTATTTGAGAACAAAAGGCGGAAAATGATCATGGGAGTCAGCTGGCAGGTAAACTTGTTGCTGATAGGTTTCACACAGCTCGAGGCAACAAACTCCAGCTCAGGGGTGGTGCCAATCTAGTGGTTTATCCCATCATGAACTGGTTCCAGCGAATCGTTTAGGGATCATCGGTTATTAACAACTCATTAAAAAGTTAACATTAACAAAGAAAGATTAAAAGAAAGACTGATTTGATATTGGTTTTGAATGTTTTTCATTTACGGATGGCCGCTGCAGTAATGTCAAAACCGCTGGAGCTCAGTGACTTTCAATGTGACGGGCCGATATTGTTTCCTCCGGCTGGGTCCACGGACTTGGTTTACTGATGGGGCTTATAGATGGTGTTTCTGGTCTAACGAATGGGTGGAATCGCGAGAGCTCGAACACAGCCTGAGCAGAATCATTCCTGCTCAGCCTGGTTGAAACTCACGTTGAGTTACCGGATGGAAAACACCCTACGTTTGCTCGCGCGGTAGTGTCACGGCAAACAGCCGAAACTGTCGCTCAAATAGCACTAGCACAAGCTGATCTCTCATAAAATGCATAACCTATAATAAAGGTTCCACAATAATGACTCCATTGATCATTACGGCGAAACTGCTGTTTATATTAGGTTGGAAGTGACTATGGTGTGGTGCATTGGCGGGTTAATTAAAATTATATTATATGGCGGTCTTATCTCAACTACACTCTGATCGCTAAATATCATCCATCCACTGAGTGCTTCCGCTTTGATGTGATTCGTTGGGACAGATAATCCAGCTGACACAGGCGTTGGGGGTTGATTTTAGGATGGGTGTTAGTCTATGGGAACGGCATATAGGACGAGCAACCATTCAGGTTCCATTTCACCTCGGACATTTTAAATTAGGTCACCAATTAACCTATATACCATGGCTTTTGGACTTGTGAACGTAAATATTCGTACTCGTACTAATCTGGAACTAACTTGGTAAGGTTTGGTCCTAATTTGTTTCGCTCAAATCATGTTGATTGGAACATCTGTGGGCGGTGACCTGCCATAATATGCAACCCCTTCCTTTGGCGGTTATATTTACACTTTTTAACTCTTTTCCTGCTCGGCTACTAACTTTTGCGTCTGGTGCATGACGACCCTTTATCCTTTTGGTGCCTGTTATCCCTGGAAGGTTCCTATTATCTATTCAGAGGGTTTGGGCTTCTCTTGCCCCGTTGGGCGGATTGATCACTATTCCTGAACCGGACGACTAACCCTCTACGGTGAAGGCTTCCCATCTCGGCAAGCGTGACTTTGAGAGTGACATTTGTTGGATGATAATATTGTTTAAGGACTTAAAATATTTGGTTCCTATTGATGCCCAGACTCTGCTTGGTTATCATTCAAAAAGTTCAGGAAAAACTTTCGAAACAGGGTCGTATAAAATAATTAGCCCCTGCTTTGGATGAAAAAATGGAATTTGAGACTTTCTATCTGACTGACTTCTGGTAAAACAGTTGTTGGATCAGCTTAAAGATATCTCAGACCTTTGGGGCCCTCCATAACAATTTTACAACAAAGGTTCGTGTAACTAAGCTTTCCAGCTTTTGGGTGATCTCTTGATGCAATGAAGGGTTTCATATTTTGGGTTCTTGGAATCTTTACATAACTAAAGCCCTGATGTTACTGTTATTAATAAAAATCAAAAGTAATATTTTGGTTGTGCGTTCTTTGGTTCAATATATAATTATATTGGATTAATGTTGCAGGTAAAATTGAATCAAATAAAAATTGATACTTGAAAACATCAACTAGATCTTAGGATCTTTAAAATGTCTGTCTTACACTGACGGGTTAAACCTGCTTTGTAAATTGTCTGGAGGTGATGGATACCTTCTCCTATAACAGCCGCCACCCCAGCAATTCACTTCACTCAAGTTGTGTTCAATAACAGGCACCCCAGAGGGTTGGGACACTTTTGCCTCCCAGGAGCAAACAAGATGCCGCCAAGAGCTAACAGGTTCTGGAAAACTCCCATGATGATTTAATGGGCAAGAGCGTTCGGAGTGGGAAGATGACTAGGCAACATGATTCCCACTCGACGCGCACTGGGTGCAATAAGCCTAAGCTGGTTGGGAGCAGGGCGGGAGGAAACTTGGTTATTGGTTGGCGGCCTGAAAGCAACAAAACCCCTTGGCTGGTTCTCACTCGACTGTGGGGAAAAACCCCGATGGTTGTGTTTCTTACCCTGTGGTAAACGGGTGAAGCGCGACAGATTACAGACATTCTTTGCTTATTTAACATTTATTGGGTGTCAGCCCAGGACTGGGTTATCTCATCATGGGATTACAATACTCTGAGATCAGATGTTATTAGAGGAATGCAGGCCATGGCTGCATTGATTTCTGACTTATTAAGCAGGAATTGTTGGAGATTGGAGGTTGCCACAGGCACTATCAATAAAGTTTAAACTCTAATGTTCTGGTTGAGAACTTGTTTGATTATTTTTTCAAAATTAAAAGTTAGCACTTCTGTTTCATGTTAACACGGGGTATACTATAAATTCTAAAACCATACAGTCTGATTTTGTTGATATTTTGGAAATGTTTCGATCTGGGGGTCATTTCACTTTGCTCATTATTAGGTCACCCCTCCTCACTTGCCTTTGATCTAAATATTTTCACAGCCTGGGTTATCATGGTTCTTTGTTTTGCTTCCCAACTAGTAGCGTACTTTATTTTTCAGCAGCTTTCCTTTCCCATTTCACTTTAGCTAATCAACGGTTGCTTGGTTTTGTTTGATTCTGAGCTAAAGAAAAACAGGATGTATATTGTCTTTCACTCCTATTCTGGGCTGTTCCATGTTCCGGTATATGAAGAGCAAGATTGTGCTGAGACACATATGGAGAAATCAAATTCTGGAGAGAAATTTAAAAAACAAGTTCTCCTACTCTGCTTCCTATACCTCCTGTTTTTTGTTTCTTAAAATAGGTGATTGGGGGTTCGTTCAGATTTGTTTTTGGGACCTCATTTACTCACCATCCTTGATGAATCTAAAAATGAGGGCTGACCTATTTTCTGCGGGGCAGAGAGTTGCTCGTTGGTGGTTGCTACATTTTAAAATATCCACTGCACTCACGCGGTGACACCCATACGATTCATGGTTTGCAAATGATGTTTGTTGCCATAAGTTTTAAGGCATTTTACTTTTGGGCAGGGGTTTTCTGCTAATCAGCCTAATGAATTTTATATGCGTTTAGGTTTTGGGTCAGCACTTCTGGGCGGGTGGTTACTATCTGGTTGGTATATAGTCCACACCAAGTTGGACTGACAGCTCTTCACAGCTAAACAAAGTAGAACCGGCAGCGACTTTTAGAAGTTCATTTCAACTGGAACATTGGGGTTGAAAGCACCCCAAATAAAAACTCAGACTGTCAGACTCACTTGGCCGGTCTGAGATGTAATGTGAAAACCAGATGTTTCTCTTACCTGTACGCCACAGCGGCGTATTCTTTTGGGTTGTCTGTTGTCCCCAAATTGTGCCTCTCACCCAGCCTCTGTTTAAGTCCATGTGGTCCCTGCAGGGTTGCATGCCAGATAATTGACAAAAGTACCAAAGGCAGAGGTGGTCCTGATGACGGTGTATTATGTTGATGGAGGTCTGAAACATGGTGAAATCAACTTCGACGCTCAGCCACAACATCGCAATGTCTTCCATTGCTGGCGAAGTTTGACATAATTTACTGTTTAAATACAATGAAATGGTGGTGTGGAATGGACATCAAAGTCATCAAAGACTAACTCAAAGGATGGAAGCCTTCGGGTTTTAATGGGTGGTTGTTTGGTTTGGATGGAGTTGGGAGTTGGGGGTTTACAGCACCAGGCTTTGGTGCCCGGTGTTGCAGCCTGTGTTTATCTTTGTCTTTCTCTCTCTTGGGATGGCGGTGAAATGAAGAATGCTGCAGCCACCACAGGTGTTGCTGTTAAGGCCTGGAAGACAAATGTGCAACCATGCAAGTTATATGTGGATCACTAACTGTAAGCAATAGAGAGTTAAAAGCAAAAGGTTGGGTCACCAAGTGATCTATGTGTTGCTGTAAATCATCAATTACATTGCACTTACTATTTTGTATCATAGTAACACCTTATTCATTTTAACAGTACCCAAGACTTAATCTGTCTGCTGCCCTGAATCCTGCTTCTCTTCCAGGACTAGTTATTGGTGCTTCCTGGCTCTTGGGTTTGGTTGGGTTTACAGGGAGACAATCTTGTATCAATGACATTTATCCAATTTGACCCAAACTTCACTTTCTGGCAACTAGAAAAATCACCTGCTCATAAAAATTTTCCAATGTTGACTAAATTAACAAAATTAAATGCCCAAAACTTGCAGGCGTTAAATATCATTTTCATGTTGGGTTGGCGGTCCATCCCCTAACGTTGGGGGCAGGCTATGCCCATGATGCGGTGGACGTTTAGCAAGGCACTCTGATGAAAAATCAGGAGAACATTGTTGGCTCCAGCCCGGCAGATGCTTAACGGAAATGAATAAATAGAGCCCGGCTTTGGGTTAATGGTCCGGTTCCATAATACATGCATGATCTGATTTCACAGCACAGCCAATCAGGTGGGCTGGGGAGGTTATTCTGCGTGATTTCGTGCTTACACTAAAGATGACACACTTATTCCCTGCCTAGTATGCAAACTAAAATCGTTTGTCTTTTCCATGTATTACATGGTGTGCCACTGGTCTTGCCTGCCTTCAGTGCAGCCATGCATCTTGGCCAAGGCCCAGGAAACTGTTGATCGATTGTTATGTTAGATGGCCGTGGCATGGTTGGGATGTCCACGGGTGCAGGGTTTGATTGCCCACAAAGCAGAGCTAAGATTAATATCTGTTGTTTTTGCTCATATGCTGTTAAGTTGTTCATGCGCTGCCGCCTCTGTGTTCACATCTCCACTTGCATCTGGTTCCTGCTTTCTAAATATATGTTATGTGTCCTGTGGCTTCTTTGTTATATATCTGGCAGAAGAGGTTGTTCCAATTTGGACCTGTTTGGCGTAGGAGGTTTTGGGACTTAATTTGAACCTTGTGCTAACCCCAGTATGAACGAAAAAACACAGAAGAACAATTGCAGTTGATAGCCTTTTTAGAAGGATCAGTGGCCTGCAAAAATGTCTCAGTGGAAATTCTGACGGCTATACAGAGCAAAAATGGTTCGTGAAAGAAGGGATCTGGGGTTTAGACTTGCCATAGCCATGCTATTAACAAGCCATCCACCGAGAATTCCTACATTCAAAAAAAATAACAATACAATACATCTAGAGTAAGTCCATTTCCACTGGATTCTATCGATGTGCAACCAGTTGCTATCCCAACATTTCTTTGAATTAGATTAGAAATTAATAAAGTAGCAAAAGCCATGGCAGTTTTTTGCAGTCCCGACTTTGCCTCCTACTCAAGTTTTTGCAGTACATCTTCAATGAAAATCTATCTAATATTAATTCTTAAAATAAACCCTAATATACACACGAGACACTGGCGTTTGCTCCATTGGTTTAAACTGCTGGCACCAATGAATTATAACGTTTCGCTGTTTCCTGTTCTCGCGACAGCTATGGTGCTATTGCACTCATCGATAGCATCAACTCCTCTGCTGCCATGCTTATTCCATTCAGCTGGTTGTCAGGACAGGCACAGGCATCCCTTTCCCCCCCTACATAAAAACCTCTTCACTCCAAATTCACTCGGCGCCGCAGCTGGCCATTTCTCCCGCACGAGGCCAGGGTTCTGGTGATGGCAGTAAATTTTGGCCCAGGCATGAAACATTAAATTCATTTTATATCAGAATGTTGTGAATTATCAGCGGTGCCAAAGCATGAGATAAAGTAGCCTTGAGGTTGAAAATTCGCAAAAGATACTGATTTCTTGACCTGGCATCTGGCATAAATGCGTTGAAGCAGGTTCAAGATACCCCAAATTTAAGAGGCCATGTTGGTCCAACCAATACGGTCATCAACTGCTGCTGATTCCATACCATCATCATCACTCTTTCTGTACCCACACCGTGCCAGAACATTTTTGGGTTTCTCCCTCACCTGGATGAGAATGATGAAAAATTGCGGTTGTGGCTCTTTGAGGTCGTCTGGTTTGTGGTACGGATATTAACTTGGCCGTCCAGTGCGCAGAGTTTAGGTTGCTGTCAGGTGGCAATGTGCTAACTATATAACCTATGGATCCATATTATTAGAAATGAAAATCAATGACTCAATGAAACCTGTGGTCTGGTTTACTGGAATCTAACTACTGGCTGGGCTCAAATCCTAATTTTATTTATTATTTCTCGAACTAAATTTGTTAAGATCTCCATATAATTCCCTACAATATTTCAAGGCCTTTACCATGTGGTTGGCTTTCTTATTTTGGTTTACTGAAATTTCACTTCAAGGTTCAAATCTCAAGATGTGAGCCCTAAAAGCAACGGTTCACAAAAGACAGGTAAACTCCTCTGCGTCTGCGTGAAATAGCAAAACAATACGGGAAGAAAAAATAATCTGAGGCGTTGATGTTGAATTTGTCCTTTGGTAAGCCATACTTTTTACGCTAAAGCCAATCACCGCGGTGCTGCTGGGTGTGGGTTGTTTTCTTACAGGTGGTGGTGAAAGGATGAAGTATAAATAGCGGGTTTGAAAGGGCTTATCAAAAGGCTAAAACAGTTTTGCCTATTTTCCATTATTGTCGCATTGGTTCTTGGGACCCACATTTTCTGAATAAAGGTTGGGAAAGATAAACAATCAAGGTGAACAAAAGTTATTGGTGACAAACTTTTGGTGTATTACATCCACAGTGGTGGAAGCAGGGAGGATAGAAGTTACCTGCACCTTTGCACAAACAGGGTCCACAGTTTAAGGATTAGTCTGCATACTTTGAATTATGGGGTGTTTAGTATGCCAAGGATTTGCTATACTTGAGCTCAGTCTCTTTCTCCTGGCCTTGGCCAATCTCTCATCAATTCACATCAATGATTCTGGTGTTCATCTCATGGGACAATCTTTCAAATAACTTGGAGTACTCACCAAAACGCCGCGTGCGCCAGTTATATAAAATTAAAGGTCACCATACTATACACTATAAATGTTTTAAACTTTTGCACATGGGAATGTGTGTGTTAAAAAGGTGAGAATAAGGAGAAGTTGCCTTCAAAGCAAGGAAGAGTTAGAAACCAAATAGAGAGAGAAAGAAAGCGAACCTTACCATAGACACTGGGGTTCTTGGGTGGGTGCCGAACTCCCACAGGTGGTTACCCATGGCGGTGGGTTCCGTTTGTTGGGACTTGTTTGGGTTCCATTCTTGAGAATCACCACCAGTAGCAGCGGCGGGCGGCATCGCCGTCCACCTTCACCCCGACCACCGTTCATTGAAAACGGGCAGACTACCAAAGCCTGGTGAATCAGAATGGGAGAAGCCCTAGCCTTCAGTCCAGCACTGGTGCGTGGCCCCTAATGGTTTGCTGTGTTCATTACACAACAACAAAAGCAACTGGGTAAAATAATGGTTAAAATAAACCCTTATACGGGTCATTTTGCTGTGTTGGGCCGTCTGCGGGTGGTCTCGCTTGTAATCAACATCACCGTCTTTGGGCGGCAAGAGGAGTCTCTAAGTCAGCACTGCTGTGCCATCAAGCCACTTCTACCATACCATCGGCTATCAAAAATAGGGTTTATTCCATAATACAGTACACATCTATTGGGTGACAACACACTTTTCCCAAAAGCTTAGTTCTCAAAAGTATGGTCTGGCCTTAATCGAGGTCAGGGTCCTCTTCTTTTCAGCTTTCTACAACTATTTACGAGAAGGAAAAAGCTAATCAGAAACGGGACGCCATAAAACTAATAAAAATAGCATCCTTCTCTTTGGTAGAAATTGATTAGAATAGAGGCAGGAAGACGCTATGTAATATGGCGCTTGTCTTAAAAATTACGGGCTTTCTATGTGATATATAAAAATTGTTGCTGTGTGGGCTTACCAAGCGGTCTAATATTGTTCTTTTGACCTGTAACTAAGGGTTTATAATTGGGTGACAAATTCCATTTTATAACCAAACTCGGAGGCAATTACAAGATTGAAAAAGGAAAGATAAACACCTCTATTTTTGCCTTGCAACTTCAATAATACTGCCAACTACATTATTCCGGAAGACTTGTGCAGTGGTCTCTCATTTTTTATTATTGTTGATTTAACATTTCCCTCATTAGCTGTTTGGTTGGAGAACGGCAAGCCGGGAGAGAAAAAATGAGGCGAAAAATCCGGGAAGGAAATAAATACCGGTTTGGGCTCAATGGCAAAACAAACAACCCTAGGGTGGCGAACTGGCCAGCTGGTGGACATTTAGCAAAGAAGGGTGCAGTAATCTGGTGTTCTCAAGATAAAATAAATATTAAATAATATAAATATATTACGTTTCTAAGGCGGCATGAGACGTGACCTAGAAAAATGGTTTCTACCGGTGAAGTAGGACATTTAATGAAGGTAAAAGGTAGATGGAGAAAGGAAGGTAGAATAAGCAAAGGGTGGTGGAAATGGAGACTGCAAGGAGAAAAGGACAGAGGTCTAAAATACAAAATAGCTGCCTACCTTGGGGCCCTATTGCTATCTGCTGGTGGCTGCACAACTCCTCAGCAGCTCTAATGGCCCCAATTCCAGGCTCCTGTGTGATTGTGTTTCATCTCTTCTCCGTAATCGGTGGGTGTTAGCAATCTCAAGTATAAAACTAATGGGGCCTGGTTGGGAGGAATTAAATTACCTGTGTTTGGTTCTGTTATGTTGTGTTGCATGTTCAGCCGCTACCTGAGGGAAATCATGCAAAGTTTAAAACAAAATGAAATCTTCCTGCAAAAGAGATGAAAAGGGTCTGAATTGATTTGAGATTACATTTGAATTTGGTTTAAAAGGCCAGGTTCAAGTTTGAAGGCCAGTCAAAAGTCCTACACTGGTCAACTTGCACATCCTCTCCCCGTTGCACAATTGAAACCATCGTACCTTAATATTGAATTACAGCAGCCCCACCCATAATAATAAAGGCTCAAAATAAACTTCCAGTGGCCGGCTTAGCCACCTCAACACCTCAACAAACAAAATACATTCAGTTGTTCAACTGCTAACTCTCCATGGAAGACTGCTCGTTCAAGGCAATGTTTTTGAAAATATGAAACCACTACAACGTATCAAGTCCTGGGGAGGGGTGCTGGGAGGCTCTACAAAGGTTGCCTTCTCCACATGGGGTCTGGGTTTCCATCACAGCCTCCTCCTTGTTGCGTTCACTTCTTTCTCCACCCTAAGAAGGGTTAGGGACCGGCTGGTTCACGTTGGGTTTGGCAGTAAAATCTAACGGCTGTTTGAGTCACTTCTCGACTGTCTCCTGGCTCGCCACCAGGCCATCTTTCAAGCCTACAGATGAACATTTAGACACTTGGGTTTTAATGGTTTGTTGATTCAACAAGCATTTAAATTATTTGCTTTTAAAAAGAAAACCCACAAATTATTTTGTGACTGTTTCTAATGCTTAATATTCATAACTCCAGCTTCATCCATGTATTTTCGGTTTCTGATTTCAAAATTGAACAGCATTAACATACTAATATGATTGATGAAACGATGAGTTTGGCCCCGGTGTTTTGGATGGTTTGTGGATTCTCAACACTTAAGACTCACACCTTCTGCCCCTGCTCAGGTCAATGAGGCTTCATTTGCTCAGCCATCTCAGCTAACACAGACCTGTCCATCTCGACAAACCAACACCTGTGTTTTACAGATGATACATGATGAATAACCGCCTAATGAGCATAAAACTTCAAATGCTAGAGCCAGCTAAATAACAGTGCTCGATAAAGGCCCGGCTAACACAGTTTCCTTTGTTTGACACAGGTGGTTAAAAAGCTCACTGCAGTGTTCTCTGGTGTTTCAAATCTGTTGTGCCCATCTTTAAACACTAATCCACAAGTGACTTCATCTGTACGAATATCGGTTCTTGAGTTCCTTCGGGCATTCTCTAAATACCTTGAAAATGAGTTACTCATCACTAAAAACCAAAAAACCAAAAAGGAAATCACTCCTATCACTTGCCTATTCAACATTTATCACTTCCATTGACTACTGAATATTGGACCCTCTGTTTATTATGTTGCCACTTTCTGCTCCAATCCTCTGCCTCTAAGCGGGCGTTAATTAAACACCTGTAAAATGTAACATGGTCAATTCACAGTGCATTCCATAGTAAGACCGGTTCAATTCCCCTTCCAGAGGAGTTCCAGAGGAAAATACTTTGGCCCATTCAATTATGTTTGATTATGTGTCAGCAATGGTCATTTAAAACTGTGTGGCTCGGAACTCTCTGTGCCTTAGATGCGGTTTTGTGGGCACGGACCTCTTCACAGCATGTTACTTGGTGTTAGGGCGGCTCCTCTATCCACCAGCTGACTCATCTCCCTAGTGGGGTTGATCCCGTTTAGTGAGGACACACATGGTTTCTAGGCCAATGGTTGAATGCAACCCACATCTTCTACCTCTAAGCACGACTAGCAACACACTTCCACAGGTTGCAATCTTCACATTCCTGAAACCAAATTTCGTATTCTTCAACAATAACCATCCCAGCCGCACTGCCCGACAGGCTGCGGGGTGACTCCCGTCAACAGGTTGTTGACGGTGGCTTGTCATCGCTTCGCATTGTTTAATATTAGCCAGCCACCGTGGGGCCTACAATGTAAAAGGATCAAGACAGAAACCCCTGAGACTTAGGGTTCTTAAGTACTGGATGTTCGTGGCGAACTTCCCGGATGCTGTGGTTTAATCTGCAATATTCAAAATGTTGCCCTCACTATTGTAATGTCTACCTATAAAAATAAGCAAATGTTGTGTTTACTAATAATGGCTGGGTGAAGGTCTCTCATCGCTTTCTTTCTTTTCGCTTAAGGGCCGCAGATGGGCCATAAATTTCCCAGGTTAGAGGGCTGGAGTAGAGGGACATCACCAACAACATCTGGGGTCTGTTGTGTCCTGATCTAGAAAAATCGCTTATTTTCCGGTAGTTAGACAAAAACTGGGTGGTGTACAGCATTAATTAAGCCACGGTTAAAGTCCAAAAATGCCTGGACGGTTGTGTAAAACAGAAATTGAGGGACTGGACAACCATGCAGGGTTCCTGGCAAACAGACTGAAAAACTGAAAGAGGGTGAAAATCTAACAATTTTCTGGCTCAACATGGTCTCTCTCGCCCTCTCGGCGTTCTTGCTTTTAATGTGAGATGCCCACACATAATCTCCAGAGCAGCTTTGCATACTCGCTTGGTTGATGCTGTTGTTCTCGACATCAAAATAAACTCCTGATTTGTTCGGTGGCAGTCCTTTAACAGCCGCAGAAGAAAATGTTGTTCGACTCAAGCAAAGTGAAAACTTTTAAATTTCATGGTTCTTTCATCACTACCATAAGGTTTGCATTTCGCCGACAAAACTGTACTTCACTTTAAGTTGTCAAAATGAACAGGTGGGTTTCTTTCTCTGCTTTCTACTCTTTGGATTAAACTCTTACCGGGTCTTATTTAGCACCAACTTTTGAGTTTTGGTGCCAACCCAGGGATGGCGGGGCAGCCTGGTCTGAAAGAGCCTTAGTAATGGTAGGCTACTCAAGCCACCTGTATATGGTGCTTGCTTGCCTTCTTATTCTTTTTTTATTCTGCCTTTCTTTCTCAATACGCCTGCACATCCTGTGCCTGGGTGGCTGATCCACACTTTTCATTTGTGAAATAACATTACATTTCCCTCCTTTCTACATAAATCAGACAGCCATCCAAATTTGGGTTAGGTAAAAACAAAGGGACTATTTTTATGTTATTTTCCATCCTTTCAGTTGAATTGGTTTTCGCTTGAAAGGATTTATTACATTATTGGACTTAATCAAACCATATTTTAGGAATTTTGGTGACACATATCAAATTATTTTCTATGACAAAGTTTTTATTGGTCAATGACCAAAGGTGGGTTTGCTTGTGTAATGCGTTATATATAAACGGTTCCACATCGGTGCTAGCATCTGTTGGCAGAACGCCGTGGATTAACAGGTGTTTGAGTGTGGAGGTTTAGAATGTTCAATTGCCTTCCTGCCCGTGTTATCCTAACTTTTCATTGCTGCTGCAAGGTTCCAATGTTCACTTCTCAACAACCAAAAAGAACGGGTAGAAAAGGCATAGACAAATTGTAACGAATACATAAGCATTGGATCTGTTGGCTTGGTTACATTGCTTTCTTCTGCGACCCGCACAAGTGGTTAAATATTGTTGTGTTGTGTCTGTGCGTGTGGGTTTGGCCCATTTTGGGTTTGCCACGGCCCTGTACGTCAATTCAGGTTCTCTCCTGCTCCTGGTTGAGCCTGAAAATTACTAATCTTACCTCCGGTTTGTCTGAGTAAAGGGCAAAGACAAAATTGGGTGCTGGCTAACACTGCTGACAAAGTCTCACACTCCCCACGGCCCTTTTCGACATCTGGTCTTCTCCCTCAGTGGATGAATTCTGATCGATTCAGACTTCCTTCCGTTGTTGCTCTTTGAGGTGTGGGGACTTTGCATTCCTGTATAGGCTGCCATCCTCGTTTCATGTTTGTTCCTCCAAATCTAACTTAAACAGTCTCACTCAAGTACGTACACTTGCACCAATCACGGGGTGGGCGGTTCCTGCGGTGCCGCCGGTAGTCAAAACTTTTGTTTAACAGTATATTCCAGGGTTCTGCAGCAAACGGTGGGGATGCTTGAGGTCAGCTGGTGGTTGGGCGAACAGAGTTTGCCTTCCCCAGCTCTGGATTCCATATTCCCATCAGGAGTGGCGATTAAGGCGTTACAGAGCTGCGGTTGATGGTAAAGCATTGCTTCAAGTGACAATCCGCTAACCTGGTCTCAAACCTTCTCAGCTGATGCCAGTGTATATAGCTTAAAGCCCAGGCTCTTCTTTAACTCCATCCCTTTGACCATTTTGGTTTGCTTTCTACTTCCTTGGTCCTAATTATGACCATTATTAACTTGTTGGTGGCTAGGGTTTGGCGTGCCCACATGGCCTCCCCACCAGAATGCATTACCTGCAGCCAGTTAGGTAGACTGCCCATTCATCTCCGCATTTCTTCAGCTATGTTCAGTTTCTTTTTTGGTGGGCTAATCAAATGGTGCTTCATCCTTGCCTTTATTTCCCACAGGAATACACTGGGTAAACTATGCCTTGATCACAGAAATATGGGCAAGGATACATAAAATCATTGCAACCTTAGCAAAAGACAAAGTCCATGACCCATGTGGGTGTCAGGAGGTTCAGGGTCAAGCTGTTTCTGGGGTTGGTGACTTGCAACTGAACTGTTGGGTCCACAAGCAGTTTACTTGATATTAAATTAAGCAATAAATACATTGATTTTCAGGACATTTCTTTTCTGCTACTGATGCATAACCTCACCTGTTCTTTAGCTGTTGTTTGGGGTTCTACCTAGGGCAACCCAGTGAATTAGTCTTCACTTCGGCCAGATCTTGGGATGGTAATGGGTACAGTGTTAGCGGACCCCAGAACTCAGGTATGATCAGAGACTACCGATAATGATGCAGCTTTAAAATGAGACGCAGAGGTTGGTGGGAAGAGTGTAGAGATGCTGGTTTTGACAAACCAACTGGTGGGATGCTGTCGGCTGTATCCTCACGGCTCCAGCGGGTTTCTAGCGACTTAATCAATGACTGTTTGTTTGGTTGTTGTCAGCCACCAACAGTTGAAGATGATACTTTATCTGGACAATCATTATGTTCTTTTGGCACGGTGTTTCTGGCGTTCTGAGATTAAGGTCAGGTCAGAACCATTACAACAGGGTTCCTGCTCTGATTTAACACCACTTATTTCATACGCAATGTAAATAAAGTTATTGAAGGTTTGAAAATTTATTCCTCGATTAAGAAAAATCATGGGGACCCTAGTTGCTTTATTATCAACCTTTAATTTCTCATCAAGTTCCACCATTTCTTTCAAAAAGGGTTTTATAGTATTTTATAGTGTTTTTTTTTAATATCAAAACCAAGATTTGGTTCTGCTTTTCTTGGACATTCGCAATTTCTGGTTGTCTCTATATCAACATTTACTCAAGATGTTTGTTTTGTTTTAGCTTTCCCCAACAAGTAGGTTGCTATTCAATCAGCCAAGTTTGGCCATCTCCACCGTTGAGTCAATGGTACGGTTTCAGATTGCGTTGTGCGTTATTGGACCTCGGTTTAGCTAAATAAGATTTGATTTTCTATTTCATCAGCTGCTTGGGCGAAAATTGGATCTAATTATAATTCAAAGCGTTAGTAAGTTCCACACTGCTCAAACCTTCGACCTTAAACAACACATGTCCCCAACCATCATCTATCTCATCACACCCCTGTCGGTGAATTTGACTCTCAGCACTGGTGATAGACCTTTGTAGGCGCATAAGTCACCGACTCAGGTAGACGCCACGGGTTTCGTGCCCGCCTTTGTTGTTTCCCTCAAGCTTCGCATCACCTTTCTTAGCTCACAAGTGTAGCTGCTTGTGTCAGGAGCCCGCCACAGCTGTGAAGGACGCGCAGCATCTGGCCCACGAGATGTTTTGATGTTTCTCAGTGGTGTGGGACTTGAGTCTATGATGAACACCCGGCTGCAGATGGACACTTGCCATAGTGGAAATAAATAATTGTCTACCGTTGTAGGATGTGCTGACTAGATGGCTGCTTTATTGTGCCTCACCTCACCGCGCCTTGAGATGGCTATCATCTCACGCCCAGCTGACCTCGGCGTAAACAACCCAGGCCCAACAGAGGCAAACAACTTGGCACGCCTTTTTGTGATATTAAACATTCGTCACATGATCCTGACATTGAGCTTTTTCAGCTGTTTCTTACATAATTTATATTCCTCCAATTGCCCACGAAAAAATTTGATTCAGATTGTAAATCACCTCATCATCTAATTGATAACTCAAACTCTACCTTGTCACTGGCAAATGCCTGGAAAGTTGTGACGTTTCAGGTTCCTGTCATTTCCTGCCATTTCCTGAAGAACAGATCTCGTGGTTCTTAGATGACGCGAAAACAACACTTAGGTTCCGGACCTGTTAAATAAAACAAGGGTTGAAATTTTAACTTCTCTCTCATGTTTCTGGAGCATTGCTATACAACAGTATACCCCTCAGATGGTATTTCTTCGTGTAATGCCCCAAACTGTATGAGATCAAAAGGCATTTTCTGGGACTGGCTATGCCTGGTTGTTGTGTCTGGTGTGCTGAAACGCCCAGCAGCTACTGCATGGAGCAGACAGGGCACACTGGGCGGTTGGTTATGTGAGCTCCCTATGTCAAGGCCAACAAGCCCCGCTGCCTCAGCCATTAAACTGAAATCTCTGTTTCTCAGTCTCAGAAAAGGTTCAAATACTTAACAGAGGTTTAATAGAATGCTAGGACATGCCAAAGGCCGGAGACATAAGGTTACAGAAGCATAAAATACATAAATTTTATCATTTAGCATCAATAAAAAGATCTAATACTCAACACACAGTACAAAGGTCTACCATTTTAATTACCTGTCACATAGCTGGGGTAGTTGGTTTCATTTTGTCTCCAATGTTATGGTAAGACCTGTTAAGACAACCTGAAAACCTCTATCAATTACTCATTACACATGACTCATTGAAAAAGTTATAATATTGCTAATTACTGAGCAGCAAAAGTAACAGGTTACATCACTCATTCTTTTCATTACTCAGCTGTCAGCTCAGTCAAAGGCGCCTTTAAACAACTCCAAACCCTGCACTCCAACGTGTTGTATTTAACACATGTAGAGAAAAGACACTGCAGTTTAACAAGCAGGCAGCCCTTCAGTTTGGATGGATTTACTGACCATTCAGCAGCTAGCTTAGCCTCAGTGATTGCACACAGCTCACGAAATCCTGACCTCAGAAACGCGGTCACACACCCTCCAGCTCTAAAAAAAACCCGGTGTCTCCTCAATGTACACACACCTGTGGTTAACATTTGTCTCATCAGCTAACTGAGCAAGAACACACAAAACTCGACCAGACAACTTTCTAATTTCCTGGAGGATCTCTTTTGGTAGAGGCCACCAGAGGTCAAATAGCATGCACACAACTGAACTTAAACAAATCAAATTTGATATGGAGAAGAGAAAATCAAAAAAACAAGATGAGCCAATAAATCTATGCAATATTTCTCTTTTAGGTTTTCTGGCCAGTTTCACTCAGTGTGTATCTTTTTTTCCACTCTACATCTCACTACACCCACTGTCTGCCAAAGCACCTTTACAAACACTGTTTTCATTAAATGTTTTGCGTTCATTCGGCTTTTGGTGTGTTACATTTGACATTTAATTTCTCTGTGTTGATGTGTTTTTCACTTTATTATTGACTCTATAAACAGTATGTTTCAGGTTGTGCCTCAGTAATAAACTGAATTATTAGTCAATACCTCTGACATTTGAAAATCATGGTTGAGGTATCGTTGCTGATTGTAGTTTACAGATGCATGTGCGATGAATTACAGACATTTTAAATGCAAACACAGTCACAGCTGAGTGACTGGAGCATCTTTGCTGTCCTTTTGATTGCAAAACCAGAAGAATATTTGTAAGACTGCGGTGTCTATTTTCAAACAGCTGATCTGCCTCATGTTACTGCACAGTTTCACAAAGATCGAAATTTCTGCCTTTGTGCTTTGTGTCTTGACCCTACACTTTTGCACCTGGTCAGCACACAATTATGCTGAGTTATGATCCAAAGCATCTTGACTGTAGAGACAATAATAGTAATAGAGACACTGTGTGTCTGCAGTGTACGTCCCAGTTCCATGGGCTTTTGAAACATAAACAAACAGACAATACTGTGACTATGAGGACGATAAAATGAGAACACAGTCTTGTCTATCTTGTAATAAGAAGTCAACTGCAGCACTAACCCAGTCAGTTTGTAAAGATTCACAGTGATGACAAAATGTTAAAAAGGAAAAACAACATTACTCTTTCTGACAGAAATACAAAGGTAACATAATACCTAACATTAGTGTTTTCTTTGGAAGATGTTCATCAATGTGCTCTTTTATTTATTTCCACTTTTATTCATCATGTACTGAGGATCCTTTCTCTCTAATGACAATGACATGCAAAGTTTCAGTGGGGGGAAAATGTGGGAAATTTATGTCATTTAATTAGTGGAGATGGAACACTCTCCTCTACTGCAGTCCAATTTTCTCCTTTTATTCATCATAACCTGTGCACTGAGATGATTTCCCTTCAGTGACACTGCCATACATGTCACACACTAAAGTTTTAGTTTAGAGGGAAAAAGTGGCAAACTTATGCCATTTAATTAATGGGGATGGAACACTCTTCTCTACTGCAGTCCAATTTATTGAGTTAAGCTGATGAGGCACTTGAAAAAGAAAAAAAGAGTGCATAATGCTGTTTAAATATCCATGAGATTTCTAATTTATTTCCAAACAGAGGTACTTACACTGCACCTCCAGGTATTTCTGTGCTTGGAAGTCCTTGACTGCAGGGTGGTCTACGATGCAAACCACAGGTACTCCGTCATCCTCCTTACTCACGGTGAATGTCAGGCGGCTGGTTACTGTGTACATCTTGTCGTAGGTCAGCTCAACCTTGGGCTTGCCTGTTGGACACAAAGACAAGCAGACTTAAACAAAACAACGTGAGTGCAATTTAGATTTTAGGTAAAATATGAATGAGCCTTACACAGGCAGTACATAAACTTCACTTAACTCGTAGTCTGGCAAGACCCAGTGTGCACCTGCTTGGGTAAAAGGGTAAACTGCATAGCGAGGATTAATTAATCAGGATTAACCAACAAATGATTGTCTTGAAGACAATGGAAGAAAAAAGTTGCCTATGTTTCAGTCGACTTAAGTCTAAACCTTCACCTACAGTCACAAACTTTGTTGAGCAGTAATCCAAAGAATGAGACAGCAAAAACAAGATTTCTTCCCAAATTTTCTTAGTAGAATGTCTGACTTAAAGTTCTCCAAAGTTTATCTCATTAAACATTGCAAGTGTTTACTTCGCCTCTGCAAGCGATTCCAAAACAATGAATTGATTTTGATCTGAAATTTCACAGTTTTTTAGTGTAACTACTCCCTAACACTGAGAGGAGCCATATCTAGTCCTGCCTGGTAATGTAGTGAGATCCTTTCGGAGGAGCTGGATGATGTAGCCAGGGAGGTATCTTGTCTTCTTTGCTTAGCTTGCTGCAAACTCAACCCAGACCCCAAAATTTTGGTTTTCATTCAGTGAGATATAAACAGCAACCTAATTTGAGATTCTTGAGGTTTGAGGTTTGCCAACTGGAAAAACAAGGAGCCTGTTCTAAAAACATTACAGTTTACATCTAACTATCCATCCATCCATCATCTATAGGCACCTATCCTTCACAGGGTCACAGGGGTTTGGAGACTTGTCAGTCTTTGACAGGGTCAACACTTACAAACAGACAACCTTTCACACATAAGACAATTTATGGTCTCCTATTGACCTAACATGCATGTGTATGGACTATGTGAGAAAACTGGAGCACTCGGGGGTTACCTCTCTCCAGTCAATGAATTTGATCCCCACCCTCCTCCATGCAGTGAGGTGACAGTGTTTGTCATTGCACCACCAATCCTCCTTTACACCTGCAGTTCCTGAAATTGGATCTATATTGACTAATTTAAGAAGTTAAACCTTGGGAGTTAAATGATAAAAAGTTGCCATTTGGGTTAAAGTAAACATAGCACTGTTTGTTGTCCTAATCATTTAAATTACTTCTTATAGATTGCTGGTTGGTTGGTTTGCTTCCTGCTTCAGGGCTCAACTTATTTTCAGTGTGTGTTTTCTGTGATAAAGATATATGATGAAAACTAAGCTGCAGAGGTTTAGACTGGTTTTGCAAAGAAAATATGAATAAAGTCTAGATGCTTTTATTCAAAAAGCTTTTTGAAAATATAAGTTAATAATTTGAACTTCCTGACTTATGTTGATCTGGAAGTGCTTTGTGAACAACTTGTTCATGGGTCAGTCTTACAAAATAAAAATGATGGACTAAAGGCAGCTGGAAAAAAATGCTTTAGAAATATCAAGGCCTGACAGAGACAAGCATTGTCTGGGTGCAAGGAGAATGTCTTTCTTCCACTGACCCTACAAAATATGGAGAGTGGAAGTGAGAGTGTCCTTGAGAATGGTCAAAGAAGGTTAATCAGCTAAAAATTGCCTGCTGTCAGGGGCTACTGTGCGACTGTGAATCACTCATTAGGCTTTATGAAGCCAGATTTATTGTGTAGCCACCCTTTTACGCAGCACTGCCAGATCTGAAGCCTGCAAAGTTACCATCCTCTGATTAGTGGCTGCTCTGTAATATCACACAATATGTTCTTAAATACAATGAAGAGGATACCTCATCACAGTCATACAAAATAAGAGGGATAGCTGCAGACAGCTCTGCATAGCAGAGCTGCAAAGAGAGATTGATTATTTTTATCCCTTTGTCCTAGTTCCTAACAGTCTGTTGCACAAGTGTGTTTGCATCCCATCAATAAAACAAATACTGGAAGCAAAAAAAAATGAAGGAGTCTGCAAAGAGAAATGGAACAGTAGAAAATCTATCTTAATGTGAACAGTGTTGCATCCATCAGTTAATATTTTAGCTCTAAGATATAAACCAAGCACACATTCTACCCACTCATCTACTGTAGCTCAGCCACAGTGGTGATACCGTCACTGTGGTGACAGCTGTCTCTTTGGATGCTGGAGAAGCAAACGCGTGTGATGTGTCTGGTGTAAAGGAACAGGTTGTCATGAATAAATACCACTAGAGGCCTAAGCTGCATGCAAGGGCCTGAAACAGGAACCTGAAGGGGTCTGCTCAAATCAAAATGTCTTTTGAGATGCATGAAACAATAGTGAAGAGACATCTTTTTTCAAGTCTCGGGTTTCTGAATCTCCTGCTTTACACCTTAGGAACTCACTGTACAATAAAAATATGAAGTGTACAAAGGTAAGCACAAATAGATGTAAAAATATGTCTAATTACCATGCATATTAAATTAGTTGAGATAATTAATGAGCCACCATCTTAATTCATATTCATTCTGCCATTTGCCTTTACAAAAAAGGTGGTTCCTTAGCCTGTTGCTTGTTTTCTTCTTGCCTGGATTGAGATATTTTCACATGTCTACTGAGCAGCCACTAACCCACCACCCATTAGTGCTACTGTAGATGGAGATATAACAAATGAACCCTGCTGTGCACTGTACAGCACAAGTACTGACTGGTGCCCATTCTTTGAGAAAGGCAGAGGAGACAGAGTAGTTTCACAAGATGGACATCTGACAGTACTCCAGTTGTGCTGCATCAAATATTAATCTGTTGAAGTAGAGACTATGTCGCCCGAGGCAACACACTTCAAAACACTTGTGCCCATTGCTTTTCATGTGAACCCACACACCAGCGGCATCATACTGGGCTGATTCACACTGACGCATCAGGACACGCCCAGAGTCAATGAGCCAACACTCCATAAAGCGATTTAATCACATTCTCTCCCTGGGTTGGTACAGCCCAGCTACTGTACCTTCACTGCTTTTTCTGTGTGTATGGCTCACCCCTGGTGTGTACTATGGGCATCAAGTAATATAGGTCAAATCACATGATGCTATTTGACGGGGCCATTGTGTATTGCCCTTCAGGCCTTATGTGTGACTAGTTTTTCTGATCCTTGTTTTCTGATCTCCTTGCATATTTAGGTAGGCTTCCCTAGAGTAAGTACCAAAGAGGAATCTCCATGCGCCCAGAGGAAAAGGTGTGGCTGGAAACTTGGGGACACAGTGACTGCTTATAGGGATAGTCAGCAAACTACTCTAGTTGGTTGCTAGTGCAAATCACAATAGCTTTGCAATCTACCAGCCTGTTAGCAAGCTAGGTAGCTCGGTTTCTAGGGCAAGAAGAAGGCACAGTTTATTCAAGAGATGCATTTATGCCATCAACTCTTGTTGCATAATGGTCTGAAAACCATGGCTCTTTGGTGGAGTAGTTTATACTAGGGCAGAGCTGGTTATATAAAAGTAGAGCCGATAGGCTTCCCCTCTTTTGGATTTTCCATTCCTTTAAAGGCCAGAATTTTTTGGTCATTAACTCAAATGATGTACAACAAAATTCAGTTTAAGTTTAAGTCAGAAAGAAAGATTTGTATTCACATATATATATTGTTCCTGCTGGATATCTGGATCAATACATTCAATGCTTACTGATCATACTAGGGCCCTTGTTTAATTGTGCCTCATGATCTTTCTATAAAACTAGAAAGCAGGTTACAAATTATGAAACTTTAGCCCTTAAAAAGTGAAGTGAGTATTGATGATTAATTAGTGATCTGTTTGAAAACATCAAACTGTATGAAGCACTAAGAATATTCTCAGAGACTAACTTTGGGATGGTGCCAGTAGAGATGAATGTCATTGAAAGGCAATGGCAGGTCAACTGAAAGCTGAGGTGGCACTTTATACAGGTACCAACATACAGACTGAGTCCTGAGCCTCCTCTACATTTCATTTCTTCAGCTTATACCTCTTAACCACATTCTTGTGAAACAGGAAGGGAGTAATGTCTAGTTAAATAAAATATACGTCTCTCCACTTCTATTTCTTTGCCCAAAATATTCTTTTATCCATTTGTAGAGTCTTCCTGCTGGGGTAGAGCAGGGTAATTGAAATCACCCTGTGGTTGTCTAATAAGACTGGAGGCTAATGGCTGTTCTGGTTCCTGTCAGTCAGTGAAGTGCCCTACCTCCTGGCTTTTTCTTTTCTCTACCCATCTTACTTTCTTTCATCGTAACAGAACAGAAAGGGATGACCTGCACTACTATATCCTGCACTCCTTTTTTCACTTCTGTGTGAGCTTAAGAGCTGAAGATATCAATGTCAGGGCATATGTTAATAAATCACTAAAAAACAGGATAAGAGCAAATAAAAAGAGAAGGAGATAATAGTGAGATAATAGGTCTGCGCATATTAGGAGAGATGGTTGGATTTACATTGGCAAGCATGACAATTGCAACCTTTAAATGATATTTAAGAGATCCCGATTATCCCTTAAGGTAATTAAGTTAAATTCTGGGGATGTTTAATTAGAAATAAGTCTGCCAGGCAAGGAGCCACAGCTGAAGGCAATTTAAGTAATTCTGCCCTAGTGTCAGGACTCTGGCACCCTGAGCCATTCGTTTTCTTCCCATCTTTAATTTTCTTGCACCCTTTTGTCTTTCACATTTTCAGCATCAGCAGAGCAGTGCCAGGTTTCATTTTCACAGCACTGCTGCACTGTCAAGTAAACAAACTATGGAGTCATTTGACACAGTTTCTTACAGAGCTAGCATTAACATGACAGCTGAATAGCTTGACATGGTCAACAAACCTGATATTGTTGAAATAACAGCAGTAATGTCACTTGTGAAGAAATAGAAATGTAAAACATTAAAAGATGGATTTTTATAAGAGGGCTGCCATTATTTTAGACAGTTTCAGCCAGTAGCACCTTTCACCTGTGGCAAAAATGGATAAAAGCAAATAGCATGCTCCAAATACTGTGTTGTGACAGGTGAGCCATTAAGTACCTCTGACTACTGTGGCAAAAAAAAAATAAAAATTGCATCTATCAATTGTAGAACTTCAAAGAGTGCTGAGCCTATTCTGTAAATGGCAATCCATTCTCAACAAGTGTGAGACAACAGCATGGGTGTGGGGTTGAGGGGCATTTAGTGTTATATAAATATGTTTTTCTGCCATTTGATAAACAAGCAAATGAGCATAATTTGAAGGTTCAGTTGCAGAGATTGTGAATACTCAGTAAAGAAGAGAAATATTACTAAAAGCAGAAGAAGCACACTAAAAAGTCTAGAAAGCCCAAATAGTGGATCAGTATTTCACAGTGAGTAAGAGTTACAGCGGTTACGGGTTTCACTTCACTCATTTACAGCACCGCTATAATACACTATAAGGCAAAGTGTTTACATGAAGTTAAGTAACTGTGTTACTGTCAGCTTTCTGCATGAACAAATCTCAAACATCATTAAGTAATCTGTATAAAGGATTAGAGAAACCCAGTCAACACAGCCACATTTCTGCTGGAGAAACATCAGACGAGGAAAGTGGTGGTGATGTGTCAGGATGATAGGAAACATTACTGCATGTTGTGTTAGATCCTGGTGTCCAAAATATCTAAAGTTGGACTCAATCTGAAACTGATCATAAAAGAAGGATATTCACTCCAAGAAGTCTGAAATGAGTCAGTTTCTACAGCTGCACACAGCAGGTAACTGCTGCATTTAGAAGCATCAGTGAAATCAGTGACACAGCATTACCTTTGGCTATGTAATACTTACAGCCTAAGCATTGCCAATACTCGGCTGTATACTGTGGTCAGTAGAAATGCACAAAGATTTAACTGGATGTCAGTGGTCATTTTTTCTGACATTAACAGATAAGCCAAGTCCTGACCTTGGCACATTGGAACATTCTCAGATTTGAGCTGACCGCTAAGGGTTTAATGTGCTGCAGTGTAGAGGTGAAGCTGCTCAGGGCCTTCTACACAGCTTCTGATTAGGACCTTTGTTTCAAAGTCTTTACAAAGCTCGCTGTCGGGCTCTGAGGTGGAGCTGCCTGGCAGGAGGCCTGTTCACCCCTGAGCTCTGCTCAGACTTCTAAAGCTCAGCTACCTTTGATGAAGGCATGAAAGTTGTCACAGTGCCAACAGACGCTGGCCACCACTGCACATCCACATTGCTCTAATGGAAACTATTCAAAGATGCAGCAGAGCTAAATTTGAAAAGCAACAGCACTGATACAAGCACTAAATACAGCAAAGACAGCCAGCAAAGAAAGGTAAGAATCCAGCCCAAAAATGGTTCCTTTCTATACATGTGATAGAGGCTTAAAAGATGCATATGTGTATAAAAAAGGCAGAAATTAGCACACAACACTTAACAGGAGAATGAGCACACCTACAGAAACACATTTTATATAATGGAAACTGCAATAACAAAGCAATGAATTAAAGAATCTTTCTCACAGAATTTCCATTCCATGTCAAATTGCACAGCTTACAGAATAATTACTTCTACTGCCATATTGATTTTTTAGAGCTATTCTCCTGTTGCTTTGTTTGATAAACTTCATATGAAATGACAAGTACCCTGTGAAGTGCATAACAAGCCCACAACATAACTGCATTTAGTCATAGCAGATATATCCACACCACTGACGAGGCGGACTGCACTGTGAAAGCAGCCACCAGTGGGCTCAGTGCTTTGCCACTGTGACTTAGATATATCCAGCCACTTCATCTTGATTTCTGAAATGGTTGGGCTCTCTGAGCTTGTGGTGCTCACTGCTGTTGTGACTTGCTGCCCTTCAAGACACTTTCTCTTATTAGTGCTTGAGTGGTAAACACTATAGCTCACCTGGCCTCAACAAAAGTATTACTGTTGTCAGTTATTTCTAAATTCAGTCCCTATGAGATTAAAGGTCTACGGCAGGTTAAGTTATATTTGGATAACTTCTTCCCTATCTTGTTTTATTGACAAAAACTCTGGAGATTTTAGTCTTGATCGTGATCATTTTAGTATTTATTTGGATCCAGGTACATAGGAAGAGAGGTCAAAAGAGAGGATAATAATGTGATGGCTTGGAAAAAAGGCTCTGTGTGATTTTGTCTTCTATTTATCCATAAATTAAAATATATAAAAATTGAGTTTAATTTTCAATTTAATTTTTTTCATTTTAATCATGCAAAAAATAGGTCTTGAGGCTATGTGGTCTGACTCCACCTTAAATAAGCAGCTGATTCATGTTACAATCACAACTCATGATGAGGGAGTTAACAGGTGAATAACACTTTGGGTTCACTGTGACTTCTAAAGAGCATACAGAGGTGGGTATATGGGCAGGATCAACAAACAGAATATTTGAAAGCACACCCTCTTTTGTTTGCTCATAAGCTGTTATGTAGAATTTCTGCATGGTTCCATGTTTTGGCAAAGTGAGGGAAACAGTGGAGGCAGGGAGAGTTTTGTTTCCTTTTAGAGGCGACACATCTTGGCCCTTTTACTCTGGTTCATGGAACACAGTGTTTTTCGTGTCAAACAGAGGTATTCTTTGTACAGATAACAGATTGGAAAAGTACATGGATGTGTGAATATTGTGAAAGGAACAACCTCTGATTTTCTGCTTTATATGAGTGTCTTATTATGTAAAGAGATGTCCTGATTGATGACTGTGATTTTCTCTTTGTGTGTGGAGAAAACCTACCTGGGAGCTCCTTATCTCCCTTCATCCATCTGAGTGTGGCGGCGGGCTTGCTGCTCATGGCGGTGCAGGTCATCTCTGTCTCGTTGCCCTCACTCAGGACCTCATCCCGGGCCTCAATGATGGGGTTACCTGGAGGAACTGCAACAGGACACACACACCAAACTCCATAAACACAGAGGTATTATACTGTCGTAGTTCTCAACCCTTAGCTCCACACTTCTATTAAAATAAGCTTAGTGCTTATGGTAACACTGAAAAATCACCATCATCCAGGGCACGTTGATGACTGTGATGCATCTTGTTCAAATCACTTATTGCAATTTATTATTAATTACATGTACAAAAATGCATGCCTATATTTAATGAATATAAACACATCCAACAACATCATGTTAAGTATGACCTGTGTATATATTTATCAGCTAGTATAATAAGAAAAAGTTACATTCAGCACACAGCAAGTTCTGTTACAGTTGAAAATTACAAAGTCAAAGACAATTAGCTCTGAATAATCTCTGATTGTGTATCTTTAAAAGAAAAAAATGATGATTGACTAGTTATTAGCTGATGTCTGAATGACCTGTTATTAATTTTGGATCTGCTCATACACTCACTAGTCTTCCCATTTATTAAGGCATTATGTCCTAACCGATAATGATAGTAAGAATAAAACACCTAATTCGTGTATTTTGTGATCACCTCCTTAATTGTGGGCTTTGAGTTTAAATGTTTAAACATTTAAAAGAGGGTAACGCTGCTCTTTAACAAGCTCGTCAGCACAGAAATGTTGATGACAGCTGACCTTCTTAGTCATTCAGAATGTCAATGGACAAATACCACTTTCATCATGTGATGACACACTCTGAGCTGAGTTTAATTCTGTTCATTTTCTAACAATGAAACCTGATTAACACTTAATTAAAAGAGCTATAAACTGCAGGACATAAATCAAACTTTAACTCTCACACCAGCAAGTGAATGCATACATACATAAATATAGGCCTGGGATGTGACTCAGTACTATTGTACATCCTATTTCACATCATGACAATGTGATCATCAGTTTTCTTGTTTTGTAAATTAAATGTTTCAAACAACTCTCTATTCCAAACTAAAAATAACAGTTCTCCCTTTTTAAAAAGACAGTGCCTCTGAGTTTTCGTGGATATTGATGTCTGCCTGTATCAAAAAGCACTTCAAACAATCTCAATTAGAGGCCAGGGAGAACTCCTATAGTTTCCAAGGTTTTTGTTTTTTTTAAGGTTTTTGTTGTTTTGTGTGAAGAATTCTGTACAATGTATTGTACACCCACAAACACACACACACACAAACATACATACACCACGTGTATAAAGGCAACTGAAAAACTGAGAAAGACAGCATTGGAAAACTTCACACACCCACACAAATACAGTTTATGACACATGTGTCTTTTCAGTAGAACACACATGCAGCTTCACTGTAGCTGATGTCAGAGTTGCTTGCAGTTTTCCTAGTGAGCTGTCGACCATGCTGTTCGACATGTGAATGTATGCCTGTCTTCCACAGTCTAAATGTTGATTAATAGGCTTCTTCTCCCTGCTACCAATAACACTGAATGTTTGTGTGTGCATGATTGTGTGTGTGTTTTTGCTGTTGTACTTAGCACAGTGATGTCAGCGTAGGCTTCCTGCGGGGGGTCTGTGTAGAGCTGGCAAACATATCGACCCTCGTCTGACAGCGAGACATTAGACAGCGACACCCGCAGCTCATTGTCTGAGAAGTTCACCAGCTGAAAGCGAGCGTCTTTCAGTGCTGAAGGAGAAAAACACATAGACACAAAACAATATCATACCAAATATCCACACATTTAGGAGGTATATATGGTATATATGAAGATAGCGATGCTTAATTTTGTCTGGAAAATCAAATGGTTACATACATAGTGATCCATAGTTTCTGTAAATAATAGTGACTCTGTACTCTAACAGAGGGATGTCATCAAATTGTTTTGTTTGACCAACCCTCAAAAAATTAGAAGATATTCACTTTACTATCACCCAACACAAAACAACAAATCCTCACAATCAAGAAGGCTGAAGTAGGAAATGTTTGGTGTTTTTTCTCCAATATGATTTAAGGTAATTATATGATCAAAATAATATTTGTAGTCTTCTGTTGATTGACTTGTAAATGAATCAAATACCCACTAGTCAAAAACATGAACATACTAGTCATCCAAATTCTACATAGACCATTTAGTGTTTTACCACAGTACAGCTGTTCATTAAGCTGCAAAATAATAATAATAATAATAATAAAAATAAAAACCTTTAGGAATGTATAAACAGGGACCATCTAAGAAGCAATTTTGTTACTTTAAACAAATAGTATAATTTTTTTTTATTAATCAGATGGTTCTTTGAGTTATTATGGTTTCAAAGAATCAGTAGCTCAAATCCCAGAGCCATAAAGCAATCCAAGCTTTCTTCTGGGTGTAGGAGGTGTTGTGCAAAAATAAATATTTAATATTTTTTTAAAGATTTTATGGACAAATACGCCGCTAGTCATTTTTGTTTCAAGTACATCACAACTTCAAGCGTGCTTCAAAGAGCCTTGCAGAAAGAAAACATACTTCCATCTAATTAGTCAACAATCAGTCATAGAGCAAAGAGATATATGAAGCAACACAAGCCATTACAGCACAAGACCATTCACAATTCTTCATGTTTGAACAAAGAAAAAAAGTGGTTTGATACAGACATAGAGTACATGCTAACAACATGGTTTGTATTAACTGAAGCCTCAACCTTGGCTGTCCTTTAGTTGGCCTACAGAGGAACTGAGGAAAAATCCATAAATCCCATCTCTTCCTCATCTGTAGCTACTTTCATCTTGTCTAACCGTGTTTGCCCACCTACCAAAGCACACTCTATCAGCTCTAATGTAGAATGACAACATGTGGTTAAGATGAAAGCCTACCCGTCTTCATCCCCCTTCGATATGCTGATAAATTCTGCTCTGACTGACAGCAACTCCAGGCTCTTCGCACTCTGCACTCTCTTCATATAGATCTGTGTACTCATTCTCTGGCTCTACTTTTCTTTTTTTATAATGCTTATAGCATTAAACATGGAGACTTCTGACACTGAACACCTCAAAACAAACATAAACAGATGGGATAACCACCAGGCTACACTGTGATTTCACAAGGATTTCACAGGTGATGAACAGAAAGTAGATGATGCTGCTGTATGGCCATGCAGTACCTGTCTTTAATGTTAAGAGATAGACATGGTCTGAGTGATTGACTCAGAGGAAAAAAGAGAGAGGAGATACTGCCAGCAAGAGGCAAGAATACTAATGACCTCGATTGATTTTGTGCATCATTAAACAAGAACATCAGACACATTTTAAGTGATACCATAAGGCTGACTGGAAATGAAGCCTTTTGTCATCACATTAAGGAAAGATATGTGGAAAGAAATCTGCATCCAAATATTCTATCTAAACATACATCAGTGCTCTTTTTAGCATTAACATTAACAAGAAAAAAAAATAGTGCAGCTATTGGTTTCTTTTGTCTGAACACAATGAAGCCCTTATTGTGGCACATGAATAATATGCCCCTAATTAGTGTAGCTCATTCAAAAGACTTGTTAGGCCTCATTAAAATGAGAGGTCAGCCTCTAATCCTAATGATTTAATTGAATTAAATGTTCCTAGATTTGAACATACTGATACTGCAGTATACAGATGCACTGAAGAAAGAATTCAGTCTGTTTTCAGAGGCAGAGCTGCTAAAAATGGAGAAATATTCTCTGGGCATCTTGGTAAATAGCATTCAATGGCTTAAGGGCAGTGGAAGCAATGTGAGCTGTAAATAGTATAATGGATATGATGGTTTTTCTGTTATTAAAGGGTGAAAAAAAACTCAGTTCCAGTAAGGATTTGTGTTGAATTATTTATAAATTTAAGTATTTATAATGCTGTACTGTTTCAATTAGGTCTCCGCTGAAAACAGGGATAGACGTGACATCATTAAGGGTCTGTGCTGCTGTAAAATACACTGATTTTGAGGAGCAGATTGTAACCTGGACATGGCCTGGTTTGCTGTCGGGGAGATGTCATAAAAGATGGTATCATCAGCATAGAAGTGGACATTACAGTACTGAATTCTACCAGAAAGGGTTTGGAACAGATTTGGTAGAAATGAATAATCCACATCATTTTACCTCTTCCCTAGAGCAACCTGAAAATATCCTGTTATGTTCCAGTGTGTTTCATCTTTCTCTTGTAAATATTCCCAAAGATGTGGGATAGGTTTGGGGCCTGATAATTCCACAGGGAATGTGAGCCAACACAACTTTAAATTCAAGGAAATGGTTTGGATACAAACTCTCCTACTATGTAGAGTAGAACTGCCTTTACTTTTGCTCTGTATCTTTGATAGAACATGCTTTTCCGTCTCATACATATCAGCATGATACAATGCTCTGCTGATGATATGATCACTTCAGGAAAATGTCTTGGTTTGTAAAAATCTCTTCAACTAGCATAATACTACCCCTTGAAAAATATAATTTTAGCTGCAACACTGTTTTAGCAGAGAGTGGAACATTTTAGCCCTGAAGTGCTTCATTTAGCTCCTTACACTTTGATTTGAACAATGGGGGAAAGAAATCATGTTCCTGTAAGTCATTTTTCATTCAGTTGTGAGTGATGGACTGTAACTAACCTGCTCATGTCATTTTCAGTCAACACAGAAGCTAAGGTAACTGCTTCTAGGAGCATTTAGCATGATGTTTTTTGCATCAGTTGAAAAAATGTGCTGATTTAAGATGTCATATGTTTATGTTTGAGTGACAAAGCTCTCTAGCCACCAGAGCCAGGCAACATTATCAGTGAGCAACAAAAAATCTGCCTAGGGAGGAGGTTGGTGGTAGATGAATGGGCCAGCAAAACATCTGACTTAATCACGCTTCTATGTGACGGTCAACTCCTAAACAGATTTATTTTTCAACAGTGACTTGTGACACTTTTAGAAGGCACAGACAAATAATCAGATCAAAAAACACTCGTCTTTCCAGAGGGCATGAACAGACAACATATCATGTTGTTTAATTTTGGGGACTTCCTGACCTGTACAGAGGCATCATTCTTACCCACACTTGATGCCTTTTTCTTTGTGGCTAAAATCTCCCAATCCTGGTTACAAAGTTCTGATTGGTCAGTCCTACCAAGCAGTGGAAACAGCTGTTAATGAGCACAACACCAAACTGTTGGTGGTGATTCAGAACCCAGGAGTCAGACAACAAATATTTAATGAGAAAATACCAAAAATCATCAAATGTGCTGCAGAGCTACACCAAAAATATCTTATATCTACACCTGGGTCCAGAACTGCACAAACAATTATTAACTTTTTGCCAATGGCTTAACCCTGAATTAAATTTTATAGAGATATGCTGCAGAATCTTTTATATATCTTGCTGTTTTTAACTAACAGAAAAACACATGGGACATTAGTATAAGCATTTTGACTAGGGAAAAAATACACACAGGCCTATACTCCTGTAGTAAATATCAGGTCTTAGTTGGTAAAGACCCAAACAACTCATACTGTGAGCTGAGGAACATCCACTAATGTTTGAACGAAATATGTGGTGTCAACAATTTGAGAAATCCTTGCCAATCAGATATAATCCATTTCACAAAAGCATTTCTTGAAGATCTCATAATCCTCTTATGTGTCACTTCAAAATAAGGCATTGTGGTATAAGCATGAGCTGAATAAATAACAATTTTTAATACATGTTGAAGAGAAACACTGAAGCACTGTGGCACTGTGGCAAGGACACAGTTCCCCACGCTCAAGGTTTAGGACAACAATACTGTAGGCTCAAAGAGATACAAGGACAGATGATGGAGAGTGGCCTGCTCAACACAGCAGGGTTGAACATAGTGGTGCAGTACATTTCAGAAAAAAAAAAATGTTGCAGCCCTGGCAAAGAGAAGGTGAGCTGGGCAGCACTGCAGACAGTTATTTTATTGTTATGTCACAGGACACTGGAATACATATTTCACTCCTTCCTCTTTGTGTACTCTGGACAAAAAAAGAGGGTGACCTTTACCTTCACGCTCTTTTTGCCCTGTTCTTCTTCTCTTGTTCTGTCATATCTGACACCATGAGGAGGACATCACAGATGCCTGACAAAGGTAATTGATAGTCAGGTCTTTGGATAAGACAAGTCTGTCCAACTCTGAAAGGCTGTAAATTATCAGATCTGTCGGTTTTTAAAGCTGATGGTGATGAAGCTAATTTAAAAGCAGTGATAAGATAGTAACAGTAGAGCTGTTCATGAAGTACAGCCAAGGAGACTCTGTGAGCTAGCTGACACAGTGAAAGTCCAACTTTTGCTTTCAAGGTACTGAGTGCGGTGTCATACTGAAAACTGCCATTAAACAGTATGCTAGCTTTCTGTATGTGGTGAGCACTCTATGCATTTATGTTTACACTACCGTGAATGTGCTCCATTCTCCAATCTAAATAGAGGAAAACTAGTAAAAGGACCAGGAGAGGAAAAAAAGGTCAGTGTCAATGTTGAGTGTTGAAGCAGTAAATAGTATGGCAATAGTGCAGTGAACACTAAATGTGTGGATTAAAGACAGGTATCTTCCTTTAAGAGTTACAGTCTATTTGTTGTGAAATTCCATCTTTGTGTTCCTACAGTGTTTCCTTGCTAAACAACAGTTGGAGGGATTCATTCTGTCAGCTGTATTTGTGTGTACATTTCTGCACACACTGTGTATTGTGGATTTTTGTCTCTCATCTTTTACAGCGTTGGCCCTCTACTATGGTAATGTGCCATGGATGGTACGGGGGTGGGGGCGTGGGGGGGTGATTACAGCCAGCAGTAACTCTTTCCATGTATCAAGATAGACTTGAGAAAATAAAAGTCTATTCTTTAATGTTTACTCTAGACCCTATAGTCCTAGAATTATGGCCCATCTCATATTACCAGTCAGCACTTACAATTTTAAATACTAAATGGACCGTGTATAGATAGCACTCTTCAATCTGAGAAGGACAAAGTGCTTTCAAATGCCTCTCGTTCACCCACGCACACACACTGTGATAGTTGCAGAGCAGCCATGCAGTGCACTGCCCGCTCATTGGGTACAGTTTGAGGTTCAGTATCTTTCTCAAGGACACTTTGATATGTCGACAGGAGGATATAGGAATCATAATGAATGAAATGTTTGACCAAATGACCAGTGGTGTAATTTGTCTGGTAAGGACACTAGTGATCTCATTTTAGCAGGCTTAACTTCAAGCATTTGGTGCAAGCATCTGCTAAGCATTTGTGTTGGTCTCTGCCGTATAAAAAATAACAGCATTCAACAGTTGACTGATGTTTATTCATCCATTTCTTGATTACTATTTGAAGCATTTGATCAGTTTTTCCATTGCAATATGATAGAAATTTGCTTGCCCCTTCACCAGAATGAACTGCACTCACAGGTAACTCACAGGTTCTCTCTTACTTTCTCAGTTTTTGCAAGAGATGGTCACCTTGAGTGGGGAAAAATACATATTTCATGTTTTGAAGTTATCACAAAATAGCCAAAAATTACATTCAAATGCAGGGAAAATCCGAAAAGGCAGGTTATGTGTCTCAAAACATTCTGTGAAAACACAAGATATCATTCATCACACTGCCGTCCATGATCTCTGCACTGAAATCTAGTTGACAGTAAGGGTAAAATTAGACCGGCTGGCTGAGACTTGTGGTGAAAATAAACTTTGAAACAAAACATAAGAGAACTGGCATCAATACATCTTTTAATGGCCTTTTCTCCCCCTTTTCACCTCTGGTGACTGCATGATTTTAATTAATCTCCCTTTTTCTTTTCCCTCTCTTGATTCATCTTCATTCTCTCTCTGCATTTCATTTAAATAGCTTTTTTTCCCCCTCCAACCTCAGCCAAGGATGACTCCCATACAGAGAGAGCAGGAGATGATGAGTGCGCCTCGCCTAAGTGGCTGCAATCAATTGTGATTAGTGGCTGCCGCTACTTTTTGAGAGGAGCACATCAAAGTTTTATTATTGGGTGTCAGAGTGGGTAAGATGGGGTGGGGCGGGGGTAATTACACTCTTACAACCAACCTCCTCCCCACTCTAGGTGAAGTCCAGGCTTCCAAATCACTGTCTAGTCACCACCTAAATGCAAAATATGGGAGCTTTTGGCATTGCTTCAATAATTATTAAGACTCACAGAGGTCTTTCTGTCTCTGACTCAGTTGATCAGACTCAAAAATCTACCTGTTGTCATATTCCATTTAGTATTATTTATATTTTTCACTGATGTGCATTGCTTTTTTTTCATACTCATTATTCTTTCTGTTTCTACAGAAGCTCAACCTCTGGCACAACTTTTTCATTGAAACATTTATTGAGCATAATGTTGATATTTCTCACTGTGCATGTTTATATCATTACTACATCCTTATTCATATTCCATTTGTTTAAGATGCATCCTTACTATTCATCCATACTATACTATATTTTTTATTTGATGTTCCTTATGCAGATCACTTTAAACTTTTAACACCTGACTTCAGATGTTGGGTATCATATATTTAGTGATATTAGTGATATTATTTAGTGATAGCTCTCTGGTTTATGAGACTAGTTTTTCAGGAAAGTGTGCAAAAATGAGTGTGAATGTTGGATTTACATTCATCAGATGGCCAGAGGCAATGCATATGTCTGCTGGATGTCTCAACAGAAGACAGCTTGGCAGCATATTAACTCTTTCAACATAATAAGATGACAATGTATCACAGCTTGATAGCTGTGAGTTGGTTCTAACCTGAAGTGGCCAAAATCATTTAACTCAGCTGTAAATCTAGCAAAATGCTACTCATATTTAAAGACAGGTTCACAATATGAATATGAAGAGCTGCCTGAAAACTCAAAGCCAAGAGTGAGTTGAAATACTTGTCTTTCTCAGCCAGCCTGTTCCCATCTGGACTTCCTCCTTCTGTTTCTACTTGACATTAACACTCTAGACCCCTTTCAAGTGTGAACATGATTTAACTTCTTCTTCTTGTAACATCCTGTTACAGATCTCAGTCAAATACAAAAGCAGATTATTTCTGACTCAGAAAGATGGTTGTTGACTGCATGGCCAGTGTGTGGTATTTTGACCTGGGTGTGCGTGCGTGTGTGTGAGTGTGCGTTTGTGTGTGTATATATATGTGTATAGTTTTACATTTTTTTCTTATTAAGTTGTTTTCACAGAAAGCCTTTAACCCTGAACCTTGTTGCCCTTCAGTAGACAGATCACACACTGCTTAAGACGCTGCTACTCTTCCCCTCCTCCACAGGAGAAAAAGCAGTGTTTGTGTAAGTGCTATTCTTAGTCTTTTTATACATGTGACTGTGTAGGTGTGCATTTGAAGAAGACACTTTCTTTGCTTTATAGTGAACAATGTCAGAAGTATGTCCCTATGCCCTTATGTGCATGATAAGAATGTGGTAAAAGATAAGGAGGACAAGGCTGCCACGGCGTATATGTACATTAAACCACTGACAAAACCAAGCATATTGAGTAAACTGTCGTATCTTGTTAAACAAAAGAGATCTAAGATCCCTAGTGGAAAGGCTGCAGTAATGATAGGGAGTGTGCATCTGTTCATCAACCTTTCATGCTACAAGGCCAAACAATTATGGACATGTGAAGTGTTAAAGGCTGGATTTAGTTAGCCAAAGAAATAGTGGACAACCTGGGAGAATTTTAAATATCAGCTTATGCTGAAAGGTTGATCTATAGAAATCCAATAATGCTAAGAACAAATTTAACAATATTTAGGACATTATTTTAAAGCATATGTCTCTATGCATGTGACAGTCAGAACTCAGTGAGTGTGCTATGTCAAATATATCAATGCACTTCCTGTTTATAATGTTGGCTAATTGATAACATCGATGTAATGCAAAAACGCTAAAACAGTTAAATTCATAATGGTCATAATATGAGCTGTTGAAAGATGAACTGCGTCGTAAAACTGGGTGGGTAAATGAAAGTAATATATTTACCCTGAAACATATGGCAGTTTGAGTTACAGCCTACCAGCTGGGTGTTTACTACCTCTGCCACTGAATGTGCACAACAGTATTCACATATTAAACAGGTGATTTTGCCATTGAAACATCACCATCTGTGCACACAGGTTTCTAACAATAGTCAGAACAACAGTCTTACTAAAGCATCATATGTTTGTCTCTTCACAGAAGTTAACTGCTTTAGTTTAGTGCCAGGTGAAAATGTCAACACAGCCCTCTTATACTACTTTTCTAGTGGAACATCTGTGGACAAGGATTATATATTGTTTATGTAAGGCAGTGTAGGAGACTGCTGGTCATTAAAGGTGCATCAAACAGCAACACAGCAAGACCTTGAAGGAGCACTGCCCCGACTTTACACACATCAGTTTACCCATTGTCCTTTAGTGTATTCTGTGGCTCTGGAGGAGCTTTGTCAAGTCTGGTAAATTAGCCCCCGATTATTCCATATTGGAAACTAAACAAGAGGTAAGTAGAATAAAATGCATTCCACACATCCATCTCATGAATCTCAAGGGCATAACAACTCTGAATAAAATAGCTTGTAGACTGCATTAGAACTGCTGCCGGTGGACTTGAAGTGTAACAGAAGGATGACCAATAGTTGGGCTACTCTGTACACGTAACTGCAGCCAGTTTCAAAGCACTTCTTCCTCTCTGTCTCTTTACCCTCTCCTGCTCTCCATCTCACACTCACATAATCCACCACTGTGAATTCAGACGGAGATGGCAGATGTGATATTTTGAAGGGGGCAATGCTGTTTGGAGGCTGCCTGGTGGAGGCCATGTCATAATGAAGCAGTGCAGCTGCAGCGAAGATGCCTGGGAGGGATCACACAAGATCAAGGAGTCCTCCGTCAAAGAAGAACACCTTGCCCTTGACAGCCAGCTTGTGGGAGTCAGCTCACCGCAGCTCAACACAACTGCAGATAAATACCAAGATAAATACCAAGCCCTCATGCAGTAGCATGCCCTTGTACGTATAGCATGTAGAAGGTGTGTTTGTGGGGCGGTGAACATGACTGAAAAGAGGGCGGTGAGTGTGAATGAGTTCCTGACACTCACTTCACAGGATGCTGGGGAGTCTCTGAGGTATGTGTTTGTGCACATACTTGGTCAAAACACATAAAAAATGTGCTGTAAGAGTGTTGAAAGGAGTTGTGTTAAAAGACGATATTAAATTAAACACTGGAGGACATCGTAGAATGGGCACACTTTTACTATACCTCTACCTGATTATTGTAAGGTTTTAAAAATAGATTTTTTTTGAGTTGTGCCCATCCCACATTTGTGTAAAGCAGACTTCAAAATAATCTCATAGATACAAAAGTATTCACATGCCATTAGCTTAAATTCTCATGGCTAACATGTTAGCAAATAACTGCCTACATCCACATCCAGGAGAGAAGGTGCAACATTAGCATTATTTCAAGCTGTGTGTCTGATAAAAGTCCAATACTGAGTTTCTTTTTTTCTTCCAACGGCAGAGAGAAATATTTGCCTATATATTGTTCTATGTTCACCAGACGCCGCAGTGTGTGGTGTTGCGTGTGCTGTAAAAACCCTGCCTGCATACTGTATTTTTTAAAAATGAAGTTTTCCATCTTAAGGAACTCATCTGACAAAGTGGTCTACCCAACCACTTTCTCAGATGGTGCTCTCACTCAGTGCATCATGTTGAGGGCATTATGATAATTTCAGATACTGCACTCTCCTGTGCATGGCAACATCCCTGTAATAATTCCCATCACATCTGATCTCCATGGTTAACTACTGAGACTCTGATGTGGGGTGTAACAATTTCATTAAAATTTGGAATAAAAACAGAGCATTGCTTTCTCTGCTCAAACTCTCTCCCTCTGCTTTCCCATTAGATGTTGTAGAATGCATCTGTGTGTTTAGTGCCAGTGTGTGGGAGCAGGGTTAGATACACATGCTCAAACACACACACACATACGCATGAGCTTGGTGTGGGTCAGGCTGAGAGAGCAGTGAGAGGAACAGTAGCAAAAATAAACTGCACATCAGTGGTGAAGCCACTGATTCTGTGTTAGAGGTAAATTAGAATGAAGCCATGTTCAGTAATGATTGTTGTCTGACATGTTTCCTTCCTTTGATTAACCAGCCAAGACAACAAGCACTGTTGGAGTTTGATAGATTGATTGCAGTGTTTCTAGAAGTGATTAAACTCAGAAAGAATTTAATTTACCACAAGTTTAAACACAAAAACTAAAACTCCTCCCTGCTCTACAACCTAAGACATCCAGTAGTCGTGTCACATTAAACATTGCTGTAAGATGGCTCAAATAAAGCATCAAACATGCCCAAACCAGTCTCTGACAAAGTGTGATTATGTCCTGCTATTTGCTTTGCCAAATACATTTTGGAGGAATCATAATTGCAGCCAGGATTAAGTTCACTGGCAACTTTTTTTTTGTCTAATCCAGGAAGTGTGACAAACTTACTCCTTACCTTTCTCTGACATTAGAAACAGTGGTTTGTGCCTGGTGTGACGCAGGTTGTTCAGGTCTGTTAAGGTCTGTTAAGGTTAGGGAACGGTCATGGTTTTGATTAAATAGTAAAAAAGGTGGAGTGAGGACCACAGTCTTTCCCTAACCTTAATCAACCAGCCAAGTGTTTTAAGCTGCCTAAACATAACCATAAAAACCTACACCATGCTGTAGTTGTGAGGAGTGGAATTGGTTTCTATTGTGTTGCTCATGTAAACCACTCTTGTGTAAGAACATGTTTGGGAGACAGGGTTGAAAACTTTACAAAACTGCCGAGAAGCAATATAAACTGTACACTAAAAATAAGTATATGCTTTTTAAAAACAAATTTTGAACTTTCAATATATATGGTAATTTCTATAATTACAGAGGCTCCATGAAATGGTGCAAGAAAGCAAACATTCTACACAAAAAGGGCTTTTAAAAAACATAATTAAATAAACAAAACTCAAATGAACAGATTATTTCTAGCAGTGCCTGCAGCAAATGTTTGTGTAACTTGGAGTGTCTGCTTATAAATAGCTGCAAATTCTGGTGGACAAAACTGGCTTTACAAAATACAAACATACAACACAGACACTTTTATTTTGTGTATGTTATCATAAACAAACCACAATATAGCAGCACAGTCAGAGCTGGAAATCCTCCACTAAGATTTTTTTTTTGGCATTGTTGAAATTTGCTTTGCACTCATTAAGCTCAGCAATGAGATAAAGGCGTTTTGTGCAGCACACAGCAGCAGTGGTAGCACAAAAGCCACTTACATGCTCGCTGCAAGCATGTAACACCCTACAAAGCTCTTCACACCCCATCCTTACATAATGTGTCACAAATCCACTGTTCCACCAAGCGTCAGTGGGAGAGGTATAGTGTGTGTTTGTGTGAGTGTGTGGTGGGGGTGGGGTTATGGGAGTAGAGCTGTGAAATTAATGTTAAATGCAATGTTATTTTATTTATAGTCAGACTAATTTGCAGGGCTTTGGGGGTGGTAAGATCGGTCAGTCCACTACTTTGGTCCAGACGGAAATATCACACCAACTATCAGATGGATTGGTATTAAATTTGATGTTCACAAGATAATTTGTAGTAACTTTGTCGACCTCATGACCCTTTAGTTTGTGCTTTGTAGTTTGAGTTCAGAAAATGTGTGAAATGGTGCTCTATTTTTTGAGGATATTAAGTCTTTCATTAGTATTATATATAACTGCCTGAGTGGTATCCCATCTAGATCTCTTGGCTCTGTGTGTTTCTGTGACACTTTAAAGCAAGGCAATTTATTAGCAATTCAGTCAGATGCATTATCTTACATTTGAATGAATCTCAAAGGGCGTTTCTGCTATCACCAGCTTTAGCTTTGGTCTATTATGGATTACATGGTTGAATAATGCAATGTCAGACTGGAAAGGAGGATATTGGCACTGAAAAAGAATCTTCATTACAACTTTACAGCAACAAAAACTGGCAGATTTTAGAGTAAGGCTTCTAGAGGTTGATATTTATGTAGCTTATGTAAGAAAGGGACTCTCTGAAGGTGCTTGACGTGTATTATTAGTTATAGCAGAGTCAGGGAGAAAGTCATTTGTTATTTCGCTCTCTCCAAGTCTCAAGTCCTTTATGTCAGGGTGTGAGTTACATAAGCATACTTCTGCCACAATGAGAAAAGATGTGCTCATAATTATACATAATAAATAATCATCTTCATTTCAGTTTTAAAAGTTTTGAAAAAAGTGTTCATATTTCCTACTAGAATAAAATCTTTATAATCACATCTGTTTCCTTACTGTAGCAAAAAAAAAAAACTCTCCTGTTAAAATGATGTACTGGTATTCCTGTAAATGATGGAACCCCAATATGTTTAAGTGGGCACTGAAAAGTTTTTCAAAAAATACATCAAACTGTTTAGATCTTGCACAGGCTTGATGCTGAGCCAGTGTGGAAACATTCGATCATCTCTGAAATGGCTCTATTGCTGTTAGGATTCATTTACTCCTCTCTGGATTATAAATTCGAAAAAAATTGCACCTGTTTATTTTCAGTTCATGACAAAATGCCTCACTGTTGTCTCATGATGCATTGTTATGTGCCACCCACCAGAGCTCTATAAAACCATTCACTGTTCAGTAACACTCATAAACACATAAAAAGGCACACAAAACATCAATAATAGAACAATACAAATTTGTGAGCACCTCTGTAGTGACTCAACAAAAAGAATAAATCTTTAACAGGTGAAAACTGTTTAAAAAAAAAAAAAAAGATGGAACACACATAAAACACTGTGTTGATTTTTCCAGTTGTGACCATTATATGTACCTCCTGCACACAGGTGCTATGAGCTGCAGTGTTTTTTCTTTAGACTATGATTGGGTATTTTTTTTAGCTATCTTTATAGCAACACATATGTAACCTGCTAGGTGACCTTTATACACTACATGCATACTATGTTTTTGCCGTAAATGTTAACTCACAGCACTCAGCAGCAACAGTCTACTGTAGCCACAATCAAAATCACAATCTTACAGCATAGTCTGATCACTAAACTGACCAGTGGGATCATCTCCCATAAATTCTGTCTGTCATATCTCTGAGCGTCTCTGAACAGCCATAACCAACACACAGATTAACTGAACTGCCTCCTTCAAATCCTCAGCAAGAGGGATTCCACTGTTTGAAGTGGTCAGCCCATACAAGGATCTTGACCTTTTCTCGGCTGCCTCTAGCTGTCAGTCAGCTGTACTAACACAGCGTTCACACAGCAAGCAGCTTGGTTGAAGGGTTGTTCTGTTCACACAGACTGTGGTTGAAATGAGCAGAGGCTCCAAAACCAGGTCTCTAGTCATCTTATGCATCAAATACATTTTGAAAAGCAAAGTCATCGGTTCCCACTGCTTTGCCCTTGTCTTTTGTTGTCTTTTGTAATGTTACAGGATTTTAATACATTAAAGGATAATTACGCTTCATTATGGTCCTGGTTGAAACTTTAAAAAGTCAGTGCTGACTTAAAGCATGGCATAATATTAACTTAAAACCATTATCCTTTGCTATCCATGTCAGGATCCAGCACTCTGTATACCCTCATCCACTCCAAACACCTCCCTACAAGTGGTCAGATGATCGGTTTAGCCAGATTATCTAAATCACTTCATTTACAAGTAAAACTGGAAGTGAATGAGGCTGACATCCTGGTAGAAATCTCTCATTGCACAGGAAAACTGTTTGCACACAACCACGGCAAGCAGAGTCGGTCAAAGTTGAACCAGGAAGCTGGTGTGAAATCTGTGAGGTTTTCTCTTCCAATTGAGATTGACTAAAGCCAGTGTTATACTTTCTGCATCTGCAAGTACACGAGCGTCCATGTGGTGTAAATTTCATCATCTGAGGGTGTGTGTGAGGCTCTGTGTGGACGTCAGTGAACCCACCAATTTGTTGTGTCCACACTGACTTGTTTGTGTGGGGTCTGCACACCAACCGTGCACTCTACACAGAGTAGATTGAGTATAATAAGAACAACTACACATCTGTGGTGTGTGCAACTGTCAATGTGGGCATTCAAAAGGGAGTATAATTGAGGCTTAACCTGGGGTTTTGTTTAAAATCTCTGATCATCTGTTTCCTAGTTAGTTCACTACTCTGTACCCATTATTATGGTGAAGAATACCCCGATGGGTAATGATGCTATGTTTACACTTGTTCAGGGAGATCACTCAGAAATCAGCGCTTTGCAGTCAACACAGAGATATACAATCAAACCTGCTTGCATGCGTCTGTGAGGATATGCAATCACACACTGGCAAACACACACACACACACACACACACACACACACACATATATATATATATATATATATATATATATATATATATATACGTTCTGGGCCAGCGCACAAAGATTTGCCATTTCATGACCAGGCCACACCAACAAAAAAGGAGAAAATGTTTTTAAGCTCTTCACTAAGCATGCACACAGATACACATGTTCCTTTAAATGTCAAAGGGAAATTAATATCTCTAAACTGGCTTAGCAGAGAGCAGCATGGCACATGTTACATTACAGTACATAAGTTAAGAAAATGTACCACACTGTAGATTACTATATGTTGCATCATGTTTCTGATTCAGACAGGATATGAATAAATGCATGTTTAACAGTAGATCTAATGAAAAATGCAATAGTAGCACTATTACTACTAATAACACCACGGGGAGAGCTTGGATATGAAAAAGATTCATTGACAGACTGATGTCTGGATGAATATTTAATATTTCCAGCAATCTATTATCCTTTGATTGTGTGTATAAGCAGTGTGTTATGTGAAGAACAAAATCTACAAACAAAGTCTCATCTTGTGAGTCAAAGAACACATCCAAGATAATGTGCTAGTGCAGTTTGTTATCAGTATTACAGTACAGTGGGTTTGATTTCCTGATAAAAATCTTCCCCATTGTCACGGTGCCCATCTATGTGACCTAACTTGATATGCATACATTTCTTATTGAATCAAATGGAAACATGCAGCTGTTAGCCCAGGCAAATGGAACATGGCGTTTTTTTTTTTGTTTTTTTTTTTCTTTTCCATCTCAGTCTTAGTGAATTTGGCCCTGGGCTAGCTTTGCACGGTGCAGTGTGGAGTGTCATTGTCTGACAACTTTAATCTTGGATCAGCTGCTTCGACTTTTTGACATGGATGGCCAAGGGCTGAAATCTATCCCCCTTCCATAGCTATGGGCCAGATATGTTTCTGTCCATTGAAAAAGCTGGAAATATCAGAGATACATGACACTGGATGAAATGTATAAGATACACTTTGACAAATTTATAGTTATCTTCTTATCTTAGTAATTGTATGGCATGCTTTTATTGGGCTACAATATCACATGCACAGTGTTTGCCTCATGTTATTGGACATAAGGTTTTCATTTCAAAGGTTGGTGTCAACAATGTATTTCCACAGTTTTCAGCAGTCCCTGCAATCAACTGCGGTAAAGCTGTAGGTCATAATAATGTACCTGCCAAAAAATAAAACAGACTAAAATGTTCATTCATACATTACTTTCAAAGTTGAATTTAAAGCTGTACTCTACCATTGAACAATAAGTCTGAAGTCATTAAGCTAACCTATAATCAAATAAAATTGTGCAGCAGCTGTTGAGGTGTTTGACTGTGTATCCAGAGAATATGCTGCCAATAAAGCAGTGATTTATTCCTTTTCCTGTCCATACAGTGGAGAGCATCCTGGTCTAGATTGATGCAGATTGATGCTATTCCCAGTTTCCAGGCAGTATAGCTCATATTGCCGGGGAAATTGGAGAGATGGGCATTTCAAAGCTTTGCTGAATACTAACACAGATGAGAGACTGAGCTAGGTATGTTTGCCATGGTGCCTTTGTGGTTGGTTTTGACGTATGTGTTGTGCTACTTTACTGTTCTCAGGGTCTGCTGTTAGACTGTTGGTCTCTTCATGTGTCCAGTGGATAAATGGATGGTGACAGTGCCTTTGTATTTGTGCACAGCCTCGTATGTGATTGAAAGAGGCAAATTAAGTGATGGATTTTAACATTTGGAGGAAATGTATTAAGTGCAGCTCAGACTAGCAATTATATATTACTCCCACCATCTCTGATGTGCCATTATCATAATGTCTATTTCAGTTATGAGAGTTTGTCTTCTTCAGCTCTCACACTGTGTGGGAGGACGGTCAGCACTAGCTAAGCTTCAATGTTAGACTTTTGCTGGCAGGTGTATCGTTACTCCTGTCCTCCTGCCCCTGAGTTGGTAAACTTGATGTTTCTACACTTGTCACACTTCTCGTTCACATACTTCAGTGTCTATATACAGCCTTCACCAGTACTAGTGAAGCTCAAAGTGAATAGTCTGCATTTAAAGACATCAACACAGAGCTTCACCTTGTATTTTACAAAGGGAGTTTTCTGGTGCTTACATTATATTTATTCCTGTCACAATTCATAAGCCATGGGCTCATCCAGACAGCTGTCACGGATGTATGACGGGTTATTTGTGTGTAATTATGTTTAAGTGAAAGCAGTCTAGGATTTTGCTCTTTGTCCAGACTTAGACCTAGAAAAACTGTATTGATGCAGCAAGGAAACTTTGTTTTCTATTCTCTTTTCTATTCCCACATCTTGATGTGATGTTGTAACACAGAGCAACACATCTGCAGTATTTTATAAGCAGAGATCATGGAAAATAAAATATAAATGTATTTATTACAAAAGTTATGTACAGGAACCTGCAACACCATCATTAGGCTGTAGCTCCTGTAACTAACTCCACTATATTTTTCAAAGGAGGAATCACCTGACCAAGTTAGGGAGAAGTATAAATAATTACCATAAACAACAGAAATTACATGGCAACGATCAATCATCGGCAAGTTTAATTACCCTCATAATTGTCAGTCTACACTATAAAATTAAAGTCAGTTTGAAAAATAATATATTAATAATAATTAAGCAACAACCAAACTGCTACAGCACTGTAACACTGTGTTTGCAACTCAAGAGTAATGTAACTCTACATTACCATCATGAAAATATAACTGACTAAAACTGATGCAGACGCAGTCACTGTAGAGAGTCTGCTACTTATTTTTCATAACATACAGAAATGTATCAAAACCAGTGCAATAAATCTCTGTGAAAACATCTATTCATCATTATCAACAGACAACAGGTTTTCAGTAATAAGACTCTTGTAGTAAGCTTTGGCCCCTCTTCTCTTCTTCACACCTCCCGCTCAAGAACATTCATGCCAAAAAAAACAATACTTTGAAATGTTAAAAAAACCTTCATGTTACAGATTTAACAGCCTTTGCCCACCATGATGTCAAAAGTACTTTTCTGTAGCACCTCTGACAGTGTCCTGGGAGGCCATGGCACACGCTTGTTGTTGGCCATTAATTAGTGTAAAGCCCCCCCTCCTCCCCATACCATCCTCCAGCATGTCAGAGTTGTTTATTTAGCACAACAGGAACAATTAAGCCTCTGACAGGGCAGCTTCTGTTTGAAGTCCTTCCTACTACCTTCACTGGCTTAAAACACAACTTAGCAGACACCTTGCAGCACCCTGCTGCCGCCTTGTAACCTTCAGCGGATGCCTTGAAATGCATTTTGTAGTATGTTAGCGTATTATCATAACCAGATGCCCACCCCACCGCCCACCTCTGCACATCTTTGAAAAATGAGGTTCATTCTTGAATATTAAAGACGGTGAGGTTCATTTATTTAGGGCTGCATTTGGGCCACCAAGGGATGCTGATTTGAATCTCGTTTGTTAAGCTGTCTATCCTTATCTGTCAGCATCAGAGGATGCAATTTCTCTCTTCCCACCTCATCCTCCTTGTCTTCTAAATGGCAGGGATATTTAGAGGTGCTTGACAACTGAGGCATGCAAATTAGCAGTTGATGTTTCCTGTGTTCTTTCAGTTTATTTCTCTTCTCACCCCCATCTCCACCCCTGAGTCGGTCCTTTTAGCTTCTCTGAGTAGATGTATTTGTGATGCTATTTTTGTAACTATGTAGGAGGAAAGTATATAAGGGTAATTACAAAGACTTACTAACTGACTCCATATGTTTTCTCTCAGCCTCTCTGTAAGACGTGGTTTATTCTAGTAGAGTAATATTAGCAGTCTACACTACATCACGTATGCCTGCATGTTACTGCAAAGGTACAATAAAGATAAACATATTTTCAATAAGCAGAGTTCATTTTAAAATTAGATATGATTTCAATGATTGTAAAACTAATTTACAACCCCATTAGTAAGTTGTAGGATCATATTGAACCACCTGTGTTGTAATAGCAGTCATATTTATTATGTGTGATGATGGTGCAATGTGATCCTTTTCCCAATTAAAGCTAATGAAAAGCAGCATCGGGCAGCAGGGACTGAATTGGCTGGCTATTCTATCAACTGAGAGCATGAAAGACCAGAATTGGGTACACAGTGTCTGTCTCAGATTATACAATATCTGGCTGAAAATTGCCCAATCTGATGTGCGTGGGTTGCCAGAAGCGAGAACAAGTGTCAGGCTTGACAGTTTGGTATGTTATCCTGTATAATGTGTCATCGTCATATGTCATATATGGATAATTTGTTTGCCTCCTCTTGCCTAGTTTACATGCTTGCTTACATAATACCAGAAGTCCACCTCTGGACTTTGGACTATGATCATCGGACCACCCAGAAAGACTCAAATATCTTATAGTGGTTTTAGGAGTTTGCATAATGCATTTCTGATTGGCCGCTGTGCCAGCACAGTTTCTAGGGTAGCTCACTACTGAGTTTGTTTTTGTTAGGATATAGATGTAGATAAGCTGTTAGGCAGTCATATAATAGTCACGTACACACTTGCAGTGTCACTTGCACAGTATTGTTTCTCTGATGGTGACACAAGAAGAATAAACATTTCAAATATAGTTCGTTGATTTCCTCAATTGGTTATTTGATTTTGTCTGTCTGTTTGTGTTTGTCCACATAGCCTAAAGCATGTGTCTGTGTGTGTGTGTGTGCGCTTGTGTATCTCACCATAAAAATCTTGCGTTGGGGACCGAAATAACTATCAGCCACGACTGGCGAGCTGCCAAGTGTTGGTTTTGTAGCAATAATTTAAAATAAACCAAAGCCACTCAAGCTTTACCATCAGCCGCAACAATGGATGCAACCCCAAAGCAAAGTCTGCGATTATTACTGTAGTTTTTCAAATCAAAGTAGCACAAAGCCAGAAAGAATCCATTTTTCATTCTTCAGGCAGAGATATTGTTTGTGAAACAAGGAAGTGCAGCGATCTAAGTGGCGGCTGATGACCGATGACGGCCGTGACCAATTTTTCTCAGCCCACAGGCTTGTTGAGCAGTTTCCCCGGTCACTCAGTTCTATTTATTCCCATGGACACACATTAAGGGCTTTTGGTCTGCTGCCTGCTGTTGTGTTGCCACTCATTAAATGTTAGATTATACCGAAACACTTACTCAAAAAAGGGGAATTAGAAGATATCTGTCCTTTATACTGTGACATAAAAACCAAATAAAAACACACTATCACCATATTATCCCTGTTTTATTTGAACCTGAAGTTTTATTAATGTTCTGAATAGGTACAATTGTCATGTAATTGATGAGAAATAAGAGGACCCTGATCTGCATGTTGGCCAGCCTCTTGGAGGCTTTTCTCAATATCCCTTCATATTTTTTGAAAGTACCCTCCCCTGTTGAGTGAGACGTTACATAATGCTTAGCCATTTAATTTTTTTTTACTTGAATGGCTATTGGTTTTCTTTTTAGTTGGTCATTTGTGTGTCCCTAATTTGAAATACATTGCTTGCTATCATGGAGGCAGACAGACAGTGTTTGCTGTGTATCCCATGTGTGCTCGTTACCTCTGTAGCCACGCCCCCCTCCTGGTTTCCATTAACACACCTGAAAGTCATTGTGATTATGTGCTTTTCAAATACCAGTGTCTTATTTTATTTTGCACCAGTGGTAATTTATGTGTCCTTGTCTTTGTCCTGTCCAGTGGTCAGTCAGAACTTGGTGACAGACAATGTGTCTGTGGTGGAGGGAGAGATGGCGATCATCAGCTGTCGGGTGAAGAACAACGACGACTCCGTTATCCAGCTGCTTAACCCCAACAGGCAGACAATCTACTTCAGAGACATGAGGCGTGAGTATTATACAATGTTATTGGTTACATTACTGTCACGTGTACTGTCATCTTTTAATTAAGTTGCATTCTTATGGACTCGAGTGTGTTTTGTTAAGTAAGTAAATTGACTTTGTTTTGCTGGAGGAAAACACTGCTGACAAGGAGAAAAAAAAACTGACTTCAACCACTGACAGCCGTGTTTGTACATGTGTTATTCAACAGTCACCAAAGCAGCCAATTTCATTCTCGGTTTTAACTTTGACCTTCTTTACGTCACAATAATATAACTTGTCCAAGAACTTAACAGGTGATTTGGAGTCAGATTTGTTCATTTTAGGAGCCAATGTCTGAATATAGGATCTGGGTTTGTTAAGTTACCAATTTAGTGATATAAGTGACATTTAAAAACAACTAGTTCAGGCTTAATTAGCTGTCTGGTGTGACTACAGGGCAGGAAGTGGATGTGTAGTAACCATCCTGGAATAACATCTGAAGGATTGATGAAATTTAACAACAAAACTTCACAATAAGAGTCTAATTGATAGTTTCATTTTGACCTGGCATCATGCTACTAGGGTGACTTTACAAAGACATAAATATATTATCTACTTATGCTGTAGCAGCAGGAATTTGTTTCTGTGATATTTTTGAAACATACACTCCATATTTGACAAAAGGAAAACACAATCTCAGTCTCGGGTCAGTGCAAGACCTACAATTGACTGTAAAGTCTACATTCCTGATTACCTCACTTCAGGTGCTATGAAGTACAGTTGAAACTGTTTAAGAAAACCAAACCTTGTATATAATAGGTCATATATTGCCTGAGTCAGTCAAGAGAAAGTATTGTATTACTGTCTCGAGAAAGTAGGCTATAGCCGGGAACTGACACAGTCTGCTGAGAGAGGGATGGATCTTTCAGTACTGCCATGTCTTAATGCGATTGATATCAAATGTGTTTAATTATAGTCTGATGCAGTTTGATGTGATCAGTGACATGGAAATCAATCTCAGTGATGCATTTATTTATCTCAGTTTCTCTGGTTCATTTTGCAAAAATTAGACAGGCAGTTGACACAATAATTTACATTTGGTGAAATTTAGTCAAACTATAACTGGAAGAAAAAGCTGATAAATTAAGGCAGATATCATTAGAATATGTCGTTTAACCAAAGCATGGAGCCAGCAGTAAAGTTGTATAACATTAATTAACATTTTCTTACATTACTTGCACTTTGAGGGAGCTGCATTAAGTTTGACCCACATGTCTACAGCAGGATTAATGTAGAATGAGGCTAATACAATTTACCAAACATGCTTAGCTTCCACCGTGCTAAACATAATTAACTAATATCCCTAAACATTTAACAACCTGTTGCGTTTGTTCTTATCCTGCCCAGTTATCCTGCTAGAAATAATCTGTTCATTCCAGGTTTTTGTTTATTTAATTATGTTTTTAAAGCCCTTTTGTGTAGAATGTTTACTTTCTTGCACCATTTCGTAGACCTCTGTAATTATGAGAGTACCATATATATTGAAAGTTCAAAAATTTGTTTTTAAAAAGCATATACTTATTTTAGTGTACAGTTTATATTGCTCTCGGCAGTTTGTAAAGTTTTCCAACCCTGTCTCCCAAAACTTATGTTCTTACACAAGTGGTTTACATGAGCAACACAATAGAAACCAATTCCACTCCTCACAACTACAGCATGGTGTAGGTTTTTATGGTTATGTTTAGGCAGCTTAAAACACTTGGCTGGTTGATTAAGGTTAAGGAAAGACTGTGGTCCTCACTCCCACCTTTTTTACTATTTAATCGAAACCGACCGTTCCTAACCTTAACAGACCTTAACAGACTGAACAACCTCGTCACACCAGGCACAAATACTGTTCTATTATCAGAGAGAGAGAAAGGTAAGGGGGCCAAGTTTTGTCACACTTCCTGGATTAGACAAAAAAAAAGTTGCCAGTGAACTTAATCCTGGCTGCAATTATGATTCCTCCAAAATGTATTTGTAAAGCAAATAGCAGGACATAATCACACTTTCTGAAGAACTGGTTTGGGCATGTTTGATGCTTTATTTGAAACCATCTTACAGCAATGTTTAATGGCGACTACTGATGTCTTAGGTTTGTGAAACGAGGAGGAGTTTTTAGTTTTGTGTTTAAACTTGTGGTAAATTAATTCTTTCTGAGTTTAATCACTTCTAGAAACACTGCAATCAATCTATCAAACTCCAACGAGTGCTTGTTGTCTTGGCTGGTTAATCAAAGAGGAAACATGTCAGACAACAATCATTACTGAACATTGGCTTCATTCTAATTTACCTCTAACACAGAATCAGTGGCTTCACCACTGATGCAGTTATTTTGCTACTGTTCCTCTCACTGTGCTCTCTCAGCCTGACCCTGGCTCAATAGTATGTGTGTGTGTGTTTGAGCATGTGTGTCTAACCTCCTGGCATAAACACACAGATGCATTCTACAACATCTAATAGAAGCAGAGAGAGTTTGAGCCAAGAAAGCAATGCTCTGTTTTTATTCAAATTTACAATAAAATTGTTACACCCCATCAAGTCTCAGTAGTTAACCATGGAATAAGATGTGATGGGAATTAATACAGGGATATTTGCCATGCACAGGAGGTGCAGTATCTGAAATTATCATAATGCCCTCAACATGATGCACTGAGTGGGGAGCACCATCTGTGAGAAGTGGTTGGGTAGACCACTTTGTCAGATGAAGTTCACTAAGATGGAAGAAACTTCATTTTAAAAATACAGTATGCAGGCAGGGGTTTTACCTTTGCCTTAACACACCACACACTGGTGATCTGGTAGTTATAGAACAATATGGGCAAATATTTCTCTCTGCCGTTGGAGAAAAACTCCAGTATTGGACTTTTTATCAGACACACACAACTTGAAATAATGCTAATGTTGCACCTTCTCTCCTGGATGTGGATGTAGGCAGTTATTTGCCTAACATATTGTAATTATTAAGCTAATGGCATGTGAATACTTTTGTCTATGAGGATTATTTTGAAGTCTGCTTTACACAAATGTGGGATGGGCACAACTCAAAAAAATCTATTTTAAACCTTACAATAATCAGGTAAGAAATTATAGTAAAGTGTGCCCATTCGATGTCCTCGGTGTTTAATTTAATATAGTCTTTTTAACACAACTCCTTTCAACACTCTTGCAGCACATTTTTTTATGTGTTTTGACCAAGTATATTGCACAAACACATGCCTCAGAACTCCCCAGCATCCTGTGAAGTAGGTGTCAGAACTCATTCACACTCACCGCCTCTTTTCCAGTCATGTTCACGCCCCACAAGCACACCTTCTACATGCTATCGTGCAAAGACACTACTGCATGAAACGGTATTTATCTTGGTATTTATCTGCAGTTGTGTTGAGCTGCGGTGAGCTGACTCCCTGGCTGGCTGTCAAGGGCAAGGTGTTCTTCTTTATTGAGGAGGACTCCTTGATCTTGTGTGATCCCTCAGGCATCTTAAACTTAGGCTACTGCTTCATTATGACATGGCCTCCTGCTTGTACTCAAACAGCAGCATTACCCCCTCAAATATCACATCTGCCATCTCCGTCTGAATTCACAGTGGTGGATTATGTGAGTGTGAGATGGAGAGAGCAGGAGGAGTAAAGACAGAGAGGAAAGTGCTTTTGAAACTGGCTTTTGATTCGTGTACAGTAGCCCAACTGGTCATCCTTCTGTTACACTTCAAGTCCACCGGCAGCAGTTCTAATACGGTCTACAAGCTATTTTATTCAGAGTTGTTATGCCCTTGGATTCATGAGATGGATGTGTGTGGAATGCATTTTATTCTTACCTCTTGTTTAGTTTCCAATATGGAATAATCGGGGAGCTAATTACCAAGAACCAACCAGCTCCTCCAGAGCCACAGAATACACTAAAGGACAATGGTGAAGCCTGATGTGTAAAAGTCGGGGGCAGTGCTCCTTCAAATCTTGCTGTGTTGCTGTTTGATGCACCTTTGTGACCAGCAGTCTCCCTACACTGCCTTACATAAACAATATATAATCTTGTCCACAGATGTTCCACTGAAAAGTATTATAAGAGGGCTGTGTTGACATTTTCACCTGGCACTAAACTAAAAGCCAGTTAACTTCTGTGAAAGAGACAAACATATGATGCTTTAGTAAGACTGTTGTTCTGACTATTGAAACCTGTGTGCACAGATGGTGATGTTTCAATGGCAAAATCACCTGTTTAATATATGAATACTGTTGTGCACATTCAGTGGCAGGGTAAACACCAGCTGGTGGCTGTAACTCAAACTGCCATATGTTTCAGGGTAAATATATTACTTTCATTTTACCCACCCAGTTTCTGACATAGTTCATCTTTGTAACTCATATTATGACCATTATAATTTAACTGTTTAAGCGTTTTTGCATTACATCGATGTTATCAATTAGCCAACATTATAACAAGTGCATTGATATATTTGACACTGCCCTCACACTGAGTTCTGACTGTCACATGCATAGAGACATATGCTTTAAAATAATGTCCTAAATATTGTTAAATTTGTTCTTAGCATTATTGGATTTCTATAGATCAACCTTTCAGCATAAGCGATATTTAAAATTCTCCAGGTTGTCCTATTTCTTTGGCCTAACTAAATCAGCCTTTAACACTTCACATGTCCGCCAATTGTTTGGCCTTGTAGCATGAAAGGTTGATGAACAGTGCACCTCCCTATCATTGCAGCCTCCACTAGGGATCTTAGATCTCTTTTGTTTAACAAGATCGACAGTTTACTCAATATGGTTTTGTCAGTGGTTTAATAATGTACATATCGCCCGTGGCAACCTTGTCCTCCTTATCTTTTACCACATTCTTATATCATGCACATAAGGGCATGAGGGACATACTTCTGACATTATTCTATAAAGCAAAGTATGTGCTTCAAATGCACACCTACACAGTCACATGTATAAAGACTAAGAATAGCACTTACACAAACACTACTTTTTCTCCTGTGGAGGAGGAAGGTAGCAGCGTCTTAAGCAGTGTGTGATCTGTCTACTGAAGGGCAACAAGGTTCAGGGTTAAGGCTTTCTGTGAAAACAACTTAATAAAGAAAAATATAAAATATACACATATATATACACACAAACACACTCACACACGCACGCACACCCAGGTCAAAATACACACACTGGCCATACAATCAACAACCATCTTTCTGAGTCAGAAATAATCTGCTTTTGTATTTGACTGAGATCTATGAGATGGCCCACAAGAAGAAGAGATTAAATCATGTTCACACTTGAAAGGGTCTAGAGTGTTAATGTCAAGAAGCCAAAACAGAAGGGAGAAGTCCAGATGGGAACAGGCTGGCTGAAAGACAAATGTTTCAACTCACTCTTGGCTTTGAGTTTTCAGGCAGCTCTTCCTTCATATTGTAGACTATGTCTTTAAATATGGTAGCATTTTGCTAGATTTACAGCTGAGTTAAATGATTTTTGGCCACTTCGGAGTTAGAACCAACTCCACAGCTATCAAGCTGTGATACGGCTATCATCTTATTATGTTGAAAGAGTTAATATGCCTTAGCTGTCTTCTGTTAGAGTTTGTCAGCAGACATATGCATTGCCTCTGGCCGTCTGATGAATAAATCCAACTTATTCCACTCATTTTTTGCACACTTTCCTGAAAAACTAGTCTCATAAACCAGAGAGAGCTATCACTAAATAATACATCACTAATATCATAAATATATGATACCCAACATCTGAAGTCAGGTGTTAAAAGTTAAAGTGATCTATAAGGAACATCAAATAAAAAATATAGTATAGTATGGATGAATAGTAAGGATGGCATCTTAAACAAATGGAATATGAATAAGGATGTAGTAATGATATAAACATGCACAGTGAGAAATATCAACATTATACTCAATAAATGTTTCAATGAAAAGTTATTGCCAGGGTTGAGCTTCTGTAGAAACAGAAAGAATAATGAGTATGAAAAAAAGCAATGCACATCGGTGAAAAATATAAATAATATAAATGGAATATGACAGGTAGATTTTTGAGTCTGATCAACTGAGTCAGAGACAGAAAGACCTCTGTGAGTCTTAATAATTATTGAAGCAATACTTAAAAGCTCCCATATTTTGCATTTAGGTGGTGACTGAACTTCAGTGATTTGGAAGCCTGGACTTCACCTAGAGTGGGAGGAGGTTGGTTGTAAGGTGTAATTACCTTACCCCATCTTACCCACTCTGACACCCAATAATAAAACTTTGATGTGCTCCTCTCAAAAAAGTAGCAGCAGCCACTAATCTGGTGGTTAAGCCACTTAGGCGGCGCACTCATCATCTCCTGCTCTCTCTGTATGAGGTCATCCTTAGCTGAGTTGGAGGGGAAAAAAGCTATTTAAATGAAATGCAGAGAGAGAATGAAGATGAATCCAAGAGGAGGGAAAAGAAAAGGAGATTAGTAAAATCATGCAGTCACCAGAGGTGAAAAGGGGAGAAAAGGCCATTAAAGATGTATTGATGCCAGTTCTCTTATGTTTTGTTTCAAAGTTTATTTTCTACAAGTCTCAGCCAGCGGTCTAATTTTACCCTTACTGTCAACTAGATTTCAGTGCAGAGATCATGGGCGGCAGTGTGATGAATAAATATCTTGTGTTTTCACAGAATGTTTGAGACACATAACCTGCCTTTTCGGATTTTCCTGCATTTGAATGTAATTTTGGCTATTTGCTTGATAACTGAACATAAAATATGTATTTTCCCCACTCAAGGTGACCATCTCTTGCAAAACTGAGAAAGTAAGAAGACCTGTGAGTTACCTGTGAGTGCAGTTCATTCTGGTGAAGGGCAAGCAATTTCTATCATATTGCAATGGAAAAACTGATCAAATGCTTCAAATAGTAATCGAAATGGATGAATAAACATCAGTCAACTGTTGAATGCTGTTATTTTTATGCAACGAGAACCAACACAAATGCTTAGCAGTGCTTACCAAATGCTTGAGATTAAGCCTGCTAAAATAGAATCCCACTAAGTGTCCTTACAGACAAATTACACCACTGGTCATTTGGTCAAACATTTCATTCATTATGATTCCTATATCCTCCTGTCGATATCAAAGTGTCCTTGAGAAGATACTGAACCTCAAACTGTACCCAATGAGCGGGGCAGTGCACCATAGCTGCTCTGCAACTATCACAGTGTGTGTCGTGGGTGAGCGAGGCATTTGAGAGAAGCACTTTGTCCTTCTCAGATTGAAGAGTGCTATCTATACACGGTCCATTTAGTATTTAAAATTGTAAGTGCTGACTGGTAATATGAGATGGCCATAATTCTAGGACTATAGGGTCTAGAGTAAGCATTAAAGAATAGACTTTTATTTCTCGATTATCTTGATACATGTGGAAAAGTTTACTGCTGGCTGTAATCACCCCCCCCACGCCCCACCCGTACCATCCATGGCACATTACCATAGTAGAAATTAGCTGTAAAAGATGAGAGACAAAAATCCACAATACACAGTGTGTGCAGAAATGTACACACAAATGCAGCCTGACAGAATGAATCCTCAACTGTTGTTTGAAACACTGTAGGAACACAAAGATGGAATTTCACAACAAATAGACTGTAACTCTTAAAAGGAAGATACCTGTCTTTAATCCACACATTGAGTGTTCACTGCTATTGCCATACTACTGCTTCAACACTCAACATTGACACTGACCTTTTTTTTTCCTCTCCTGGTCCTTTTACTAGTTTCCTCTATTTAGATTGGAGAATGGAGCACATTCACGGTAGTGTAAACTATAAATGCATAGAGTGCTCACCACATGGAAAGCTAGCATACTGTTTGTGGCAGTTTTCAGTATGACACCACTCAGTACCTTGAAAGCAAAGTTGGACTTTCACTGTGTCAGCTAGCTCACAGAGTCTCCTTGGCTGTACTTCATGAACAGCTCTACTGTTACTATCTTATCACTGCCTTTTAAATTGGCTTCATCACCATCAGCACAAAACCGACCAGATCTGATAATTTTAGCCTTTCAGAGTTGGACAGACTTGTCTTATCCAAAGACCTGACTATCAATTACCTTTGTATCAGGCATCTGTGATGTCCTCCTCATGGTGTCAGATATGACAGAACAAGAGAGAACAGGGCAAAAAGGCGTGAAGGTAAGGTCACCCTCTTTTTGTCAGAGTACACAAGAGGAAGGGTGAAATATTCCAGGCTCCTGTGACATAACAATAAAATAACTGTCTGCAGTGCTGCCCAGCTCACCTTCTCTTTGCTGCGGGGCTGCAACATTTTTTTTTTTCTGAAATGCTTTACTGCACCACATAATGATGCCAGCCCTGCTGTGTTGAGCAGGCCACTCTCCATCATCTGTCCTTGTCTCTTTGGGCCTACAGTATTGTTGTGTCCTAAACCTTGGCGCGGGGAACTGTGTCCTTGCCACAGTGCCACAGTGCTTCAGTGTTCTCTTCAACATATATTAAAATTGTTATTTATTCAGCTCATGCTTATACCACAATGCCTTATTTTGAAGTGACACATAAAGGATTGTAGGATCTTCAAGAAATACTTTTGTGAAATGGATTATATCCTGATTGGCAAGGATTTCTCAAATTGTTGACTGCATATTTCAGTTCAAACATTGGTGGATGTTCCTCCAGCTCACAGTATGAGGTTGTTTGGGTCTTTACCAACTTCAAAGCCTGATATTTACTACTGGGAGTATGAGCTGTATTGTATTTTTTCCTAGTCGAAATGCTTATACTAATGTCCATGTGTTTTCTGTTAGTTAAAAAAACAACCCAAGATATAAAAGATTCTACGGCATATCTCTATAAAATTTAATTCAGGGTTAAGCCATTGGCAAAAAGTTAATAATTGTTTGTGGTTCTGGACCCAGGTGTAGATATAAGATATTTTGGTGTAGCTCTGCCTTTGTTTGATATTTTTAGTATTTTTCTCATTAAATATTTGTTGTCGACTCCTGGGTTCTGAATCACCACCAACAGTTTGGTGTTGTGCTCATTAACAGCTGTTTCACTACTTGAGTGGACGACCAATCGGAACTTTGTAACCAGTTGGGAAGTTTTGTACAAAGAAAAGGCATCAAGTGTGGGTAAGAATGATGCCTCTGTACAGGTCAGGAAGTCTAAAATTAAACAACACATGATATGTTGTCTGTTCATGCCCTCTGGAAAGGCAGTGTTTTTTGATCTGATTATTTGTCCTGTGCCTTCTAAAATTATGCAAGTCACTGTTGAAAAATAAATCTGTTTAGGAGTTGACCGTCACATGACGTAGTTAAATTGTAGATGTTTGCTGGTATTCATCTACCAACCTCCTCCCTAGGCAGATTTTTTGTTGCTCACTAGTAATGTTGCCTGGCTCTACTGGTGGCTAGAGAGCTTTGTCACTCAAACATGAAACATATGACATCTTAAATGTACATTTTTCAACTGATGCAAAAAACATCATGCTAAATACTCCTGAAGCAGTTACCTTAGCTTCTGTGTTGACTGAAAATGACGCAGAGCGAGTTAGTTACAGTCCATCACTCACAACTGAATGAAAATGACTTGGGAACATGATTTCTTTCCCCATTGTTCAAATCAAAGTGTAAGGAGCTAAATGTAAACACTTCAGGGCTAAAAATGTTTCACTCTCTGCTAAAACAGTGTTGCAGCTAAATTATATTTTTCAAGGGGTAGTATTATGCTAGTTGAAGAGATTTTTTACAAACCAAGACATTTTTCCTGAAGTGATCATATCATCAGCAGAGCATTGTATCATGCTGATATGTATGAGAACGGAAAAAGCATGTTCTATCAAGATACAGAGCAAAAGTAAAGGCAGTTCTACTCTACATAGTAAGGTTTATTATCCAAACCATTTCCTTAATTTAAGTTGTTGACTCCACGTTTCCCTGTGGAATTATGGGCTTTAAACCTATCCCATCTTTGGGAATATTTAGAGAAAGATGAAACACACTGGAACATAACAGGATATTTCAGGTTGCTCTGGGAAGAGTAAAATGTGGATTATTCATTTCTACCAAATGTTGACCCTTTCTGGTAAATTCAGTACTATAATGTCCACTTCTATGCTGATGATACCATCTTTTATGACATCTCCCGACAGCAACCAGGCCATGTCCAGGTTACAATCACTCCTCAAAGTCGTTGTATTTTACAGCAGCACAGACCTTAATGATGTCCGTCTATCCCTGTTTTCCATGGAGACCTAATTGAAACAATGCAACATTATAAATACTTAGAATTTATAAATAATTCAACACAAATCATACTGGAACTGAGTTTTTTTCACCCTTTAACAGAAAACCATCATATCCATTATACTATTTACAGCTCACATTGCTTCCTGCCCTTAAGCCATTGAATGCTATTTACCAAGATGCAGAATATTTCTCCATTTTTAGCAGCTCTGCCTCTGAAAACAGACTGGAATTACTTTCTTCAATTGCATATATACTTGCAATCATTATGTTCGATCTAGGAACATTAATTCAATTAAATCATTAGGATTGAAATGACCTCTCATTTTAATGAGGCCTAACAAATCTTTTGAATGAGCTACACACTAATTGAGGGGCATATTATTCATGTGCCACAATAAGGGCTTCATTGTGTTCAGACAAAAAGAAACCAATAGCTGCACTATTTTTCTTGTTAATGTTAATGCTAAAAAGAGCACCAATCTTGTATTTAGATAGAATATTTGGATGCAGATTTCTTTCCACATATCTTTCCTTAATGTGATGACAAAGGCTTCATTTCCAGTCAACCTTATGGTATCACTTAAAATGTGTCTGATGTTTGTTTTTAATGATACTACAAAATCAATCGAGGGTCATTAGTATTCTTGCCTCTTGCTGGCAGTATCTCCTCTCTTTTTTCCTCTGGGTCAATCCTCAGACCATGTCTATCTCTTAACATTAAGACAGGTACTGCATGGCCATACAGCAGCATCATCTACTTTCTGTTCATCACCTGTAAGAATCCTTGTGAAATCACAGTGTAGCCTGAGTGGTTATATCATTTATGTTTGTTTTAGGTGTTCAGTGTCCAGTCTCCATGTTAATGCTATAAGCATTATAAAAAGAAAAGTAGAGCCAGAGGAATGGTACAGATCTATGTAGAGAATTACAGGTCAGAAGAGCCTGGAGTTGCTGTCAGTCAGAGCAATTTACGTAAGCATATCAGAGGATATGAAGGCGGGTGAGCTTTCATCAACCACATGTTGTCATTCAGAGCTGATAAGTGTGCTTTGGTAGGTGGGCAAACACGGTTAGACAAGATTAAATGGCTACAGATGAGGAAAGAGATGGGATTTATGGATTTTCCTCAGTTCCTCTGTAGGCCAACTAAGACAGCCAGTTGAGGCTTCAGTTAATACCAACCCATCTTTAGTAGCATGTACTCTGCTCTGTATCAAACCACTTTTTCTTTGTTCAAACATGAAAAATTGTAGAATAGTCTTATGCTATATTAAGCATGTTGCTTCATATATCTCTTTGCTCTATGACTGATTGTTGACTAATTAGATGAGTATGTTTTCTCTGCAAGGCTCTTTGAAACACGCTTGAGTTGTGATGTATGAAACAAAATGACTATGACGTGTTGTCATATAAAATCTTTAAAAAATATTAAATATTTATTTTTGCACAACACTCTACACCCAGAGAAAGCTTGGATTGCTTTATGGCTCTGAGTTTGACTACTGATTCTTTGAGCCGTAACTCAAAGAGAACCATCTGATTAATAAAAAAAAAATTATACTATTTGTTTAAGTAACAAAATTACTTCTTAGATGGTCCCTGTTTATACATTCCTAAAGGTTTTTATTTTATTATTATTATTATTTATTATTTTGAAAGCTTAATGAACAGCTGTACTGTGGTAAAACATAAATGGTCTGTAGAATTTGGACAGCTAGTATGTTCATGTTTTTGACTAGTGGGTGTTGATTCATTTTACAAGTCAATCAACGAAGACTACAAAAATATTATTTTGATCATAATTACCTTAAATCATATTGGAGAAAAACACCAAACATTTCCTACTTCAGCCTTCTTGATTGAGGGTTTGTTGTTTGTGTTGGGTGATATTAATACAAGTGAATATCTTCTAATTTTTTGAGGTTGGTCAAACAAAACAATTTGATGACATCCCTCTGTTAGAAGTCTAGAGTCACTAATATTTGGAAACTATGGATCACTATGTAATATGTATTTGATTTTCAGACAAGGGTGGCATCCTTTATCTTCATATATACTGCCATATACACCTCTAAATGTGGATATTTGGTATGATATTGTTTTGTGTCTATGTGTTTCTCCTTCATGCACTGAAGAGCGTAAGCTTTCAGCTGGTGAACTACTCGAACCAATGAGCTCTTGGTGTGGCTGTCTAATGTCTCGCTGTCAGGCGAAATTGGAAATATGTTTTGCCAGCTCTACACAGACCCATGGAAGCCCTACGGCCGAAGCATCACTGTGCTAAGTACAACAGCAAAAACACACACAATCATACACAAACATTCCGGTATTGTTAGTGGGAGAAAAGCCTATTAATCAACATTTAGACTGTGGAAGACAGGCATACATTCACATAATAGAGACAGCATGGTGGGCAACTCTAGGAAAACTGCAAGCAACTCTGACATCAGCTACAGTGAAGCTGCACATGTATTTCTACTGAAAAGACACATGTGTCCTGCAAACTGTATTTGTGTGGGTGTGAGTTTTAATGCTGTCTTTCTCAGTTTTTCAGTTACCTTATACGTGGTGTATGTATGTTTGTGTGTGTGTGTGTTTTGTGGTGTACAATACATTGTACAGTCTTCACACAAAACAACAAAAACCTTAAAAAAACAAAACCTTGGAAACTATAGGAGTTCTCCTGGCCTCTAATTGAGATTGTTTGAAGTGCTTTTGATACAGGCAGACATCAATATCCACGAAAACTTTCAGAGCTGTCTTTTAAAAGGAGAACTGTTATTTTAGTTGGAATAGAGTTGTTTTGAGCGACAATTTACAAAAACAAAACTGATGATCACATTGTCATGATATAAAATAGGATATTACAATAGTACTGGTCACATCCCAGGCTATATTTTATGTATATGCATTCTTGCTGGTGTGAGTTAAAGTTTGATTTATGTCCTGCAGTTTATAGCTCTCTTTTAATTAAGTGTTAATCAGGTTTCATTGATAGGCGAACAGGAATTAAACTCAGCTCAGAGTGTGTCATCACATGATGAAAGTGGTATTTGTCATTGACATTCTGAATGACTAAGAAGATCCTTTGTCATCAACATTTCTGTGCTGACAGGCTTGTTAAAGAGCAGCGTTACCCTCTTTTAAATGTTTACTTGTTTAAACTCAAGCCCACAATTAGAGGTGATCACAAATACGAATTAGGTGTTTATTCTTACTATCATTATCGGTTAGGACATAATGCCTTAATAAATGGGAAGACTAGTAGTGTATGAGCAGATCAAGGTAACAGGTCATTCAGACATCAGCTAATAACTAGTCAATCATCATTTTTTCTTTTAAGATACACAATCCAGAGATTATTCAGAGCTAATTGTCTTTGACTTTTGTAATTTTCAACTGTAGAACTTGCTGTGTGCTTTGATGTAACTTTCTTATTATACTGAACTGATAAATATATACACAGGTCATACTTAACATGATGTTGTTGGATGTGTTTATATTCATTAAATATAGGCATCATTTTGTACATGTAATTAATAATAAGTGCAATAAGTGGTTGAACAAAGATGCATCACAGTCATCAGCGTGCCCTGGATGATGGTGATTTTTCAGTGTTACCATAAGCACTAGCTTATTTTAATAGAAGTGTGAATAAGGGTTGAGAACTACGACAGTATAAATACCTCTGTGTTTATGGGTTTGGTGTGTAATGCTGTTGCAGTTCCTCCAGGTAACCCCATCATTAAGAATGACGGGATGAGGGTCCTGAGTGAGAACCTTGGACAAGAGATGACCTGCACCGCCATGAGCAGCAAGCCCGCGCCACACTCAGATGGATGAAGGAGATAAGGAGCTCCCAGGTAGGTTTTCTCACACAAAGAGAAAATCACAGTCATCAATCGAGGACATCTCTTTACATAATAAGACACTCATATAAAACAGAAAATCAGAGGGTTGTTCCTTTCACAATATTCACATCCATGTACTTTTTCAATCTATTATCTGTGTACAAAGAATACCTCTATTTGCTTCGAAAAACACTGTGTTCATGAACCAGGTAAAGGGCCAAAGATGTCGCCTCTAAAAGGAAACAAAACTCTCCCTGCACTCACTGTTTCCCTCACTTTGCCCAAAACATTCATGCAATTCTACATAACAGCTTATGAGCAAACAAAAGAGGTGTGCTGCAAATATTCTGTTTGTTGATCCTGCCATATACCACCTCTGTATGCTCTTTAGAAGTCACAGTGAACCCAAAGTGTTATTCACCTGTTAACTCCCTCATCATGAGTTGTGATTGTAACATGAATCAGCTGCTTATTTAAGGTGGAGTCAGACCACATAGCCTCAAGACCTATTTTTTGCATGATTAAAATGAAAAAATTAAATTGAAAAATTAAACTCAATTTTTATATATTTTAATTTATGGATAAATAGAAGACAAATCCTGGAGGAGCCTTTTTCCAAGCCATCACATTATTATCCTCTCTTTTGACCTCTCTTCCTATGTACCTATGGATCCAAATAAATACTAAAATGATCACGATCAAATTAAAATCTCAGAGTTTTGTCAATAAAAACAAGATAGGGAAGAAGTTATCCAAATATAGCAACCTGCCGTAGACCTTCAATCTCATAGGGACTGATTTAGAAATAACTGACAGTAATACTTTTTGTTGAGGCCAGGTGAGCTATAGTGTTTTACCACTCAAGCACTAATAAGAGAAATTAATGTTGAAGGACGTAAGTCACAACGGCAGTGAGCACCACAAGCTCAGAGGCCAACCATTTCAGAAATCAGAATGAAGTGGCTGGATATATCTAAGTCACAGTGGCGAAAGCACTGAGCCCACTGGTGGCTGCTTTCACAGTGCAGTCCGCCTGGGTCAGTGGTGTGTGGATATATCTGCTATGACTAAATGCGAGATTATGTTGTGGGCTTGTGCAACATGTGCACTTCACAGGGGTACTTGTGTTTCATATGAAGTTTATCAAACAAAGCAACAGATAGCTCTAAAAAATCAATATGGCAGTAGAAGTAATTATTCTGTAAGCTGTGCAATTTGACATCAGATAAAATTCTGAGAAAGATTCTTTAATTCATTGCTTTGTTATTACGGTTTCATTATATAAAATGTGTTTCTGTAGGTGTACTCATTCTCTGTTAAGTGTTGTGTGCTAATTTCTGCCTTTTTATACATATGCATCTTTTAAGCCTCTATCACATGTATAGAAAGGACCATTTTGGGCTGGATTCTTACCTTTCTTTGCTGGCTGTCTTTGCTGTATTTAGTGCTTGTACATCAGTGCTGTTGCTTTTCAAATTTAGCTCTGCTGCATCTTTAGTTTCCATTAGAGCAATGTGGATGTGCAGTGGTGTGGCGTCTGTTGGCACTGTGACAACTTTCATGCCTTCTCAAGGTAGCTGAGCTTTAGAAGTCTGAGCAGAGCTCAGGGTGAACAGAGCCTCCTGCCAAGGCAGCTTACCTCAGAGCCAACAGCGAGCTTTGTAAAGACTTTGAAACAAAGGTCCTAATCAAGAAGCTGTGTAGAAGGCCCTGAGCAGCTTCACCTCTACACTGCAGCATTAAACCCATAGCGGTCCAGCATCCAAATCTGAGAATGTTCAATGTGCCAAGGTCAGGACTTGGCTTATCTGTTAATGTCAGAAAAATGACCACTGACATCCAGTTGAAATCTTTGTGCATTCTACTGACCTGGTACTACAGCCCGGTATTGGCAATGCTTAAATATAAGTATTACATAGCCAAAATGTAATGTCGCAATTTCTGATGCTTCTAATGCAGCAGTTACTGCTGTGCAGCTGTAGAAACTGACTCATTTCAGACTTCTTGGGTGAATATCCTTCTTTTATGATCAGTTTCAGATTGAGTCAACTTTATAGTATTTTGGGCTGGGATCTAACACAACAACATGCAGTAATGTTTCCTATCATCCTGACACATCCTTTACCACTTTCCTCGTCTGATGTTTCTCCAGCGAAATGTGGCTATGTTGACTGGGTTTCTCTAATCCTTTATTGAGTTAGCAATGATGTTTGAGATTTGTTCGTAGAAAGCTGACAGTAACACAGTTATAACTTCAATATAAATCTTACTTTGCCTTATAGTGTATTATATGTGATTGCTGTAAATGAGTGAAGTGAAACCAGCGTAACATGTAACTCTTACTCACTGTGAAATACTGATCCACTATTTGACTCTAGACTTTTAGTGTGCTTCTTCTGCTTTTGTAGTAATATTTCTCTTCTTTACTGAGTATTCACAATCTCTGCAACTGAACCTTCAAATTATGCTCATTTGCTTGTTTATCAAATGGCAGAGAGAAAAACATATTTATATAACACTAAATGCCCTCAACCCCACACCCATGCTGTTGTCTCACACTTGTTGAGAATGGATTGCCATTTACAGAATAGGCTCCAGCACTCTTTGAAGTTCTACAATTGATAGATGCAATTTTATTTTTTTTTTGCCACAGTAGTCAGAGGTACTTAATGGCTCACCTGTCGCTTACAGTATTTGGAGCATGCTGTTGCTTTTATCCATTTTGCCACAGGTGAAAAGGTGCTACTGGCCTGAAACTGTCACAAAATAATGGCAGCCCTCTTATAAAAATCCGTCTTTTAATGTTTTTTGACTCTATTTCTTCACAAGTGACATTACTAACATTATTTCCAACAATATCAGGTTTGTTGACCATGTCAAGCTATTCAGCTGTCATGTTAATGCTAGCTCTGTAAGAAACTGTGTCAAATGACTCCATAGTTTGTTTACTTAACAGTGCAGCAGTGCTGTGAAAAATGAAACTATTTTCTCTGCTGATGCTGAAAATGTGAAGATAAAAGTGCGAAAAATTAAAGATGGGAAGAGAGCAGATGGCTCAGGGTGCCCAGAGTCCTGACACTAAGGGCAAGAATTACTTAAATTGCCTTCAGCTGTGACTCCTTACTGGCAGACTTATTTCTAATTAAACATCCCAAATTTAACTTAATTACCTTAAGGGATGTCGGGATCTCTTAAATATCATTTAAGGTTGCAATTGTCATAGCATGATATGAGTAACCATCTCTCTAATATGCACAGACCTATTATCTCACTATTATCTCCTTCTCTTTTTTATTTGCTCTTATCTGTTTTTAGTGATTTATTAACATATGCCCTGACATTTGATATCTTCCAGCTCTTAAGCTCTTACAGAGTGAAAAGAGATTACTTGCAGAGATAAAGCCAAAGTACAAGTCCATCTCTGTTCAATACAATGAAAAAGAAAAAGTAAGATGGGTAGAAAAAAAAAGCCAAGTGGGGCCTCCTGACAGGAACCAGAACAGCCAGCTAACCTCAGTCTTAATGGGCTCTTTCCCAGGGTATTTCATTACTCCTATGGAAGACTCTAATGATAAACCTTTAGGCAAAAAATAAAGTGAGAGCAGCCTGCTTCTTCTTCGACCTTCCTGCCCTATTTCAAAATATGGTTGGAGGTATGGCTGAAGAAATGAGAGTGTAGAGGAGGCTCAGGACTCCAGTCTGTATGTTGGTACCTGTATAGAGAGGTGCCACCTCAGCTTTCAGTTGACCTGCCATTGCCTTTCAATGACATTTCTGTCTCTACTGGCACCATCCCAAAGTTGGTCTCTGGGGAATATTCTTAGTGCTTCATACGGTTTGATGTTTCAAACAGATCACTAGTGTCATCAATACTCACTTCACTTTTTAGGGCTAAGTTTCATAATTTGTAGCCTGCTTTCTAGTTTATAGAAAGATCATGAGCACAATTAAACAGGGCCTAGTAGTCAGTAAGCATTAGATGTATTGATCCCAGATATCCAGCAGGAACAATATATATATGTGAATACAAATCTTTCTTCTGACTTAAACTTAAACTGAATTTTGTTACATCATTTGAGTTAATGACCAAAAATTCTGGCCTTTAAAGGAATGGAAAATCCAAAAGGGGAAGCCTATCGGCTCTACTTTTATATAACCAGCTCTGCCCTAGTAAACTTCTACTCACCAAAAACCATGGTTTTCAGACCATTATGCAACAAGAGTTGTTAAGCATAAATGCATCTCTTGAATAAACTGTGCCTTCTTCTTGCCTAGAAATAACAAACTACCTAGCTTGCTAACAGGCTAGTGATTACCAAAGCTATTGTGATTTGCACTAGCAACCAACTAAGTGGACATGACTATCCTAAGCAGTCACTGTGTCCCCAAGTTTCCAGCACACCTTTTCCTCTCTGGGCAGCATGGAGATTCCTCTTTGGTACCTCTGAGGAAGCCTACTAAATATGCAAGAGATCAGAAAACAGGATCAGAAAAACCAGTCACATAAGGCCCTGAAGGGCAATACACGTAGCCCGTCAAATAGCATCATGTGATTTGACCTATATTATGATACTTATAGTACACCAGGGGTGAGCCATACACAGAAAAAACGGTGAAAGGTACAGTAGCTGGGCTGTACCAACAGGGAAGATAGCAGTGCAAATCGCTATGGAGTGTTGGCTCATTGACTCTGGGCGTGTCCTGATGCGTCCAGTGTGAATCAGCCCAGTATAGTACCGCTGGTGTGTGGGTTCACATGAAAAGCAATGGGCTGGGAGTGTTTTGGAAATTGTGTTTGCCTCGGGCGACATAGTCTCTACTTCAACAGATTAATATTTGATGCATAACAACTGGAGTGCTGTCAGATGTCCATCTTGAAACTTCTCTGTCTCCTCTGCCTTTCTCAAAGAATGGGCGCAGTCAGTGCTGTGCTGCTTGCAAAAGTGCACAACGAGTTCATTGTTATATCTCCATCTGGTAGCACTAATGGTGGTGGGTTAGTGGCTGCTCCAATGAACATGTGAAAATATCTCCAATCAGGCAAGAAAACAAGCAACATTAAGGAACCACCTTTTTGCAAAAGCCAAATGGCAGAATGAATATGAATTAAGATGATGCTCATTAATTATCCATGGTATGCATGGTAATTAGACATATTTTTTTTACATCTATTTGTGTACCTTTGTACACTTGCTCTTTTATTGTGATGAGTTCCTAGGTGTAAAGCGGAGATTCAGAAACCGAGACTTGAAAAAGATGTCTCTTCACTATTGTTTCATGCATCTCAAAGACATTTGATTTGAGCAGACCTTGGGTTCCTGTTTCAGGCCCTTGCATGCAGCTTAGGCCTCTAGTGGTATTTATTCATGACAACCTGTTCCTTCCACCAGACACATCCTGCGCGTTTGCTTCTCAGCATCCAAAGAGACAGCTATCCTGCTGATGACGGTATCACCACTGTGGCTGAGCTTCTGACTAGATGAGTGGAGTGGGAGTGTGGCCTTGGATGCATATCTAGAGCTAAAATATTAACTGATGGATGCAACACTGTTCACATTAAGATAGATTTTCTACTGTTCCATTTTCTCTTTGCAGACTCCTTCATTTTTTTTTTTTACTTCCAGTATTTGTTTTATTGATGGGATGCAAACACACTTGTGCAACAGACTGTTAGAACTAGGACAAAGGATAAAAATAAAAATCAATCTCTCTTTGCAGCTCTGCTATGCAGAGCTGTCTGCAATATCCCTCTTATTTTGGCATGGCTAGCGATGAGGGGGTAGCAGCACTCCTCTTCATTGTGTTAGAACATATTGTGTGATATTACAGGCAACCACTAATCAGAGGATGGGCGCTTTGGGCTTCAGATCTATGGCAGTGCTGCGTAAAGGGTGGCTACACAATAAATCGGCTTCATAAAGCCTAATGAGTGATTCACAGTCGCAGTAGCCTGACAGCAGGCAATTTTAGCTGATTAACCTTCTTTGACCATTCTCAGGACACTCTCCTTCCTCTCCATATTTTTGTAGGGTCAGTGGAAGAAGACATTCTCCTTGCATGAACAATGCTTGTCTGTCAGGCCTTGATATTTCTAAGCATTTTTCCAGCTGCCTTTAGTCCATCATTTTATTTTTGTAAGACAGCCCATGAATAAGTTGTTCACACGGCACTTCCAGATCAACATAAGTCAGGAAGTTCAAATTATTAACTTATATTTTCAAAAAGCTTTTGAATAAAGCATCTAAGACTTTATTCATATTTTCTTTTGCAAAACCAGTCTAAACCTCTGCAGCTTAGTTTTCATCATATATCTTTATCACAGAAAACACACACACTGAAATAAGTTGAGCCCTGAAGCTTGGGGAAGTAAACCAACCAACAGCAATCTATAAGTAATTTAAATGATTGGGACAACAAACAGTGCTATGTTTACTTTAACCCAAATAGCAGCTTTTATCATTTAACTCCAAAGGTTTAACTTCTTAAATTAGTCAATATAGATCCAATTTCAGGAACTGCAGGTGTAAGGAGAGTTGGTGGTGCAATGACAAACACTGTCACCCTCACTGCATGGAGGAGGTGGGGATCAAATTCATTGACTGGAGAGAGGTAACCCCAGTGCTCCAGTTTCTCATAGTCCATACATACGTATTGGGTCAGCCAAAGAGCCATAAATTGTCTTATGTGTGAAAGGTTGTCTGTTTGTAAGTGTTGACCCTGTCGAACTGACAGTCTCAAACCCCTGTGACCCTGTGAAGGAGATAGGTGCCTATAGATGATGGATGGATGGATAGTTAGATGTAAACTGTAATGTTTTTAGAACAGGCTCCTTGTTTTTCCAGTTGGCAAACCTCAAACCTCAAGAGTCTCAAATTAGGTTGCTGTTTATATCTCACTGAATGAAAAGCAAAATTTTGGGGTCTGGGTTGAGTTGCAGCAAGCTAAACAAAGAGATTAAGATACCTCCTGGCTACATCATCAGCTCCTCAGAAGGATCTCCTTCAGGCAGGACTAGAATATGGCTCCTCTCAGTGTAGGGAGTAGTTACACTGAAAACTGTGAAATTTCAGATCAAAAATCAATTCATTGTTTTGGAGTAAACACAAATGATAAACACTTGCAATGTTTAATGAGATAAACTTTGGAGAACTTTAAGTCAGACATTCTACTAAGAAAATTTGGGAAGAAGGCCATTTTTTTTGCTGTCTCATTCTTTGGATTACTGCTCAACAAAGTTTGTGACTGTGGTGAAGGTTTAGACTTAAATGGAAAGCTGAAACATCAAACAACTTTTTCTTCTACATTGTCTTCAAGACAATCATTTGTGATGATTAATCTGATTAATTAATCCTCGCTATACGGTTACCCTTTTACCCAAGCAGGTACTGGGTCTTGCCAGACTACGAGTTAATCGAAGTTTATACTGCCTGTGTAGGCTCATTCATATTTTACCTAAAATCTAAGTGCACTCACGTTGTTTTGTTTAGAATCTGCTTGTCTTTTTGTGTCCAACAAGCAAGCCCAAGGTTGAGCTGACCTCGACAAGATGTACACACAGTAACAGCCTGACATTCACCGTGGTAAGAATTGGCGGAGTACCTGTGGTTTGCATCGTAGACCACCCTGCGGTGGGACTTCCAAGCACAGAAATACCTGGAGGTGCAGTGTAGTGCCTCTGTTTGGAAATAAATTAGAAATCTCATGGATATTTAAGCAGCATTATGCACTCTTTCTTTTTCAAGTGCCTCATCAGCTTAACTCAATAAATTGGACTGCCGCGATAGAGAAGGGCTTCCGTCCCATTAATTAAATGGCATAAGTTTGCCACTTTTCCCTCTAAACTAAAACTTTAGTGTGTGACAATAGCGAGTGTCTGAAGAAATCATCTCAGTGCACAGGTTATGATGAATAAAAGGAAAATTGGACACAGTAGGGGAGAGTGTTTATCTCACTAATTAAATGACATAAATTTCCCACATTTCCCCCACTGAAACTTTGCATGTCATTGTCATTAGAGAAAGGATCCCTCAGTACATGATGAATAAAGTGAAATAAATAAAACACTGATGATGAACATCTTGAAAACCTAATGTTGAGTATTATGTTACCTTTGTATTTCTATCAGAAAAGAGTAATGTTGTTTTCCTTTTTAACATTTGTCATCACTGTGAATCTTTACAAACTGACTGGGTTAGTGCTGACTTCTTACAAGATAGACAAGACTGTGTTCTCATTTTATCGTCCTCATAGTCACGGTATTGTCTGTTTTGTTCTGTATTTCAAAAGCCCATGGAACTGGGACGTGCACTGCAGACACACAGTGTCTCTATTACTATTATTGTCTCTGCAGTCAGATTAGCACGGATCATATCAGCATAATTGGCAACGACCAGGGTGCAAAGTGTAGGGTCAAGACACAAAGCTTCGAGGAAAGCATTCGATCTTTGAAACTGTGCAATAACGTGAGCAGATCAGCTGTTTGAAAATAGACACATGATCTTACAAAATATTCTTCTGGTTTTGCAATCACAAAGGACAGCAAAGATGCTCAGTCACTCAGCTGTGACTTGTTTGCATTTAAAATGTCTGTAATTCATCGCACATGCATCTGTAAGCTACAATCATAGCGATACCTCAACCATGATTTTCAAATGTCAGAGGTATTGACTAATAATTCAGTTTATTACAGGCTAACCTGAAAACATACTGTTTATAAGTCAATAATAAAGTAGAAAACACATCAACACAGAGAAATTAAATGTCAAATGTAACACACAAAAAGCCGAATGAACGCCAAAACATTTAATGAAAATGATGTTTGTAAAGGTGCTTTGAACCAGTGGGTGTAGTGAGATACTTAAGTGGAAAAAAAAGTACACACTAGCGATGGAAACTGGCCAGAAAACCTAAAGAAATATTGCATGGATTTATTGGCTCATCTTGTTTTTTTTTTTTGATTTTCTTCTCCATATCATTTGATTTGTTTAAGTTCAGTTGTGTATATATTTGACCTCTGGTGGCCTCTACCAAAAAGAGATCCTCAGGAATTAGAAAGTTGTCTGGTGTCGAGTTTTGTGTGTTCTTGCTCAGTTAGCTGATGGGACAAATGTTACCCTTAACAGGTGTGTGTACATTGAGGGGCTTGCGGGTTTTTTTAGAGCTGGGGTGTGTGACGCGGCAGTTTCTGAGGTCAGGATTTGTTGAGCTGTGTGCAATCACTGTGAGGCTAAACTAGCTGCTGAATGGTCAGTAAATCCCATCAAACTGAAGGGCTGCCTGCTTGTTAAACTGCAGTGTCTTTTCTCTACATGTATTAAATACAACACGTTGGGTGCAGGTTGAGTTGTTTAAAAGGCGCCTTTGACTGAGCTGACAGCTGGGCTAATGAAAAAAAGAATGAGTGATAACCTGTTACTTTGCTGCTCAGTAATTAGCAATATTATAACTTTTTCAATGAGTCATGTAATGAGTAATTATTAGAGTTTTTTCAGGTTGTCTTAACAGGTCTTACCATAACATGGAGACAAAATGAAATAACTACAGCTATGTGACGAGTATTCGGAAATGGTAGACCTTTGTACTGTGTGTTGAGTATTAGATCTTTTTATTGATGCTAAATGATAAAATTTATGTATTTTATGCTTCTGTAACCTTATGTCTCCGGCCTTTGGCATGTCCTAGCATTCTATTAAAAAAATACAAACTCCTCTGTTGCTATCTGACCTTTCTCTGGGAGACTGAGAACAGGAGATCAGCTCATCTACTGAGGCAGCATGGCATTTTGTTGGCCTCTGATTACAGGGAGCTCACATGGACCACCCGGCTCAGTGCCTCACTGCTCCATGCAGGGGCTGCTGCTGTCATGCTCTGTGCATACTGTAATGGCCAACAAACAGGCATAGCCAGTCCTGCAGCCTGCCTTCTCTTTGATCTCTCTGCTATACAGTTTAATATTACATTTGAAGAATACTGACTGAGGGGTATTACTGTTTGTATGGGGCATGTCTAGAAACATGATAGATGATAGGTTAAAAATTCTCTCTTACCTTTGTTTTTATTTAACAGGTCCTGGAAAACCTGGAAAGCAGTTGTTTTCATAAACATTTCCAAGAACCCAATTATAGATCTGTTCCTTTCCAGGAAATTATAAATGACAGGACCTGGAAAACAAACATACTTTCTCTATATCTACAGTGACATAAGAGTTTGAGTGCTGATTACTGAGACAGATGAGGTGATTTACACTGAATCACTCGCTGTGTGGGCAATTTGTGAGTAGAATGGAGTGAATTATGTCGTAAGAAACAGCTGAAAAAAGCCCATTGTCAGGGGACAGCGTAATTAAATAAGCTTGTAGTGTTCATGTGCATAAGCAAAGTAAGTTGTTTTGCTCTGTTGCCTGGTTGTTATACGCTTAAGGTCAGCTGGCTGCAGAGAGATGGATAGTGCCATCTCAAGTGCTTATGAGGTGAGGCACACAATAAAGCAAATCATTCAGTCGGCATAATGATCCCTTTGCATACGGTGAGACACTAGTTCATTTCCACTGAAGTGGCAGTGTCCATATCTGGCAATGCAGTGTGTGTTTTCCCATCAAGCAGAGACTCGAAAGTCCTGCCATAACTACTTGAGAAACATCAAAACATCCTACAGATGCCAGGCGTCCTTCATGTTTATGGCTCCGAGATGACAAGGTCAGATGACGTTGTGAGCTAAGAAAAAGTTGCAGGATGCCATGTAGTGCCTGGAGTGGAAACAAAACCAAAGGGTTGCTGTCTAAACCCTTGCATGCCCACTGAGCCGAAGACTTGGCTTTTCGCCTATGTCGCTGTCCATCACCAAGGCTGAGAGCCGACCACTGACAGGGTGTGAATTTAGACAGATGGATGGCTAGACGTGTTGTTTGTTGCCGAGAAGGTCGGAGAGCAGTGTGGAACTTTACTGCCGGCTTTGAAATCATAATTCAGATCCAATCCCTCTGTCTACAGGCTGATTAGAAATGTAGCACCGAATCATGCATTTAGGCTGTAAAACTTGGGAAAGAACCAGAATAATTCACATCGCAATCTGAAAACTGTAATTACACCATTGTGACTCAACAATCAATCTGGTGTGAGATGACACAACTTGACATTTTATCGACAGCACCTACTGTTGGGAAAGCTCAACAAAACAACATCTTGGAGTAAACAAGTCAGGATATGGTGTGATGATGTACTGCCAGAAATGCTAGCCACCATTTTACAGTGCTGGTGAATCAAATCTTAGTTTTGATATTAAAAAAAATACTTATAAAATACTATAAAAACTTTTTTGTTAAATGGTAACAAACCCTGATAGAGAAATTAATACAAGTTGATACAAAGCAAACTAGGCCCTCATGATTTTCTTACCGTAGGACAATTTTCAACCTTTCAAATACACACCTTTTATTTGTTATCATATGCAATGTTTAAAATGTTGTAAGTTGTAAATCAGAGCAGGACTTCTGTTGTGTTTGTTCTGTCTTAATCTTACCTCAGAACGCTGAACACTGAAACACAAAAGAACATACGATTTTTGTCCAGAATAAAAGATCATCTCTCACACCAAGCTGAAAAAAGGCTTTGATAACACCAACAACAGTCATTGGATTGGGAACAATAGAAACTCCATGGTTTCAAAGAGGAGCACAGCAGCGACAGCACTTCACTGGTTTGTCAAAACAGCATTCTACATTTTCCTCCTAGCCGCCTCAACTCTTCAGCAGTGTCTTCTATTTTGTGTTGCATCATTATCGGGTAACTTCTTTGGACATACTTAGGGCCTGTGGTCCTACACTGTACCATTTCTATCATCCCTCAAAGATCTGGCTTGTGTTTTTTTGTTGTGTTGATTTAAAATTCCATCAATAATATGCCCCAGGTAGACCCAACACAGCTGAAGAACAGGGTGAGGTTAAGGCATCAGTAGCAGTAGTGAAATGTAACGGAAAAACACTTGAATGTATTTTATTGTTTACTTAATATCAAGTAAAATCCAGCCAGACCTAACAAAGTTCAGTCAGTAAACATCAAGTCACCTTTCAGAAATAAGCTTGACTTGACCTCCTCTGACACTCCAACATGGGTCATGGATCTTGTTCTTGTTGTTGCATTTATTTTTATTTTTTTTATCCTTAAACATATTTCTGTGATCATGGTGAGCAGTTTACTCAGTGTATTCTGTGTGAACAGTTACATGATTAGAAAATACCATTTCCCTGATTAGCCTACCAAAAAAGAAACACTGGAACATAATGAAATAGTACCACAAGTAGAGAGGAGTCGTACAGTCTGCAAATTAACTTTATTTATATAATTATCTCTGTAGATACTATGTAAGCATTTGCCAACCTCAGCCACCAACAGCTAATGGTCATACCAGACCAAGTGAGGCTATAGCAGCAAAACTGTGCACTGACAATGGACAGAGCTGCAGCATCTGCCGCAGCTGATATGATCATATCAGCTGAGTAATAATGTGAGGAATCAGGTTAGCTGATTGCCATCAGCTAATGCTTCACACAACTTGTGCCTGTACGCCTTAACGTCACTCCTGATGGGACATGGACCCAGAGCTTCTGTGTGGAAGGCAAACCCCTGTCTGCCCAACCACCAGCCTGACCTCTACATCCTCACTGTTTGCTGCAGCACCTCTGGGAATATATCAAGCTAAACAAAAGTTTGATCATTTCAAGTGTTACCAGTGAACGTTCATCACAGTGCAGATTTGTGGCATATGGACATAATTTGGAGACTGTTTGGGGTTAGATTTGGAGTGAACAACATTTAAACATATTTTGCAGTCTATACAGTGAATGCAGTTCCACACACTCCTCAAATATGTAACAAATCTAATGAAGTCTGGAATCGATCAGAATCCATCCATCAGAGAGAAGACAGATGTCGAAAGTAAATGTAGAGCAAAGATAGATAATTCTTTGTCAGTTATGTTGTGCCAGCACTAAATTTTCTGTCTCTGTCTCTAATTCTTTCAGACAAACCGGAGGTAAAGATTGTGGTGGAATTTCCTCAGGGTCTGACCAGGGAAGGAGAGAACCTGGAACTGACGTGTCAGGCCAAAGGCAAACCCCAGTACGACACACACCCACACGCACAGACAGACACAAACACACACATTTTAACCAATTAAAAGTGGCCGCAGGGAAGGAAAGCAAATGTACCTGCTCACAGATCCACGTTTATGTATTCATGCACATACCTACACCATGTCTTTCACTGTTCCTTTTGCTGTTGAGAAGAAGTAAACATTGAACTTTTGCAGCAGCAATTAGTGTTGAGATACATCAAAGGTGAATGCAAACATGAACATCTCACACTTCCAATACTCAAACATCTGTTAACTACTTTATGTTCTGCCCACAAGATGCTAGCACGATGTGGAACTGTTTATATACGTATCATTACGTTATAAACCCCATCTTTTTGGTCATTTAGATCATTAAAAAATCCTTGTTGCAGAAAATAATCTGGATACAGTGTATGCCACTAAAACCTTAAAAATATGGTTTCAGATTGGCAGTCCAATAATGTAATAAATCCTTTCAAGCTTTATGTCCAAATTCACTGAAAGGATGGAAAATACATAAAAATAGTCCCTTTGTTTTAATTTAATCCCCAATTTGGGATGGTTGTCTGGATTTCAGTGTAGTAGAAAGGATAGAAATGTAATGTTATTCACAAAATGAAAAAGTGGTAGATTCAGTCACTATACAGTAGATGTGCAGTATATGACAGTGAGAGAAAGAAAATAAGAATAAAAAGAATAAGAAGGCAAATATTAAGGCACATATACAGTGCGTATTGATAGTCACATTGACATTACAGCTCTTTTCAGATCAGGTTGCCCTGCCATCCTTGGGTTACACTGTACCTTTAAAGTTGAAAAAGCAAATAAGACCTTTTGGTGAATAGGTAATATTAGACCTTAAAATAAAAGAGAGTGCAGAAAAGCAGAGAGAAAATAGAAACTCACTGTTCATCTTGACAACTTCAGAAGTAGTTACAGTTTGGTTTAAGTAAAAATGCAAGGGCACCTTATGGTAGTGATGGTGCTGAACGAAGCTGTGAAAATTTAAAAGTTCTCTACTCTGTCATGAGCCGAGCCTCCGACATTCTTCATAATGTCAGTGCTGGATCATGCCCGGACAACTGTGAGAAGTTTTTATTCTATTTTTACGAGAAACACATCATATCAAACTGCTTATAATGCAGCTGCTCAGAGATTATGTGTGGCATCTCATATTGAAAAGCAAATAGTAACGCTTTCTCTATAGGTGTATTGAGAGAGACTACAGTTGAACAGAAAATTGCTGTATTCTCTCTACTTTCTTTTTTCAAGTTTTTCTTTTGGTTCAGCCTACAGTGAACCTCTGGCATGGTCACCAGCCCTCAAATTTTACTAATGCTTGTCAACTGTCCAGTGCTAATTTTACTTAACTGTGGCTTGACTTTTGACACAGTACACCATTCAGTTTTGTCTGACCGCCGTGAAAAATGGTTTAGCCTTCTTCAGATCATATTTGTCAAACAGGACTCTAAGATGTTGTTGGTGATGTCCCTTCATCTGTAGCCCCTCTGACCTGTGGTGTACCTCAAGGCTCCATCCATGGCCCTCTGTTGTTGTTGTTTTATTTATATACTTCCACTAAGTCACATTATTAGTAAACACAACATTCATTATCTTTTATATGCAGATGACATACAGGGGCAGAGGGCACATTTTGACATTGCAGATTAAAAACCATTAAGACCAAAGTTCTGCCACAATTTTAACATCCAGGCATCTCTAATAACCTCTGAAGTCCCCCAGGGCTCTGTCCTTGATCCTCTTCTTATATCAGGCCCCTACTATGGTCAATACATTAAAAAACATAATGCTAGTTTCTATTTCTTAGATGTCACTTCACAAATCACACCCTTATGATTTATGAGTCACTCCTCATAGCCTGTTCATAGCAAGTGGGTCAGATTTGGTTATTGTTGAAATAACAATGAAAATTGTCTCCAGGAATGTGAAATATCAGCACTCTGTGGAAGAAGAAGCCAAAGTTTAGAGGTAGAAGATGTGGTTGCATTCACCATTGGCTCTAGAACCTATGTGTCTCCTCACTGGGGGCCGGGATCACTTCTAATTAGGAGATGGAGTTCAGCTGGTGGATAAGAGGAGCTGCCTCGACACAAGTACATGTTGTGAAGAGGAACGCTGTGTCTACAACTGTGACTAATGTTACAGAGAAACCCGAGGCCATACAGTTCTAAATGACCATTGCTGGATACATAATCACATAATTGAATGGCTGCTATTTTCTTTTTCAGGACTTTCAAAGGGGAAATTTGAAACTGGTCTGTAATTATGAAATGCATCAGAATTACTATGTTATATTTTGAGCAGGTGTTTAATTACCGCTGCTTTAGAGGCAGAGGACAGAGCAGAAAGTGGCATTAATAATAACAGAGTGGGTCCTAATATCTAGCAGGTACAATTTTAGTTGGATAACAGTTGAATAGGCATGGATAGAGTGATTTCTCTTTTTTGGTTTTTTGGTTTTTAGTGATGAGTACTCATTTTCTGAAGGTATCTAGGGAGAATGCCGATGGACTCGAAGAACTGGATATTCACAGATGAAGTCAATTTTGTGATTAAAGTTTAAAGATGGGTACACAGATCTGAACACAGAGAACAGTCCCTAAGTTGTTTTTACCACTGTGTCAACAATGAACTTACAATGGCCTTTATCTTTGTTAATCAGTTATTTGAAATGGCTCTAGCATCTGAAAGCTCTTGCGTGTCGCTCATTAGGCTATTATTCCACATGTATCATCTGTAAACACAGGTGTTGGTTTGTTTAGATGACAGGTCTGTGCGAAATGAGATGTAATGGAGTGCAAATGAAGCCATTAGGACGAGCAGGGGTAAGTAAAGGTGTAAGAGCTTCAGGCAGGAGACCTGCCAAACTATCCAAACATCAATACAGTCTCTGCCGTTTCTATCAATCATATTAGTATGTTGACAAGGTTGTTCAAATTTGAACAGAACAAAATAATCATGAGATGAAGCTGGAGTTATGAATATTACATTAGAAACAGTCATGTGGCCAATTTGTGGGTTTTTCTTTTTTGTGTGCAAATAAATTTCAAATGTTTTAATGAATCACAACCATTAAAAACCTGCGTTCAAATGTTCATCTGTAAGCTTGAAAGATGGCTCTGAAAAGTTTGTTTTCTGGCAGAGGAAGACAGCTCCAGGAAGCTTTAATTCACAACAGTCACAATAGATTTTAATGCCAACCCACGCAACCAGCTTCTATCCCTAACCTTCCTTTTGTGCTTTTGTTGCTTAAACTAAATCACAGATGGAGGTCAGGATGGAAACCCCAGACTCTGATGTGATAGTCGTGCACTTTGTAGAGCCCCAGCCACCTCCCTATGACTCTGATAATGCTGTAGTGGTTCATATATTCAAAAAACATTGCCTCTGAACATAGTCCTCCAGGCTTATGGAGTTGAAAGGTGTTTTGAAATTCAACTGAAATGTATTTTGTTTTGTTGAGGTGTTGAGGTGTGTCTGCTTCTGCCACCAAGTTTTGTCTGAGCCTTTGTCATTATGGGTGGGGTCACAGGTCTTACATTTACAGGTCGATTTTTGTTCTAATCAGTGCACGTGGGGAGAGGATGTGCAAAGCTTGACCAGTGCAGGACTTTGACTTGGCCTCAAACTTGACCCAAATTTAAACCAAATCCAAAATGTAATCTCAAATCTAATCTCAGACTTTCATCTCTTTGCAGGAAATATTCCCATTCTGTTTGTCTAAAACTCTGTATGATTCTCTGAAGGGTGGAAGTACAAGAACATGCAAACACACACATACACAGAACCAAACACAGTGTACTTCTGAATTCCTCTCCCCACCAGCCCCCCCACAGTTTTCATACTTGGCGTAGAGACAAGCACACTACCCGTATTCATTTTATAAAGATGAAAACACAATCAATACAGTGAGCCGGGAATTGGAAGTCATTTTCATTAGAGCTGCTGAGAGTTGTGCAGTCATTACCAGCAGATAGCACAGGGGGCCCCGGCTGCAGGCAGCCATTTGTATTCTAGACGCCTGCCCTTCTTCTCTCCTTGCAGCCCCATCTTACCACTTTCGTCTATCTCTATCTTCCTTCTCCACATTCACTTTTACCCTTCGCACAATGTCCCATCTACCTATAGAAACTACTTTTTCTAGGTCATGTCTCTTATGCCGTCTTAGGAAACGACATATTTGTTATTTATTTACATTTCATTTCATCTTGAGAACACTTGTAATAGACACAGCACTCTCTCTTTCAAGCAGTCCACCACAGCCATTAAACACACTTGTGGTTTGTTTGTTTGTTTTTGTTATTGAGCTCCAACTGGTATTTCATATTTTCTCTTCCCGGATTTTTCGCCTCATCTTTTTTTTTTTCTCCTCTCCTATTTGCTTGCTCCCTCCACACCAAATGTTTTCAAATGGAGGGAAACAAGTTAAAACACCACAACAAAATGCAACAAGAGAGACCATCAGCACAAGCTCCGGGGAAATAACAGTAGCTGGCAGTGGCCATTGGAAGTTGCAGCAGCAAAATAGAGGTGTTTTGTCTTTTTCCTTTCTCTTCACCCTCTGTGACTCTGGGCTCTCCGAGCTCATTGTCATAAAAATGGAATCTGTCACCCCACTATAAACCTCAGTCAAGGTACAAAAAAGAACAAATACAGACGCTTGGTAGGCGCCCACCTACACAGCAACACTCATAAGTATACAAGCATAGAAAGCCTGTAATTTTAAGACAAAGCTGCCATACAGTTATTGTTGCCTTTCTCTGCTCTATTCTCTACCCTCTCTCTACTCTACACAAAGAGAAGGATGTCATTTTATTATGTCTTGTTTTTTATGTCCCAGCTCTCCTTGATTAGCTTTTTCTTCTCGTAAATAGCTGGTAGAAAGTTTATAAAAAGAAGGAGGTGACTTTGACTGGATTAAGGCCAGACTATATTTTTGGAGAACTAGTTTTCTGTGGGAAAAGTGTTGTCACCCTAAAATAGATGTGTACTGTATTAAGGGAATAAACCCTTATTTGATAATGATGGTATGGTAGTAGAAGTGGCTTTGGATATACAGCAGTGCTGATCTAGAGAGAATTCTTCTTGCTGCTTCAAAGACGAAGATGCTGGACATGTTTATACTCTACCAGCAGGACGGGTCTAAACATAGCAAAAATGACCTGTATGTTGTTTATTTCATCCAATATTTCATTCAGCTGTTTCTAGTTTGTTGTGTAATGAACATTGCAACCATTAGGGGCCACTACCAGTGCTTTAGACTTAGGCTTAGGCTTCCTCCTATCCTTGAGATCTCACTGGTGCTCTGGTGTCTGTCTGCTTTTCAGGCCGCAACGGGTGAATTGGGTGAAGGTGGACGATGATGTGCCGTCCCATGCCGTCATTACTGGTGGTGATCTCTACATCGAAAACCTAAACAAGTCCTACAACGGAACCTACCGCTGCGTGGCATCCAATTCAGTGGGGGAGTCTTATGACGACTACATCCTCTATGTCTATGGTATGTCTGCTTTTCTTTCTCTCTCTCATTTGGTTCTTCTTACCCTTCCCTTGCTTCTAATGCACACTCTCCTTTATCTCACTTCTTTTTACACATGCCCCCTATGTGCAAAAGTTTAAACATTTATAGTGTATAGTATGGTGACCTTTTATACTTTATATACTGAGCAAGACGTGCAAGTATGTTTTTCAGTGAGTATTCCAAGTTATCTAGAAGATTGTCCCATGAGATTTAACACCAGAATCATTTAGATGTAGACTGATGAGAGATTTACAAGGCCAGTGAGTTGTTAGCACTGGTGCTCGTTGCTAGCACCTGTAGCATACTAAACACTCTATAATCCAAAGTATGCAGACTGACTTTTAAATCAGGACTCTGTTTCAGTAAAGGTGCAGTGTACTCTTAATCCCTCCCTGTTTCCCACTCCACTGTGGATGTGGCCAATACCAAAAGCTTGTCACTACACTTTGTTCACTTGACAGCGTTATCTTCCCTGTACCTTTATTCAGAAAAATGTGGTCCCAAGACCAGCGTTATCACAATGGAAAAAATGTAGGCAAACTGTTTTAGCCTTTGATAAGCCTTCAAACTCATTACTATTACTCATCCTCTCACCACTACCTGTAGCAGCACACCCACACCAAAGCAGCACGTTGTGATTTATTTCTAATGCAGTGCTATTTTCATTACCAAAGGGGACACCAACATCACGTCCTCAGGATTATTTCTTTCTCTCTCTGTATTGTTTGGTTATTTTATTTTAAGATTTGAAGAGGAGTTTATATTCTGTCTTTGTAACTGTTGTTTTTTAGGCTCAATATCTTGAGATTTGAAAACTTTTAGTTAGAAATTAGTAAACAAAAATACAAGAAAGTTTTTCTACCAGCAGCATGGTAAAGGCCTTGAAATATTTAGACTGAGGGTGGGGAGATCCACTTAGTTCGACAAAATAATAAAATAAAATTGAAAAATTTGAGCCCAGCCAGTAGTTAGATCTAAAAGTAAACCAGACTACATAAGCTCATTGAGTCATTTGATTTCATTCTTAATACATGGATCCATAGGTTATATAATAGTTACATTACACGCTGATGTAAGTCAACTCAACTCAAGTTAATCGTATCTAATGTTAATAGCCCAAAATTACAAATCACAGATTTACCTCAAAGAGCTTTACAATCAGCATCTTTTCATCGATTCTCAATTCAGGTGAGGGAGAACTCCCAAAAAATGTTCTGGCATTGTGTATACAGTTATGTTTTTATTTATTTATTTATTTTTTTTTTTTTTTTGCATGGACCAAAGCAGCAGCTGATGACGTGTATTTTCTGTTGACCAACATGGCCTCCTCTCTTAAATCTGGGGTAATCCTTTAACCTGCTTCCACTTACTTATGCCAGATTTCTTTTTTTCTGTGGCTTCCATGTTGAACTAGCATCCTCCTCTCTTTCTCTATGGAATTCTTTCATCCTCATAAGCATTATCTCAATATGCTTTTATACTGTTGATACCAATAACATTTTCTCCCTGAGCAGGGCATTAGACTCTAATGTGTTCATTTTTCCTGGCCAAAATTACTTCACTATCACTTTTGGTAGACCCTGAGCCCGCAGAGAAATTATTTGGCTGCTATTGTCAGAGGGAATTAGCAGAGTGAAAAGAGTAGTTTTTTATGTAGGGGGGGAAAGGGATGCTCAGTGCCTAACGGACACCAGCTGAATGAATGTTATTTACAGCAGAGAGAGTTGATGTGCTAATGATGAGTGCAATAAAGCAACTAAGGTACTGTCGCAGAACAGGAAACAGCTTATGCCACCTGCTATACTACAGCTGTTAGTTTAAACTAACAGTGCAACGTCAGTGTCCCTGTGTGTATATTGTGGGTTTATCTTTGTAAGAATCAGGTTGACAGATAGATCTTCTGGCTGAAGATGCATCGCAGTACCTGATAGATAAGAAATGATCTGCAAAAATCACATATTTTTATTACTTATTACTCTCTAATCTAATCTAAAGAAATGTTAGATAGCACTGGTTGCATATCGATAGACCTTAGGCAGGAATGGACTTCATCTCCTAGATGTACAGTATTGTTATTTTAGAATGTAGGAATCTTTGCAAGGGATTTACTGGTTAATAAGTATTGGCTATATAAAGTCTAAACTCCCTGTGATCCTTTCTTCATTTTAAACCATTTTGCTCTGTGTATAGCCAGCTGTCAGAAATTTCCCACTGAGACATTTTGCAGGCGCACTGATCCTCTAAAGTGCTGCTGACAACTGCAATTGTTCTTCTGTGTTTTTCGTTCATACTGGGGTTGAAGACAAGCTGTCCAAATCCTGTCCAAACCTCCCTGTCACAACAGGTCCACACTGACAACCTCTCTCCACAGATATTATACAAAATAGCCACAGGACATTACACATTATATTTTAGGAAAGCAGGAAAACTATGATGCAAGTGATATTTTTTTTAACACAGAGGCGGTTAAAGCTACTTGAACACCTCACAGCATATGAGCAAAACACAAAGATATTGACTTAGTCTGGGTTTTCAGGGCAAGAACAACCTCACTGTGACATCCTAACTCATGCCATTTACATCTAACATACACTGATCAACAGTTTCCCCAAATTCTGGTCAAGATGCATTACTGCACTGGACATAAGGCAAAAGACCAAGTTGGCATCACCATGTACATAATGGAAAAGACAACACTTGATTCTTAGTTCAGTATTACTGTGTTGGAGGACATAGTTGTGTGTCATCTTTAGTGTGTTAATTAGAACAATGGCAGAATGAATCCTCTCAGCCCACGGATTGGCTGTGCTGTGAACAGATCATGCATGTATTATGGGAACTGGATACTACACTCCAAAATGGCTCCCATTTATTCCATTTCAAGTTGCTAATTCAGCGAATGAGCCAAATAAATGTTCTCTCCTGATTTTTCATCAGAGTGCTTCCTTGTTGTACGGTCCACTGCACATGGGCATTAGTGCCTGTCTCTGTTAACAGCGAGATGACGTCACCTACATGAAAATGATATTTCTACGCTCTGCAAAGTTTTGGCATTAATTTTGTTACTCTAGTCAACATTTGGAAAAATACTTTTTGCGTAGCAGGTGGATTTTTCAGTTGCTGTAGCGTAGTTTGCCACTGGGATAAAATGGCTGATACAAGATTGTCTCCCTGTAACTTACCACCTATAGCCAGTGGTGTCACCAAATAACTGAAATCTTATGAAATATAGGTTATGATTCAGGGTTAAAAGCAAGATGAGATTTAAGTCTTGGGTAATTGTTAAATGAATGGTTGCAAGTTACTATGATACAAAAAATGTGTGTGTGTGTGTGTGTGTATGCAAATGTGTAATCAGATTAATTACAGCACACATTAAAAAGATCACTAAGACTAACTCTTTTGCTTTACACTCTTCATTGCTTACAGTTAGGTGATCCATTAAGTATAACTTTGCATTTGCAGGCTATTTGTACATCTGTCTCCCCAGGCCTTAACAGCAACACCCTGTGGTGTGGGCTGCATGTTACTCCTCTCTCATCTACCCACACATCCCCCCGCAGAGAGAGAAAGACAAAGATAAACACAGTAATGCAACACGTGGGCAACTAAAAGCCTTGTGCCAAACCCCCCACCCCCCACCCCCATCCAAAAAAAAACCAAAACAACCACCATTAAAACCACAGAAGGCCTCCATCCTTTTAGAGCTAGTCTTTTGATGACTTTGATGTGTCCGTGGCCCCCACACTACTAATGTCTACTGTAATTCAACAGCAAATCATGCCGAACCTTTGCCTTGCTAATGGGAAGACAGGATGTTGTGGCTGAGCTGTCAGAAGCTGATTCTCAAATTATGTTCCAGACCCCCCTCCACCACACATACACAATCACACAGACCACCTCCTGCTCCTATACTTACACCACCATAAATGCACCTCTGCAGTGGACCATTTACCTAAACAGAGGCTGCGAGGAGGGCATGTATCTAGACACAGACACACTCCCTAAAAAGAATATCACACAAGCAGTATGTACAGTGGTAATATAAAACATCTGGTTTTCATTACAGCATCTCAGACTGGTCAAGTGAGTCTGACAGTCTGAGTTTTATTCTTGGGGTGCTTTCACTCCTAATGTGTTCAGTTGAAATGAACTCTGGTGTGTTTGCCAGTTTTGTTCCATTTGTTTTAGCTGGTAGAAGAGCTGTCAGTCCAACTCTGGTGTGGACTATACCACCAGATAGTAACTACCTGCCTGAAGAAGCATGAATTCAAAACCTAAACTATTATTAAAATCCATTAGCTGATTGTTAAGAAAGCAACCCCAAGCTCTGTAAAAAGGGTGTACGTCTTGCACTTATACAACATCATTTGGTAACCATGGTAACTCGTATGGGTGTCATCATGTGAGTGCAGGGATATTTGAAATGTAGCAACCACACGATAACTCTGCTCCTGCAGTAGTACAGTACAAAATGCCTCATTTTTATTCATCATGATTTATGATAAATGAGGTCCCAGTACAATCTGAACTAACTCCTAATCAATTATTTCTTAATAGAACAAAAAAAAAACATATGCATAGGAAGCAGAGTGCAGTATAACCTGTTTTCACTCTCCAGAATCTGATTTCTCCATATGTGTCCATGTTACAAATCTTGGTTCTTCATAATAAATCACTGTGAACATGAACAGCTCAGAAATAGAGTGAAAAGACAATAAGGCATCCTGTTTTTCTTTAGCTCAGACCAAACAAACCAAGCACCTGTTGATTAGCTAAAGTGAATGAAAGAGTTTCATGAAAAATAAAGACACATTAGTTGTAGGCTTAAAATGTTAACCATGATACCTCCAGGCTGTTTTAGAAAATATTTCTAGATCAAATGCAGCAAGTGAGGAGGGGCAGACTCTAATAATGATAAAGTGAATGTCCTCAGATCGAAACATTCCAAAAAAAAAAGACAAAATGTACCACAGACTGTATTGTCTTAGAATTTACAGTAATACCCCAAAAGCTAACATGAAAAAACAGAAGTGCTAACTTTTAATTTGAAAAAATACCAAAACAAGTTCCCAAACTGTACATTAGAGCTCTGTAACTTAATGATAAAGTCTGTGTGGCACCTCCACCTCCAACAATCCCCCTGCTTGACAGCCAGAACAAATGCAGCCATGGCCGGCATCCTCTCTAATACATCTGATTCCAGAGTATTGTGACCCTAAGTGATGGAGAGCACCGTGAGCCCGGCTGACACTAACAATGTTAACAGCAAAAAGAATGCAGTCTGTACTGCTCTAGCTCTCACTGCTGCTCTTACTTCACAGGGTAAGAAAACACAACCATCGGGGTTTTCCTCTCACAGTCGAGTGAGACCCAGCGCCAAGGGGTTTTAAGTTGTTTACAGGCTGCCGCTTACCCAATAACCAAGTTCTCTCCCGCCCTGCTCCTTCACCAGCGCAGGCTTTTATTGCACACTAGCAGCATGTTTAGTGACCATGTTGCTCTCAGTCATCTTCCTACTTACTTAACGCTTCTGCTCCATTAAAACACATGGGAGTTTCTTCAGAAATCACTGTTAGCTCTTTAAGTGGCATCCAGCTTGTCTTCCAGAGGTGCAAAGTGTCCTGAAACATCCCTCTTGTAAGTGCTCTAAGTTTGCTGAAATTACACTTGAGTGGAAGTGAAATTGCTGGTGTATAATGTTATGAGGAGGAAATGTAATTCATCACTTCCAAGACAAATTTGCTGCGAGGTTTTGAATCCTGTCAGTGTGTTATTAAGACATTTTAAAGACTTGGGTTATTCAGCTGATGTTCTTCTGCTATGTATCAATTTTTCTTTTTATTTGATTCACTCTTAATTGCACATTGACCCAATATAATTATATATTTAGTCCAAATAATCCACACCAAAATACATTTTATCTTTTTTTTACATACAGTACATCAGGTTTTTAATATGTAAAGATTCCAAAATAACCCAAAATGGTGAAAACCCTTCTGACAGACAAGTAGATCACTCAAAAGCTGAAAGCTTAGTTACATTTAACCTTTGTTGTGTACTTTGTTATGAGGCCTCAAAGGTCTGAGATATACTTGAAGCTTGACCACAACTTGCTTTACCAGAAGCCAACAGATAGAAAGTCTCAAAATCTATTTTTCATCCAAAGCAGGGGGCTAATTATTTTATATTTATTCCTGTTTTAGCTCTTTCCTAACTTCTTTTTGGAATGATAAAATCAAAGGCAAGAGTTCAAAGACACACAATAGACCAATATTTTATGCCCTTTAACAATATTATCATCCACAAATGTCACTTCAAGTCAATGTCAAGTTTATATGTAAAGCCTTCAATCACAGTAAGAGTGTCAGGGCTTCACTGGTTCAGGGAATAAAGACACTGCCTTACGGGGGCAAGAGAAAGCTCGCAAACTCACCCTCTGACAGATAAAATATAGGTTACCCTTCCAGGGATAACAGGCACTAAAAGGATAGTATGACAAAACAGCAAATCAGTGACACAGTTAGGTAGCGTAGCAGGAAAAGAGAGTTATAAAAAAAGTGTAAATACATAAACGCAAAAAGGAAGGGGTCACAGTATTACATAAGGTCACGTCTTACAGATGTTCAAATCACACATTTTTTAATTTGTTTAAATGTGTACCAGGACCAACCTTACTGTTAGTTCCCACCACAGATTAGCATTTAGCATTTAATATTTGATGTTCACAGTCCAAAGTCATGCAGGTTAGGTTAATTGGTGACTCTAAATTCTAAATTGCCCGTAGGTGTGAATGTGACCGTGAATGGTTGTTTGTCTCTATATGTCAGCCCTGTGATAGACTGGCGACCTATCCGGGGTGTACCCCACCTCTCACGCTGTGTCAGCTGGGATTGGCTCCAGCCCCCACGACCCCTCGAAGGACAAGTTGTATAGCTACTGGGTGGATGGATGGATATTTAAAGGGACAGAGTGTAGCTGGAGTAGATAAGACTACCGTCATATAATATACTTTACTATACCGCTACGTGTACTACACTATAAAATACTCAACTTTAATATAACAGTTAGTTTCCATGTAATGACAATGGAGTCATTGTCAGGACTTTATTATAGGTTATGCATTTTTGCTATATATCAGTTTCTCTGTGCTAGTGCTAGTTTTTTTGTTTTTTTACAGTTTTGTATTGTTTGCTGTGATTACTGCCGCTATGCACGTGTAGGGTGTTTCTCTCATCCGGTACTCACGTGGAGTTCTTAACACACCAGGCTGAGCAGGAATGATTCCTGTCAGGCTGTGTCTCGGAGCTTCCTGCGATCCCACTCCATTCGTTCAGACTAGAAACACTGATTCATAAGCCTCATCAGTAAACAAGGCCCGGTGACTCAGCGGGAGGAAAAACACATTCTGCCTGTCACATTTGAAAGTCAATGAGCTCCAGTGTTCTTTGATACATTGCAGCGGCTATCCACAAAAAAAGGGGGGGAAATGTAGTGTACATTCAAACAATATCACCAGTCTTTCTTTTAATCTTTTCTTTGTTAATGTTAACTTTTTAATGAGTTGTTGACACTGATGATCCCAAACATCTGCTGGACCCTCACAGTTCATGATGGGATAAAACCAATTAGACAGCACCACCCCCGAGCTGGAGTTTGTTGGCTCTCGAGCATGTGTGAAACTCATCAGCACAAGCTTCATCTGCCAGCTGACTTCCCGATGGATCATTTCTCCCCGCCTTTGTCTCCACATTGGTCTGTACAGCCTTTTGTATTGTCAAGGTTGTCTTTAAAAGAACTGGATTGTTGATAGATTAAAAACACACTGTACATCAGCAGAGTGTGAATACTGATCCAGATCACCTGAAGGCCAAAATTAGCATTTTTAAATTTGCTTCAGGCGGGTTTCTGAGGGGCTACACAGTCTTCTCTGCCTCGTGTTTGAATTACTTGATTCACTTTTCTTGAAGTGTTTAAAAAAGACGGTTTTCTAAACCAACGACTGTGAGCAGACCTTTGTAGTTACTATGAACATCTTCTGCCCTCAGGGAAGAATGATATACAACCTCTGTGCCTTTAGAGAACACTTTACAAACAGGAGGACTTTTGTTATCTCTTTAATGTAACTTTGAGACTTACACATTTTCAATTTGCTCTTATTTCATAGTGAAAATACATTTGCCTGAAACATCAAGAATTACTGTCCTACATTCAGCACACCAGTAATTCAAGTTTTGAATGTGTTATCTACAGTAGGTTGCTAGTGGCAGTCAATTTGAAGGATAAGGCTGGTGCTGGTGTCTTTTTGTATTTTTCCCAATGTCAACAAACCCCACGAACCCCCCCCCCCCCCCAAAAAATGTATTGGTTCATCCTTCAATACTTAACAACCTGATTGTGGCTCCCCGAGCCTATTAATCATATCATGCACATGAATCTTTGGCACTCAACTGTGTAGCTTTCACTTTAATAGGCTCCTAAAATAGTCGGTCACTGTAGTTTTACTCAGAACAGTTCATTTATTCGTGACAGTTTTCAGCCACAGATTAATACAATTTTGATACACTCGTGAGAATTTACCTCAAAATAAACCCAAGTGGCTGTATTCATGGTAATGAAGGAGATGTCATGCAGTGCAACACTGTGACTCATTGATGTGATTTTATTTATTTTTTATTTTTTACACCAATAGAGGTCTTTGGTACAGAGGATTAAGATCTAACAGGCTTTGGCTACATGGACAATATTTGTCAACAGGATCAATTCATTGTTGTTTTGGTCGTTTCATGGGATTTGTTACAAAGACAAAGAATATCATCGCCCTCATACTTAACAGGGTTTTTTCTCAATCATGACAAAACACCACTAGATTCCTGTCCACTATGGTTTGGACCAGCTAATAACTGTGGTTGGAATTTTGTAGCTTTAACTGCTTGTTAAGATTAGACAGAAATTCATTATGCTAACAAATGGATTTAATTTCATGTGACATACTGTAAAGTATATATCTTTTTAACACTGCCATTTTGGCAACATCCTGCCATAAAGAAACACATTGTCATTCATGCCAAGCACTTGAAACCAGGCCCAGCCAATATCATTCAATGGCAGAGCCACCGTGCCAGAAAATTCAAGACCTGCTGTTCTTGAAAGCACACTGGTAACTCTAATGCTGTCTTTTTATTTTTCATTTTAAAAGAAAAACAACATTTTGCCACATGTTCTCCATCTAAAAAGGTGAAACGTTGATTCATAAAATTGAAATTAAAAATATAAAATTTGAGAATGAGTGTGCAGCTTCCATCTTCACTGTACTTTACCTTGATGTCTACCTCACTTGAATAGGTGTGTATTTTCCTACAGGTGTTTATGTTTTGAATCAAAACTGAGGCAAGAAAGGAAACAGCGGTAGCAGTTTAAAACTGCAAATGTTGATATGGTCACAAACACCATCTACAGACAAGGAAAGTAAAAGCTGCAGGAGATGAGCGTTAGAGCTGCAGCTTGTTCTGCAACTCAGGTGAAAATGCAACATAGATGCATATGGTCTTTGTAATTAGTTAAAACAGCACCTCTTCTGTCTCCTTGAATTCTCTCTCCTCCCCGCTCTCTGTCCACACACATTTTCTTTCCTCACCTCCATATAACACCTTATTTCATTAGACTAGCCTTTCTCCTTATCGACAGCCAGAAATTACTTATTTTTTCAGCACCTTTTAATAACCCCAACAGGTTTTTTTCAGTCCTTTCCAAGGCAATCAGAGCAGCATGGGAGGTTTCTAACCAAGCAGCACTGCCAGCGGCTTCATATCAGTGCAGCCCTGCCACTTCAACAAGGAAAATGTCACTTTTGATATCTCCCCCTGGTCATTGTCAGGGTGGGGAGTCTAACCCAGCTAATGAAGTAAAAAGGGAAAAGCTGTGGGCGGAAAAATGGACCCAGCTTGATGCTTTTCATTTAGTCTTTTATTTTTTATTTTTGTATATTATTTCCTTCCCTCTGTCTTTGTGCACAGCCACTTATTGTGTCATTATATTTGAAGTTTATACATCAAATTTTAGTTTTTTGTTGCCAGTATACTCACCAACTTTGTACTCTTCTCCTTGGAGATATTAAGAATGCACAGACACGTTTGTTTGTCAAGATAGCTCGCTGCATAACAATGACAGCATAAGTACAACACCAGCACGTGTTACTCATTAGACGTTTAATCACTTCTAACAACCATGTGCTTGCTAGCATTGTCTGTATTTCGTGTCATGGTGTGTAGCCTGTGAATAGACATAAAAGAGAAGAGCTGCCAACAAGATCTTTGATCAGCTTAGTTGGTCTCAGACAAGATGATGTGTTGCAGTGTCATCGCTGTGTGTACAGTATTTAATGCACTGCCATCCAGCTAATTCATCAAAAAGTCTGCAGCAGACCTTTAACACACACACACACGGTGATACACACTGAGCTGCTGGCCATATATCAAACAGTGATACCATCGCTTCACAGTGACTTTACTTTATCTTCATGTTTTTTTATACTCATTTGTCCCCCTCCCCTCCCCTGTTTGTCATGTATCTCATCCAGATGCTCCCACCACCACCCCTATACCCACCACAGCCACCACCACCACCACCACCATCACCACCACCATCTCCTACCCCGAAGCCAATCAAGGTACAGTATCACCCTCACACAACCTGTTTATCTGTATGTGTATGTGTGTGTGTGTGTGTGTGTGTGTGTGCGCTCCCTTACCCACAGCGAAGCCCCAAATCACTCCATATATCTCCATCTTCATGATATGGTGGCAGTCATATCAGCATGCATGTTTCTTTTACCCATGGGTTAAGGTCACCCAGTTTGTCATTTACCATTTTTTAAAAGCTTTGACAGTCAATTCTAAGTGCTATCATCATTTTACAGGTAAAAATGAATGGTTGGGGCCACAGCAAGTATTCACATACTATATTTACAAACCAGTTTGTCAAAAGAAAGCTGGTTTTCTTCAGTTCTTCTTGAACTGATGAAGACTGATTCCAAGGTCAATGAAATTCCATACACCCAAATAGTCCAGCATTTTGGGAAATGTCTTTCTGAGGGTGAGATGTAAAGATTGATGTAAATGTCTTAATTATGAATTTAAGCCAATTAGTTTCCCTTGCTTCCAATATTATACTAAGCCAGGCTAACTGCGTCCTGATTTACCTCTGAACTTGATATGACATTGATATTAATGTTCTCATGTCGCTCTCAGACAAACTACTCCTTTCAGGAAAAAGCAAACATCAGTGAAGAAAGTTCACCTCAAGATGTAAATGTTTGCACCTGAATCCTTATTTGACTTTTAACATTTTTGTTAAACATACACAAATGAAATGCACAAAGGTTCTATAAAATATTGGTTAACATGGAAACATGGCAGATGAAAATAGACTTTGGTGGAATTTATGCAGCCTCATGTATCACAGTCAGGAATTATGAGTAATTACAGCGCTCCACGGCACAAAATGATATGCCCCCACGAGTTTTTCTATTTTTCAAAAGTGTGTGTGCATGTGTGTAGGTGTGCACAGTCGATAGGATTGAGAGGACAACTAGTAGGCCTAGGTTTATTTCGTGTTGTCTGGTTGTCAGAACAGCCTCTCTGAGCAACCCGCTGGCCCGTCAATACTGTTTATTCACTGCTTTGTTCCCAAATATCCTTTCACAGCAGGGTTTCAAAACAGGCCTGGTGCACAATAATGTGTCGTAAAAAGATTTAGTTTTCCCTATCAAACTGAAAAACATTAATTACAGTTGCGAATAGCAGCGTGACAGTGAAGTGTGATATCACCTGTACTGGCATGATGGGAAAACCTAAAGCAAACTAATAACTAAAGGGGCTGCACATGATGGAACATGGATAATGGATGCTCTGTGATAATTGTATGATATTGTATTTCTACAACATTGACTCACTGGAGACACAAGAATTGCCTTTTATATGAACCACATCTCTTGTTCATAAAAAAGAAAAAAAAGTCAATTATAGATCATAGGTGCGGTGTGGGACGAGGGTAACAGTTTGGGTTAATAATAACCGAACACAAGCTCTTGAAAATTAGGCCCTTTAGAAATAAACAAATTTTATCTCACTCTTTCAGCAATACAACTCAGGGCTATTGTGAGTGTAAATCTCCAAAGGGTGCAGATAGAAAACATCACTTTATGCCTCGACTCAGAAATCAGCCTGAGCTCCAAATGCAATCAAAGCCTCTCTGACAGACCGCTCAATTGGAACAAATCTCACGAGGCTGGCAGAAATCACAGGCATTGTGCTTGATTATGCCATCTGATTGGATTAAAGAGAATACCTATCTATGCAGGCTGATTGATAGCCCCTTTGCCTCAGATCAAGGAGTGTAGAGTCTGCACAGGCCTGGTCTGATTATAGCTATCCTGACTGATCCATGCTGAGATCTCTGCTGATTTGCAAAATGATCACACTTATTTCTAATGTGCCTGCTGAGAATAATAGTTACTTTATAGGTAAATAACAGTACTAAAGCTGTATATTTGATAAAGACTACTTGCACTTAAATTAGTGAATGAATGAAAGTAAAGGTGTGCAACTTTAAAAAGAAGAAATAACACAGGATTTTCTTACAAAGAAAAAGTTGAATTCATGAGCAGTAAAATGTGCCTTTGCTCAATTCAGCTGGTAACATGGGTTCTGCTGCTGTATCCACGGTTGGTCTGGTTTGACCAGTAGCCTGCTGTGGCATAGTCAGTGATGGACAGAAGGCGGAGGCATACAACTATGAGGCAGTAATTCTAGTTTGTTCTTGCACTATATACAGTATGTAACAGTCTACTCATTCTGAGTCAGGTTGCCTTATGATTGTGTCTTCAAAGCAAAACAAGAGAATCCTTGGAAATGAGGGGGAACTCATTGTACCATTATCCTGTCTCATCATTGTATGGCATTGTAACATCTGCATTAGAGTCACATAATGACATCTGTTATCATTTGTCTCTGTTGTTTCTGATTTAGCAAAACCCAACGTGAAATTTGTGCAAAACTGCATTTGAATGTTTGTCCTTCAGCATAACACTCTACTGCTGCCTCCACATTTCATGACAGAGGAAAAAATTTAAATTGAACTCGTCAGATTTTGGAAATACAGCAACGTCTTTAAAAAGTCCAAAAGGGCAAGAGACAGAAGCAGTCAGTTTTCCACCTGCTTGTGTTTTCTTCCCCATTGGATGAGAAACTTGCAGCAATGTCCTAGTGTTCCCAGATATCAGTAATTACTTTGGTAAGCACAGTATTATCATAACCAAAGCCAGAATGATTATTCTCTAACTCTCACTGCTAAGTCTGATATAAAACTATTTCAAATGCTTGAGTATAGAAGTTAATTCTTGACCTTGAGAACAGTTTGAGACAAAATAACTTCAAGTCCAAGTTGACTCACTAGGTTTTTGGAGCTTTCAGCAGTATCTCACAGTCTCGGTTGGCGAATGAAGGTGGCTTGTGTGTCATCACATGACCTACAAGTGGAACCTCGGTCACAAAAGAACATGGTCGTGTGTAATAATAGCTCTGTTTTTGGAGACTCTACTGTCTACTCTACTTTAGACCACCTGCACATTTCATGACAGAGTGAGATTAAAATAATTCAACAAAAATAAAATGCTGAGGAAATCACAACCTAAGAAAAGGTTTTTGCTGAAATACAGGAGAATTGTAATATATGACAGTCTCTGCAGTTAAAAATAACTACAGTGTATTGGCAAGTTATTTCAGTCCCCTGAGAACAGGACTTATGTGGGCTCCACCTGATAAAGCAAACCTCACGTCTTCAGTACCAATATTTTCAGGTTGAAACAACCCACTTACAGTTTCTGCCAGATGTCCTCTCTTTGCTTCCAACTATCAGGGGCATTCTGTTATTACTGTGTATATAGATTGAAGGCAGCAGACTCATATGGCCATAATACGCTCTGCCATTTGATTTCATTTACCCACAGTGTGCCACACAGATCAGAGACCCACTGCCAAATGAATCTATCAGAGTAGGACTGAGGGGTTTTTTTTTTTTTTTTATCAATTTCCCATTAGAGGGACAGAATAGAGCACTTTAAAAAATCTATTAGAGCCCCAACACATGGCTCTTAAGTGCTTGGCAGGGTTTAGAAAGTGACATGGGGAAATGACTAAATTGCTATTTTCATGACTAAATAAATTTGTGCTGACCAACTCATGTAATTGGGACATATTATTAATTTCTATTCACAGTCACCTGACATTTTTATATTTCTCCAAACACCTTTCAGGAACTAAATATTCATTTTCTCCCTCTTTGGTATCCTCTGTTTCTTTTCCCATGTGCTTGGCTGCTCATATTCTTTTTTTTTCCCCTGCCATTTCTATGTCAGTGTGGAAGACACATTTTCCTTGAAAAGCAACATTTTGTGCTGCACTCTCTCCTCAGGGGTAGCAGTCTATTATCTTTTTAGTGGTAGTCAGGGCCAACAGGAGGTCTTTTGTGAACCACGAGCCGACCCCAAAAGTACAAATTCTCTGCTGTCTTGGTAGGGATTCAACATTCATCCTCCCACACATTTTATATCTGTCACCATATCACCTCTCTCCTCCATCAACACGATATGGCCAATCATTCCCTAATTCAACACACCACCGAATGAACAATGCCACTTAATCCCTGAATGAAAAATGATAATAAATGTGCACCTTGTGCAAATAAAACAATCAGACAGCAGGCTAGCATTACCTTTAATTGATGAAAGACCATAAATGGTGCTGACCACCAATTCATTTAACCCATGCTCTAGACAGCACAATAAAACAGGTAAGGGAAGGGAAGAGAAACAAATATCCATTAGATTTGTCAGCATCTTAAATTATATCAACACCATCTGGTGAAGTGACTTAAAGATTTTATGGATTTAGATGGGCCTCCACTTCACATTCTCCTGTCTAACACATGCACACAGCATGCCAGATAATGTGTAATATTGTCCCCACTTTGCTCTGTTTGGTTCCCTGTCCATTTTAAAATTGGAGCCAGCCAGCTATAACTAATTTGATTAAGGTCAATAGCAACACAATAACTGCCGTCATGTGACATACAGCCCTAAGAGAGCATCAATGATATTATAGCACTCAGCATCATGGAAAACACTAGTCTGGAGCCCAACACATCTTCTTAATGTGGAAGTATATTGTCTGCTGGAGGTATTACTGAAAACATCCCAAAATAACAGAAAAATTAATTCTGTAGATAATACTGTTTTTACTGGGGTGTACTTTAATAACAAATATATACAAATTGTCAGTAGTCTGCTGACTGGCCTGTGGCATCATTTAGCACTATTTGTGTCTCAACTACTCAAGGACCTTGTAGAGAAATGGGTCCTCAGAGCTGAAATCTGAAGACAGACCTGATGGTCTTTCATTTGATTGTTCCTGTACCCTGAGCCTCTGGCGGTCTAGAGGCTGAGGTGTGGCATTGGCCTACTGCTCCCTCACTTACACGGTAGTACTGGGTGCCGCACTCTCTCTTACATAAACATCAGTGTACGTCTTAACAGCTTACAGGCAGTGCATTTTCTCATGTCTCTGCTGAAACAGAAGGCCAAAGAAAATGCAAGGAACACTAATGTACATTTAGCCTCTTGAAATTAAACAGTGGCTGTTAAAACTGCCCTTGAACATGAACATGATCTCTTTTTGTGTGTTTTCCTGCCCATATTCTGGACTTGAACAAACGTTGTGAGCTTTTTTTAATTTCAGAGCTTTTACTTTGTTAAAAGGTTGACACGTTAATGCAGACATACTTTGATAGACACTTAGAGCCATGTGTGTTTTCAGACAATCAGACAGTGTTTTTAAAAGGCATACTGTATGTTTACTCCAGCACAGCGTTTAATTCCCTGGAAGGTGCAAGTCTGTTTCCATTAGCTATATTACAGTGGAGTGTAGTAGTTTGCATTGTAGTTATACAGGGTCGGGCTGTGATTCATTTCTGTTGTGTACATTGGTCGAGTCTGATTTAAAATCAACATAATTAATGCAGCTGGTCTCAGTGGTTGCATTTGCAGCAAGTTGATGAATCTCAACCAAACACAGAGTTGCAATGAAAAGCTGCAGTTCACTCTGAAACATGGAATCCAACAGCTGGCTGGATTTGCAGTGGATTGTCTCCACCGGCCACAACAAAGACAGAGGACATTAGGGGGTGCTCATGGTAAAATGTAAGGTCACCAACCACAGCCACCAGAGAAAACTACATTTAAAATTAAAAGTAAGTTTGAAAAGTCACAAACTGAAGCGGTAAGAGTCATCAAATCATTTTGGTGGATATCTCATCCTGTAGCAAAACATTCCCCTTTGTAAATAGACAGTAAAGTGTTTTCCAAGTCATACATTGTCAAATTAGGACAGCTGCACAATTATGTCCTCTTGATAGTTTGTCTTTTCTCTACACCAAAGCTGCCAACAGTACATGATAATAGTTTCATCCATATCTCCTCAAGCAGTAGCCACACTCCCCCCCGAATGGAACGTCCAGTGTGTGCAGTGGAAAGTATATTTGTATGTATGTGTGTTTGTGTGCGTAAGCTTTTGTTTATCTCTGCACTGCCTTTGGTTCCCTTTGATTTCCCTTAAGCCTTATGTCTTTTGTCATGTTCTGGTCTTCTGAATGCTTGCTTATGGGTGTCATTTGTTTTCTCCCCCTGCCCCACTCCCTCCCTGCCTCCTCCCCCATTTCTCCTTTATTTGCATGCTGTTCCTCCTGTTCCACACCTCCCTCCACAACTGCAATGTCCTCTCCTTGTGTGCTCAGACACTGCGCCCAGCACTGAACCTGCAGCTCATGGTTGGTATCTCTACTTTCCTCTTTATGTCTCTTTTTTTTAAAGTGTATCCTGTCTCTGCAGCATGCCTACTTTTACTGTTGCATTATTGTTTCAGGCTGCTCAGCCTGGAAATGTAAGCTGTGTCTCTTGTATCAGTCATTTATTGATCACACTGAAATGTCTTTTGATGCAGCTTAGCAACCTGTAACAGTCAGGCAACATTTTATTGTTGTTGAATTAATTGCACCACAAAGATGTTTATATCTCTTGTCATTGCATAGAGCAAGGCATATCATAAACAGCCTTTCTTTCTTTTTCTTTTTTTAATTTCAAAAATTCTCCTCGCTGGAACTGCTCTTGTGAAATGGTTGCTCCAACTAACCAATTACTCTGTTTCCCTGAAGGTGCCACAGAGGAATAAAGCCCACTCTGAGGGCAGGACTGATTATATCGACAGCATGATTTTGTGTGGAGGCAAAAATAGACTTCATTTCCTCATTTTCATTAATTTGAATGAAGATGTGTGAAAGTAAATTAGCATAAAACATAAAAGTTTATCAGTTATTCACTTTGTGTTTCTGCTGCTCTGAATGCCTCGTAACTGTAGTGTTCTAAATATACCACACGGCTGCTGCTTAGACAATGCTCAGTGCTTTAGGGTTAGAAATGAGGACTGATGTCATGTCATAGTGACCTGTTCTTGAGGTTACCATACAGGGTGCAGCTGAGGTCGACCCTGACTCTTTCTAGGTCTGGTAGATTACCGTTGGGTCACACAAGCAACAGACAGTGAACAATACTTTTCTTCATGGAGGCATATCCTTCTGACTTCTGACTCCTCTAAGGTATATTGTCTCCAGATTAGTAAATATACATGTTACTCATCAAGGGCAGCACAGTGGGGCAGCAGTTAGCACCTCAAAGCAAGAAAGTTCCAGGTGCAATCCCCAGTCCATCCGGGGCTTTTCTGTGTGGAGTTTGCATGTTCTCCCTGTGCCTGTGTGGGTTCTCTCCGGCTTCTTCCCACAGTCTAAAGACATGCAGGTTAGTTGGTGATTCTAAATTTCCCATAGAAGTGAATGTGTGTATGAATGGTTGTTTGGTTTGTGTCAGCCCTGAGACAGACTGGTGACTTGTCCAGGGTGTACACAGCTTCTTACCCAATGTCAACTGGACCTGCAACCCTCAAAGGATAAGCAGTATAGCTATGGATGGATGGACTAATCTTCAGCCTGTGTTATTTCATATTTTTCATATGAATCATGTAAATTTTCACACAGGTCGACGAACACACTAATCAGATTACCACAAACCAGGAGACACACTATAATTCTTGCCCCTGTGGACCCTGAGGGCCTGGGCCCTATTGCAAATGCTTTTTCTGGTTGGTATTCCATCCTCACTTGCCAGTTTGCATTTAGTTTCTCTACACTGGATGGTTAAATTTGATCAAAGCATAGGATAGGGTCAGATGGGGGTTATTGAGCGGTGTGAGATGTAAACAACATAACTGCCTTTAGAAGAACAGGAATTATAAATTACAATGATTCACACCTGTCAATGGGAGCGAATGAGAAGTTCATTTGTAAAAGTGGTGGAGACATTTTTCAGATGGGAATGTTTTTTCATGTGCAATTTGAATAATTCTTATATTGTATAGCATTAGTCACACCTTTTGTACTTACGATTTTACAATTAAGTTTGCAATTTAGGCACAGATGGATCTGTGCACCTCCATATTGTATTCATATTTTACTGTGTGAAAGTAGAAAGCTAAATTGTAAACATTAGCTGATTGACTGGCAAAGCTATTTCATATTTCCATTGCTCAGGGAAGGTTTTTACTGCGCACTTTCCTGAGTCTCTAGATAATTAGTGTTGCATATGATGTCGTTGCAGTTTGGAAGTCTTAGTGAAGAGCACTATTTTAATATGAAAGTCAATTCCCATGGAGAATGTCAATGACAGATCTTTCCATTTGCCATAGTTGTTGTGGTTGTGTGGGAACAAAGCTTTACAATTTGCAGGGGATGATTATATGATGGTGAAAACTCAGGCAATTGAAGTGCCTCCTGATATAATGTTGACATGTGTGCAGTGAGGTTTCCTCTTTGTGAATGATGTTGGCAGCTTGTATTGGCCAAACCACAGATGCTTTATTCTTCTTTTTGTGAAATGTGTTTATGAGATTTTGAATGGTTGCCCCAGATGTTGTGTCTCAGCTCATAATCATTTTTTAAATGTTAGTAATTAACTGCAGTGATGCATCATGAATATGGTATTTATATTTACTGGAAGTTTTACTAGATGATGCTCCGGACTAAATGCAGTGAGCGGCAGCGGTACAGAACCAAGTTTACAAAGCTAGAAAACAAGCTGTATGAAGCTCCTTAAGATTCTCCTTAAAAATGCATTTTTCAGGGAGTTTTAGGTTTGAGCATACAGTTAAATACCTTCAGCTGCCTAAACTGAATTCCATATAGATCACTCAAATATAGCTGCCCTTTGCTTTATGGAGTTCAATAGTAAGTTTCAGGTCATCATTTAGCCGACCGGATCACAACTCTGCTGTTTTGGTTCATTCTCACTGGTATCATAGAGGAACTTTCAATCACTGCAGGCAGCTGTTTTCAGAGGAAAAAACCCTTAAAACCAATTGTACACTCCCTGCTCAGTACACAACAACAGACAGACACAGCTGGAGACATACTGGAGCATTTAGCAGCTTAAGAGTCTTATATTTCCCTCAGGGGTTGGTAGAGACCAAAAACAGAGCTAAAAGTGAGTGAATATTGGAATTATGTTCAGAAGGTGACCAGAGACACAACCCTAAATGAATGATAATGATGCTTCATTACTGGATGTGTAAATAAGCAGCTATTTGCTATCAAATTTACTATATCAAAAAAGACAATAATATGTCATTGTGTTTTTTTTAAGAAGGGAGTATTTAAGAATAAATTATTCAGTGAAAATGCTCAAGAGATTTTTGCAACCTGTCACTGTCTGACTTTGTTCACATCTCCTGTTTACAGTAAATGCAGAAGGAGCAGGTATTAGACCTACCCTGTTTCATAACTCTGCATTTAAGCCCGGATCTAAGTCTAAAAGCCAAGTGACACTAATAACTGCATTGTTATACATCAGTTTGATTTGTTTAAAATAAAGCAGACAGGAAAAAATTGATATTCACTGACACGATTTCCTTCTCTTAAAATATTTGAAAAGGGCAAAAAAAGATGAGCTAAAACACGATGAATGGATTTTCACGGTGGATTGATGGAGTTGGGATTTCATTAATATGCATACACTATTTGATGAAATACATTAGTGGAAGGTTCAGGTGTTGTATTGCATATTCAAATATAATTAACATTCATCTATTCCATAAGGCATATTCTGATGTGAGGTTTTCAGTGGAAATATCAGGCAGTTTGTTATTTGTACCAGTTGATAAACCATGAAATGCCTTTTTTTTTTCTCGTTGTAGATGTGATCAGATTCTCTACATCAAATTTATCTTGTCCATTTTTCCTTGGAGGTCAAAACTGCTTTATTCTGTAAATATTTCTGCACCTTTCCCCCTTCAGAGGATAAAACCATAAATGCAGCAGCTTTACAGAGGTTAGCAACAATGAGCTTCCTTTAAAAATGAGATTAGGTTGTTATGTTATTTACTGTGAGAGTGATCAAGGTCAGCATTTTAGCATAAATTTAATTCAAATGCAGGTGAAATATAAGTCCTTGTAATGCCCTGGAGGTGCAAACCCATTTTGAATCAGTCTCTCTCTCTCTTTGCAAAATTGCAACTGTCACACATCAGATCCTATACTCACTGGATCTCCCTTAAACTTACAGTATGCTGTGTTCATGCCACTGTTAAAACCTCAAGCTCTGACACATTTAATTTTTTAAATTTTAGACCAATTTCCAAATTATTTTCCAAATTGTCTTTCTGAATTGTCCCATATTGCTTGTACATATGCTAATGCATCAAGCTGCTTCACTTTAACAGGTGTAAAATAAACAGGAGAGTTGCAGATGCCAATCAACCACAGTCTGTGCACACCTACACACACTCCTGAGGAGAGGTTGTATTAGCCAGTCACCCCTGTGGGAGTCCAGCCTGAGTACTAAATATAGACAGTCATTCAATAAATAGTGAATCACTTTGTAATGACTTGGATTTCCAGCCCAGATTCAATGAATATTGACACTGATGTGTCAGTGACTGGCAGTACAGTGATAATAACATCAACAGCATGTCTCCACAGAGAGTTACAGTAGGGAGGCTATACTGAAGAAAGTTAGGAAATTAAAGAAGCAATTGAGGAAACTGTGCAGAGGCTGTAACAATACTTTTATAAGTGTTTAATTTGCTTATCAGGGGCCACATTTCACAGAGGCCTGATACCATGGAAACGCAGCAGCTAATGATAATAATAACAGATACGTTTGATTAAAGCAAGTTAATAGGTTGAATTAACAGTAGTCAATATTATTAACAGTTCCGACTAACTGGCACGCTTAATCAAAATAATCAGGGACTGCTGCAGCTCAGGATGTAGAGGGGGTCATCCACTCATCACAGGGTTGGTGGTTCAATCAAGTGTGTGCGTACGTGTGTGAACAGGTGAATTAGATGCAAATAGTGAAGCGCTTGGTATAAAATGCAGCCATTTACCTAATTAACCCATAACCAGTGTAGCTGGGAGAACTTCTGCTTTGACCGTGAATCTGTTTACACACAAACAAGAAAGCAGGTTCCTGAAGAAAGGCAGGAAATCAGAGAATATATTGTGTTTACATGCAGATGTTCAGCGCTCAGATTTCACAAATACCTACTACAATATGTTTGAGCACAGGCATTTTAAGAGCAACAATTATTATTAAAGCCAAGTCTGTTGAGATACTTTTCTTATTGTTAACAGATCACATGAAAAGACCAAAACCAACAGTGAATTGATCCAAGCATTGTCTGTGCAGCCAAATTGTGAAATGGCTTATTCCCCTGTGCCGCAGACGTCCTTTGTTGTTTAGAACCTATTAAAACACATTGAGGTGCGACACCAGTGCACTAAGGGACATGTTCCTTCATTACCATGAACACGAGTATTAAGTGTCTGACTTGTGAGCAGCAGTTGGGCTGCTTTATTTTCTTTCTTTTTTTTTTTCTTGTGTATTTGTAATGGCACATAGCACAAAGAAGAAACAAACCAGATACAAACTCTTGGGGGCGGCTTCAAAACCAGACTTAATATGTGACTTCTATGCATTCAGTGCATTTTGGTGAATGAATTTTAGAGTTAGAGTTATGTGCTTTCTTTCATTAGCACCAGCAACAGAAAACTGAATTGGACACAGTTTTACCCTGTGTTCTCCCAGCAACCAAGCCCATTGTGTCTTTTTAATGAATTGCCATTTTCATTCTGAACCTTGGTTGGACCCCAGAGGCACCCTCTGCCCAAATCTCAACTTCACTAACTGTACAACTTGTATTTTTTTTAAATATATGTGATTATTTTGTCTAAATCGATTCAGAAAGCTAAGTGCATTTCATTTGGTGCTCCCTTCAAATGTCATTTAAAATTATAATGAGTAATTTTGGGTTTCACAGAGCAATCTCCAAAAATCCAGATGTATTAATAAAATTCAAATTCATGTCTGTATTTCCACGCCCAATGTGTGACAGCAAGTCAGAGGCTGTTAGAAAAGCATCAGCGCTGACCGGCTGGCTCCTGATATCCTCTCAAATGTTGTTGCCATAGTGATGCCCCGCTTGTCGTGACTAAAAGAGAGAGGAAGCCGAGACACTATTGAGCTCGAAGGTTCTTCCCAAGATTGTCCATTTCCCTCTAAAATAGGCCAGGTACAGGGGAAGAGGTATGGAGGGCAGGAGGGAACAAATTAAACATGCAGCAGAGGAAAGAAGAGGCTCTGAGATGAGCTGCCAGTGGACTGGAGAAGTGGGTGTTGAAACATTTTGTTCCTATAAATTAAGCTTTAGCTCTGATGCTGAAATGAGAGAGAGACCCAGAAACTGTAAAAGCTCAGACATAATGACTGATTTTATTATGCATGTAGATAAACACCACTGCACTTCTGGCTCTTGGAAGCTCTTATGGTACAAAATAATTTTGTGGGACCTGCAGAGTTAAAGGCGTTCATGCAAAACAAAAACTGTAGAGAGAGCTGCATGCAGTGAATGTTCATATAACAGAACAGCAGAGTCGAATAAAGCTATTCCACTTCATTTTAAAGAAAGGAGCAAACAAGTTGATTACAAGGCTTTAGTTAACACAATTATGACCCCAAACATTTAGACCAAAACAGGCTTTATTAGAGCAGAAATAGCTCTTTAAACAATAAATCAGGTTTGTAGCTACTGTATATCAACGATTCTTGTGCACATGTCATCTGAATTGTATCAGGCAAGAAGGGGAGTCACCTCCAATTATGTGTAATTTATACCTGGTGACTCTTTTTCAGGTCAAATCCAGATTTTTAAAATTGTCCATAACAATCATATTTGACCTATCATGGCCTATTTAAGTTGATATGGCTAACATGTTAGGTTGATGAGATCAGTGTGACTAAACCAAAACAATAAATGTGCACGCCATAAAACCAAAACATTGAACTGAAAGACATTAAAACACTATGATCAGTTCAGCTTTGAATTTACAGTACATTTTTGTGGTAGTTAAAGGATTTTTGTTTTGAGTTCATTAGAAAGGAAGCATCAGTAAAATGTGAAAGAATAAAATGTTAAGAAGAGTATCTAACCTTTTTTGGTAGCTAGTGAGAAAGTTTTAAGAGTTGTGGGCTTGCGCTGATACCAAATCCTCACTCTTGTTCTGTGAAGTGTACACCATGTTTTTAAAAGTGCACTGTTCTGGCAGTTTCATAGAGCAGTATACCATGGTTGCATTGACATGAATCAAACTGGAACGCTGGAACATTTCAAAGTTCAAATTCCTGGAGGAGTCAGTAAAAAATAGTTCCACAAGGATTTATTACTTCTTTTGTGTTTCTGAGTGGGAACCATTATGCCACTGACCACTATTTTTGACTGACATTGTCAGACAATAGTGTCCATCAGCACCACACTCAATAATCAGGGCTTTGCTTTGTGGAGGATTTTCTTTTGTCATCATGTAACCTGCATGAGGTAAATCAACTCCCTGCTAGTAGCAGGTTTCTAAAAAAATGCACAAAAGTGGTCCACAGTCCAGAGCCAGCATTTTGGTGGTGGATGTTCAACCCAGCGTTTGCTCTTCTCATCTCACCTCCAACTTCTCACTCTTAATGAAAGGGCACGTTGGTGGAAGGTGTCAGTTGCTTTAGCTGATGGCTAGCTTCACTGACTAATTTCCCATCTGGAGAGAGAGCACGTCTGGAAAGGACACACCTGCCAACACGGCTGTCAGCACGCGTGCGAAAGTAGTGGGATAATTGAGCTGCACTCAGAGATCTAGCAGTGGAGAGGAATACAGCAGTTTAATGGCCACTTTGCTCACAGTGGGACTGTGGGAGGCGAAGGCACAGGACTTTTCTCTTTAATCCAAGGACTAAGCTGTCACATTTGGATGTCATTAAAGAGACAAGGCATTCATTAAATGATAGGACACATGTGCCAAATTGCCATCAGGTAACTTTTATTTTGTTAATGGACAAGTTTATCTCTGTTGTGTGACATGTGTGCTTTGCGTGGACCTTCGCTGAGTATTGAAACCACTGGGGAAAGACATGTTTTTGAAATCTGGCCAGATTCCAAATGCCATCCTTTTAGGTTGAAGACTGAGTCATTACAGACTTCAGAGACTGTGGTGCACAGGTGATCTTGGGTTGACTGACTATCAAAGGGACAGATGGCACTGCCACCTTCAGTGGCTACATGACATATTGTTAGGTTAAAGGGACACAGCAGCGTGTTTTTGACAGCCACAACATGAGTTTGATGATTGTGTGCACACAAAAGAATTTGTTGGTTTGATGATGATGAGATGGTTTTGGCCTTGGTTAAACCTTTGTGTACCTCAGCCCATTGAATCTCATTTATAGAATTACCCCTCTTCTTGGAGTCATATCTGAGTCAACTCTAAGTCAAATAGAGAATATTATAGTGGAACCAGTGAAACCTACTCCTCTGATATTTAAATAGTAGATTCTCTTAAATCTGTCAAAGTTCACATCCACAGATCTGTTTAGAAATCGGATTTTAAAAAAACGATTCTCCATAAAAGTTAAGATCTTGCTCGTCATTAAGTTTCTAAAGTAGTTGGTACTATGCAAATAAGAACATCAAATAGCTAATTCAGCATGATTTTCTATAGTGCAGATTCACCAAAGCAATACTGTCCTTTTTGTTTACATCACCCAAAGCAAGTTTTGAGTTTAAACTATCGATATTTGACTGTATTAAGACTCAGAATGTCCTTTAAACACTGACACTCACCCTCCTCTCTCCATTTATATTTAGGTATTTGCTGTGTGTTGACATGATAATTTATGGCATTTCTGAGCAGCTTAACTTAAATTTTAAAGTTAACAATATACAGCTTGCCAAGCTAAGACATGTAGTGACTCTTTCAAAGCCTTTAAATAGAGTAAAAACAGGCTGGTTGAAAGGGTCAAAGATTTTTTGGTCAATACCTTTTGCAGCATTTACACAGAGGCTTTATGTCCTCGTTCCCTGCTGGTCAACAAATTTGTGGAATATCTGAAAGGTGTTTTTTGAAAGGAAAAGTACAGAATTTGATAAATTCTCTTAGGAGGGCGAAGAAGTCATTGGGGTGCTACGGCTGAGTCACTGCAGAAATACTACAAAATGGACTTTCCACCTTGTTTTCCACTTTCACCTTCCACTGAGTCATTATTTTAGGTGAGTGAAAACCAGTTTCTCCCCTTTAGAAAAGAGAAGGTTTGTGCTCTGATTTAGAAACAGGGAGTCTCATTATATAGATTTTGACATCAGGGCCATGGTGGAATCCCTTCATTTAAGATGTATGTGTGTACACAGAGATAGATGTGTTTGTGTTTGAGGCTGGCACTCTGTGGCCTGAACCCACCTCTGGGGCTGTCTTCAAATGAGGCACATATGCTGCATTAATTAGTTTCAGACTCACAACTGAGTATGACAGGTGACAAACAGGGCCCCCACTCCCCTAAAAAAAACTCTTTCTCCTCTCATAACTCACCACCTGCTGAAAGTCAAGTGAACCTCTAAGGTTCCGAATTGGCTTTCCACATGATGAAATAGACAGGCAAGTGATGAAATATCAGGGAAGTGTAATCTCATTTTTTTTCCGCGTCTGTGACATAGATCTGATCCTTTTAATCAGTGTGAACAACAGTTGAAAAATGTTGAGTATGCCGACATGGGGCTCACCTTTTATGCAGATGGCTCTAGTGTAGAGTGATACTTCTGGGGGGGGGGGCAACATTGTTAAGCAGCACTACTGGCAGTTGACTCATCAGAGCTACTCATACAACTGATGTAGTCATACAGTATACAGAGCAGATATAGACTTATTGACTGGTAATATCACTGTGTATTTGTTTCTTCTTTTTTTTAATGTCCTTGCTTTTATCAAAACTGTTTGTGTTCAGCCACCAGATGTGCACAAACCAGTGAGACGATTTCACATGAATCCAAACTGTCAATCATCCCCATCTGGCGCCCTTCTCTGCTACCTGCTGGAATGATAACACCTGCACCATCAGAGCAGCCTCTCACCAACTGCTCTCACATTATCTCTCACAAGCCCTTTTAAACCCTTTGCCAGAACAATTTAGCATAATAACAGTAAACACAAGTGATATTGCTGACAAAAAATCATATTGTATTGATTACATATGTCAGAAATCTGCCTTGAATTAGTTGATTAATCTCGGACAAATGCACCTACAGAAATCAGGTTACTACTGTTCATTTGGTGTTTTATCTTGTCAAAATTGTCAAGATACTTGAGAGTATCCCTCATTCCCTCCTTTGACCTGAGAAGCAGGTCATGATGGTTGACAAGTCAGCTTCTCCTACTTAATACTGAGAGCCAATCACAATCCAGGCAGAATAGAGGTAACAACACTTACTTGTAATTTGAACCACATTGAAACACAGTACAAAATAGGATCCTAAAGCATGTGACCTGCATGTTCCTTGCTTTTGAATGCTCTTATTATAATTTGCATTTAGGCTCTGTGTTGCCATGACAGCAACTAAGTCTTGCAACTTTCATCTGAGACAGTTGTGCTTTTAGCTTGGCTGGGCCAGTGTTGGCATGAAGGACAAGGAAAGGAAAACTAAATTCTGACTAGACTTAGTGGAGAAATATGGGATATGGTCTACATCCTAAGATGAACAGTCCACAACAGAAAAAAAAAAAGATCTGAGAGGAAATTGAATTGATTATTAATAACTTGTGTGTTGTCCCTTCTTCCCTCTTCCCCTCTCTAATTTGTACTTGCAGCTCCAGCTCCCACAGCAAATTATTTCAAGGGTTTGGTCACTTTCTTGTGACATTTCCTTTACTTTTTCCTCCTCTCTGTGGCTATCAGTCCGGCTGTTCGCAAAGACAGTGAGAATAAATGTTTTCCTAATTTGATGCCATGAAGATACAACCAGGGATTCTCAAAAATCACAAAAAATACCCTCAGCATTTTGTGTAAATGAGACAAACCCAGTCCTGGATATGATCTATTGTCACTGGCTTCACTCACTTTTAGCTGCACTGATACAACTTCTGGCTATAATGTGAGCCGTATGTGGAATTCAGCAGATTTTCTTACTCTTTTTTTTTTTCCCTGACACCATCCATGCATGTAAGCTGGTCTGAATTTCCTTTGAGGTAAGGCTTGGATTAGAGGCCCACACCGTGCACTCAGCCCTGCTAAAGGATTTTATTATCACTGCAGGTTTTTGTCAGCGTTGCTACACCTGACAGAGATTGTGCCAGAACACTGCTTCTCAAAGACGGCCAAAATAGCATGACAAAGCAGGCATACGGGGATAGCAACTAAAATATTCTGCTGGGCCTCCATCTTTACATAATGGCAGGACATTTTTTTCTCTTGACCCTGAAGCATTTATCGTCTGTTAGCAGCCACAGGTCAATAATGTGCAATTAACGTAATTTCAAAGAACCGCTCTCTGCTTGTTCAGTAGAACTACATCTGTTAACACACATTGCAGTTACTGTTATTTAAGTAGCTGTGATTAAACAGTTATAAGAAATTTCAATTATTATAGTCCTTTGGGGACGTCCTGACATTGTTTACATACGTCCTTGTTTTCTCTGGTGGCAGCCAGTCTTTATGTACTGTATATGTGAAAGCTTACAGAAGTGTAATTTAGCACTGACCAGTTTCCAGGGTAGGCGTTGAAAGTGCTGTGCGTTCAGCAGAAGTAGTGTTGCAGCCTACTTGAAGGTTATGCAGTGGCAATCATTCGCCATGGCTAGTTCTAATGTGGTAGACTCCATTTCCTCAAAGGTCAGCCTTGTCAAGATGATTTGCAGTCGGTCAACAGAGTAAATTTGCGCGTTGAAGTTCACCAAAGTTCAGCTCCGCATGACTTAGCTTTGCCTTTGGAGTCCTGGGTTTGAATATTTCATTCATATAGCTTCAGTAAAGCTACGTGATGGTCAATAGTGTGATACCTCCACAAATACTGGATGATTTGTCTTGAAATTTGGTGCAGACATTCAATGTCCCCAGCAGGATGAATTTAAATTCCCTGAGTGACCCTCAGACTTTTCATTTGGTGCCATTGTCAGGTCAAAATTTCAAGTTGGCTGGTTTATGACCAGATGTGGTAAACATTACACCTGCTAAACATCAGCATTTTAACATTGTCATTTATGAGCCTGTTAGTGCAGACCGGTTGTGCTAACTGAACATCTATAATTAACCTCACCTGTGTCCATTGTGAAATTGCCAATACACATGCTGAAGAAGGGCAACTTGCCCAAAACATCCATGTGACAATTGTTGTACTAGTCTTTCCTTCCTGTTTACCCCTTTTAGGATCCAGCAACTAGTTTCCATGGTATTAGTGTGAGTTGAGTTAGCATGTAGTTTGGAGATTGTGAGCATAGCTGTAGACTCTAAGTCTTGTTTTAGCTTTCAGGACCACAGTAAACATGGCATGTGGTAAATGGGGAAACAGGCACTGGAGGGGTTAACCAAGTTGTTTCAGTCATCTAAATCTATCCAGACCTTAGCCCTGGAGGTAACAGACCAGAAAACGTTCCTATGAATCATTTTTGGAACACTTATATGGGTCTGTTGAAAGGCACCTACAACCTGTTTTGTTGTTCACTCTCTCACTCTGTAAACTAGAGGAGCATCGAACAACTAAGGGAAAAGGCTGGAGCTGCAAATAATCACAACAAGCCTCAAATTTGTTGATTTATGGAAATAGGTAGATTCACTGAGGTGAGCTACAGTATGAGAGGTTCGTGTAAACAGCTCGTCTCTGAGTACGACCTTGACCAGAGGATGTACTATAGTCTGTTTACTGCATGTATGTAAATGTAGCCATTGTCTCGGGCTTCTTTTCCAGGATTAGCCCCTCATTTCCCTGGCACAGTTCCTTCACCCAGGGCTGTGTCTGCTGTGTACACAGATCTACACAAAGCCCCTGATGTCATTTGACTGATACTATTCTGTCTCACAACACCAGGATGCACACGGTCTCTTCTGTTGTTATTATCAATACACCAAGAGCAGGGGAAACACAGGACTTGACTTAGGGGAGTCCATTTTCATCAGCGCCTTCCATTTCTTTGACTTTGACCTTGACAAGATTTTTCTCTTTGGAGTGTGTAAAAACAGTTTTACTCCGTGTATTTATTTATGCTTTTTGATGATAAGCACTGACATTTTCTTTATGATGAACATATCACTATTGTCAGTCAGTTGTTTTGACCTTGTCTCTGTTAAAGGCAGGAGATTACACTTTCTGATACAAAGGAATCCTCAGATATCAGACTGAAAAAGTCATTTAACATGAACACACACACACACACACAACGCAAACCAGGCTTCTGGCCACCTTTCACAACCACAAGCATAAATCCAGGCGCGTTTTTCAGCCGTTGCTGAAATGGCCGAGGCTGGAGGCAACTCAGTGGCAGCGGGATGGGAGGAGAGTGTTGGTGGTGTGTGTGTGTGTGTTGGGGGCTGGGTGGGGGTTGATAATCACGCATGTGAGAGGAAAGGGCAGTGTGGTGGATGGAGAGAAGGTCCACTGGGTTTCTTCTCTTTTTTTTCCCCCAAACACTGTCCCCATTAACAGGACTGATGTGCATCTCTACAGCAAGTCACAAACTCATTTGGCCTTGGGAGCCATAGAGAGTCCTCAATGTGTTAGGATAAGTCACTCCTGAGACCACTAAAAGCCATTATTAGAAGGTGTTTATCGAGCTCACTGTGGCCTAGATACAGCTTAATATCCTGAGAACAGTTATAGCCCATAATTATATTACATTTTGGATGAAGACCGGCCTTGATTAGATAAGTGATGAATAGCTCCATCAGAAAAAAAAACAAGGTGCAAGGTTTCAAAGGAGATAACACTCCTTTGGCTTATTTTTCAAGGAACTGGAACATTTGCTTTCCTTCTCGTGACTGTATTGTTATATTATTTAACACCATAGATAGAATTCATTGCATGGACAAAGGTTTATATTACATGAGAGATACAGCAAAAAAGGAAGTACACACCTATATCAGGTGTAAATTACAGTAGGCAGGTCTCTTTTTCAGCATCACCCAAGTGTCTTTTATTGCTGGGTTTGAGCTGTCTATTTTAAAAGCACCCAATTTTGTGGCAGAAAGTGAGCTGAAATTGTATACGGTTGATGTGTTAATTACAACTGCCATTTTGCTCCAAAACGAAATTTAAAAATATAAAAAAGTTGTAAATTTATGATGAAATTTTCACCGCTTTTGTCTAATTTAATTACAGGACAATGTCAGAACCTGTGTTTCTTCGCAACTGTATTACATGGTTTTAATGCACCACCACAGCAAAGACACTGTAGCAGCATTGTATCCTGCTGAGTTTAAAATAATGTGATTTTAGAGAGACCATATCATGGTTGGCTAGTTTTTTGGTTGGTTAATTCCAGCAAATTCCAGCGTTTCATTGACTTCATAGCCCAGACAATGACAGGTTCACATAACCTGACCAATCACAAATGAGAAAGAATACCACAAAGCCAATGTTTAGAATCTAAAGCAGGTCAAGTCAGTATCCTCAAGGAACATAATATATCACTACATGAGGCAGGGGAGAAATTTTGTTTGTTTGTGCAATACTACGTAGAGTTAAATACCTGGTCATCTTGGTTATACTGTGCAAACTGTGCAGAAGCCAGGATGTGCTGACTTGGGGAGTGGAAAACACTAGAACAGCAGATGTGCCATATTCTGACTCATTGATGTGCATCAACCTATGATGACACATCTTAACCTGTGTGGGATTACAAAGAAAACATCACAGTCTCACACTGCCGGTATCTGTCGGTCTTCAGATGTCTCTGCCATACACGGCGAAGCCATAATTTATTTTTTTTCTAGTACTCGTGTAGCTTTTATGATCTTTGCTTTTTTCATTATATGTTCTCAAGTGTTCATCACAGTGGCGCTCTCAGGGATCCCTTGCCAGTCAAACCAGTGTCGGTAATGTTATGACGTTTCTCCAGTTTGTCCTTTTCATGAGAGATGGTGTTTATACCAGTTTATCCTGAATTTAAGTGAGAATAAGGCAGAATATATTCAATATGAAAATTTCAAAACTCTTACTTGGGGAAGTGCACTGGCTCAGTGGTTCGCACTTTGGCATCACAGCAGGAGTCTTGAGCTCATATCTCACCACTGGTAGTTTTACATGTTGTGTGTGTGTGTGTTTGGGTTTTCTTGTGTTCTCCCACAGGTCTGGTGAACTAAAGGCCACTGCACATCAGTGTGAACAGGAGTGAGAATGGTTTTGTCCTTAAATGTTTCCCTTTTATACTAGGAAAGGAAATCCACTAAAATTCTAGCAGTGTCTGAAGCAGACTCCCTGTTAAGTCTCCATTTTGTTTAAATTCTCTCTGATTCTTTGACAAAAATAATAAACGATGCATATATCTGCCCAGAAACCTTTATTGTATGACATTATGCCCTAAATCATGCCCTGCTCCTGATTTAAAGAAGTTAGTGGCTCACCATTTTTTCAACTTTGGCACAATAAAAATCTTCTTGTGTAAGTAATTGAGGAAATCATCATAGTCTATATCCCAAAGGCTGCTGCTCATAAATGAATTTTATATGATAATAATTTATATCATCTTATATATTTGACAAAAAGGTCAAGGTTGTTCAGTTTTGAGCTCACCTGTGGCAGCTAGGAGTCAGTGGTGTTACATCGATTCTCATGACACATCACAGTCATTCCCTTTCCTCCTATGTAGATCAAAAATGTATCTTCTGCCATGATCTTAATGGGGCCTGTCCATTGATTTTACACTTAAAGCAACATAAAATGACCTTGATGTCATCAGGGCTCTCTGCTTAGGATGGACTGATGAAGAGATACGGTCAGTTGCATTATGGGAAATAGGATCCATTGTTTTCCCACACTAGGGACTCAAAGTCAGGATATTTAAAACTCTACTGTAACAAATTTGTTTGAGATCCTCTTTTTTTTTTTCAGTTACAGATATCAAAAGTAATGAGGCCTTTAAATCACAGACAACACATTTCAGAAGCAGTGATTAGTCTGGTAAAGTCAGAAATGTCAGTGCTGAAGTCAAAAATTCATGACATTGTTTTTAATCATCTCATTTTCAACTTTTATTGACCCCTTTGCTACTTCTCTTTTTCACACAGTGTTTTTAATGGCGCTGCTGTCTTTTTAAAGTGAAACACTTTTTGACGTTTTGAAAAAGACTTGGCCAAGTCACTCTGTATGTAAGCAGTGTGGTGCGCTACCCGAGAGGCAAAAGATATAACTGACATTTTTAAATAGGTTCAATGAATAGGTTCATTGGGACTTTAATTACATTCACTCTTTAACCGTGAGTGTTGTGGGCAATGGAAGTGGATCTTGACAAGCCAATGTGCTCTTATGACACCCCACCCACATAGCACTGCTGTATTCCTGATTGCCCCTCTATCTGCAGGCAGCACAGGCATACCAGTGAAATCACTAATGCTTAATTAGCAGATTAGAAGATCCAATTAGGAGATCTCTCTGTCTCAAATCAGGCCTCTGTCAACATGTCTTATGAAAATGAGATACTCTACATTCCCACTTTAAGTGGGCGTTTCTCCCTCCCGCCAAAATGACCGCACTCTTGATTGACTGTTGCGTGCTTTGTTTAGCCCTGTGGTTACCTTGTTTTGAAGCCCATTCTAGATTAATCATTTATATTTCAGGAACATCTCAAAGCGAGGTTGAGCTGTGTGTTAATGCTGAGATAAGACCAGACAGTGTAGATGTAATATGAAAACATATAATTTTATTCTGCAGCCGTTTCCTTATGTTTTGCATCTTCTGGGCTTTTTAAAACAAAGGGTGCCTGAAACGAAATATGTGGGCTAACAGCAGAAGCAAATATAATGACATGAAAAGAGAAAACAGGTGTGTAGGCCTGAGAATACACTTGGGGTTGTGGTTTTGATTATGTTTTCTCAAGAAAATGTGTATGATGTTGAATTTGCCTACATTATCCTTAAGCTAACCTGGCATTATTTATTTTTATTTGGAAATGATCAATAGTTAATAGCTATTTAACCAAAAGCAATACTGTTGCTTGATTTATCAGGGTAACCACAACTATCTGTCTTATGCACATTTTGCATACGTTGCCACTTTATCAAATGGGCTGCAGCAAAAAAGGGAATTTACAAGTGCTTAAATAAACCATTTGGCCTAATTGATACACACCACACCATTTACAGCTGTTATTGCTAACCTTTTGCTTGTCCATGAGACATAAAGCAACATTCTCATCTCATCAGTGTCATGTTTTTGGCCACATGATGAGTATTCATGGCCTTTTTCACTCTGCATCTACAAAGAAACACATCTTATCTTACAGCATAAAGGTCTTTAGGTGCTCAGTGTTCTTCACCAGCTAGTTGCTAACTTTGTCCGTCTTCTTTTTGGTGTTGAGTCTGTTTATCCCAGCTTGTCTGCAGAAAACAGATGCTCTACTTCTGCTGGAAACTGGGTTGACACTCAATGACCCTAAACCCAAAACAATTAGCAGAAATATCCTAAAGAGCTCAAGAGAGAAGAATGTTGTGCAGTGCATCAGCTGGTTTGACACTATGAGCAACAAAAGGACGGACACTCGTCGATCATAATTCTCCTTTGAGTCATGGTCACTACATTAATGAAGACCTGACCCTTTCACATAGTTTTATAAATGGCTTCAGCCATATTGGATATTCCTTGTGAATTTAAGCTTCATGTGTATGTGGAGGAACTTACTTTAACTTTGTTTTCCTTTTGTTTTGTAATTAAAACGAAGAGCTGCAGTTAAAGGAAACAGCTTATGTGGATCTTAAAGGTGCTTTTCATCCACAACTGAAGTGACTTTTAAGGAAACACAATGACTAAAATTGCCTTGAATGCACACTCCTTTGATTGCTAAAACAATGACCCATGCAATTTGAAGTTTGACTCCCCATGTGAGATAATAGGACAAATGTACTGAATTTTGCTAGGTGACAGTAATTGCTCATAAGTGATACTCACTGATATGACATGCAAATTGCTTTCTATGGTATCATTGGGACTGAGTGCCTCCAGAAACTGACAGCACATCCAGACACTTCTGTGGGCATACAAACAGGGCTCATTAAATATGAAACCCAGACAAGCCTTTTTTTCAGTTTTTGGTTAAGACAGAAATTGTTTGCTTTGTCATTCCACCCAGGACTCTTAATGTTGCTACAACTAACCTCACCTGAAAAGTTCAAGATCCAGCAAAACAGGTTGAGCTTTATCACTTTTTAAATCAAATACATCTTTAAGAAGATTTTGTTGCAATCAAACTGGGATGAGGAAGCGGGATGTTAGGGAAAGCATGGTTGCTAATGCATGATCAGTAATAACAAAAGACACCACCAGCTAAATCCATGAAAAATCACACTACAGATTCCCCCTGTGACAAGCATGAATATGAATTATTTTTGTTTTGTTTATAGGTAGAGCACATCAGGTGCTGTTAGGATTTCATGAGGTTTTTGCATAAGAGCAAAAGGATTCTCTTTTTGTTTTTTCTTCTTCTCCTTTGTCATGTTTGGAAAACAGGAAAATACCAGTTTTTGTTTCTTGTGCATGTCATACTGCACCCTCCTGACATGTAGATGGTTAATGCATTACTTCTTAATTGTGTACGAATTAAGTGCTGGAAAATGAAATGACAAAACATACACATTAACAAACTGTCAGCACTATTAAAGAGAAGACAGTAACTGCTGGGTTCATTTCCACCCACAGCTGTGACCTCAGCTTTTAACTCACTGAGTATACAATGTTGTTATTACTGATAGGAATGATGTGCAAAGCTATAAAAAAAATAAGATTCAGCTTGTATTAAACCAGAGTTATCCTTTAAAGCACAATCTCCACAGAATATTTCTGCAACCATTATGTTGGCATTTGGTCAGACAGTCATTATTATCATTCATTCATGATCCCCAGAGAATAATTCCTGTGGATTTTGTTGACCCTGAACCGTTTTGTCTCTCTCCATTCTGATGTCAAATGCTGTATCTACTTAAAGAGTGTGGTACATGTGTATTTCAGAGGTCAGTGTCTTTCTAACTTTACTTTAAATTCTAGTAGCGAGCCTAAAGTTTTCAAAAAATACCAAACATGTCAAGCTGAATTTTGGTGAAATGAGTATAAAATGATACATAATGTAGAATATTTCTTTTTGATGGGATGGTGCAGTCATGAAAAAAACAACTCTTGAGTTTGAATATTTCTCCCAGCATAAGCATCATAAAACTTCAGTGAAGAGCTGGAACAAGCTGTCAGACATAAGGATTTCTAATCTTAAAGCAACCGGGGGAGGAAAAGTGCATTCCCATGCAGTTTGCTGTGGATATTTCATGGTGTTTACAATACAAGGAAGTTTATGGTGACCCCTGATCCTTCCCTTTAGCCCCACCAACAGGCCAGACTTTTCATTTATAGACTTATGTAAGGCTCTTAAAGGCTGGTTGACTTAGTTGTGTATGTGAATCCAACATGTGATATGATGAAAAGAGTATTGTGGAGACTTTGATGTTCTCTTCTGCCCTCCCTCTTGAATGAATTTAAACCAAGAAACTCTAATATGGACTACCAAGAATGATTCTCTGCAACCATCCACCCTGACCCCCCCACTTCCCCCAAAGCCAAAGTCCACATTAACATCGTAATAGGAAAGTGTGTTAAAGCACAGCTTTAGCAGCCTGACAAGAGCGAATTGGATGTCAGAAGGATTCCTGCTCAGTTTAATTGAATCTGCCCAGCACTAAAAAAGAAAATCTGAAGTCAAAATAACCTATTAGATCTATCAGGTAATGTTTTGTTGAGTTTGACAGGTAGCACTGCGCTGCCCCCCACCACCACCTTCACTCCTTTATTCCTGCAGGTTGAGTAATGCAGGAATGTAGAGGTGGGTGGTAGGTGATGTTATCCACAGTGTTTCTTTCTCTCTGTTTCTGTTATTCGTTAATAAATTGTGGCCTGCTCTTTCTGTTTCCTGGAGCTCACTCAGCAAATCCCTTGAGTTTGTAACCAGGCTGGAGAAGCATGTGGAGGGGTTTCAGTGAGTTACTACAGCTAATGGATAGTGGGGGCTGGAGGTCTGTTCCACGTGAACTGATTGCTAAAAACTGGTTGTTGCACAGTGTCCTGACTTCACTGATTCTGCCATTTCCTCTTTCCTTTTAAACAAGTCTTTTAAAAAGGCATTAGCTTGGAAGTGAAGGTTAAGTGTATGGTGTAATGGTATCCAAATAAGCTAAAAGCACAAAAATGCATCTGTAATGTATACATTATATTAGGCAGGAAAGTGCTTTGTGAATGCAGAGTTTATTTAAGGTCACATCTCGTTGCCAAATTTAGCCACGTGAATCATCTTCTCTCCACCACCCCCTCCATCCATTCTCCAATAGAACAGTGTGGACTGTTGGTTAAAATATTTGCTCCTCCAATCACGTCCACAAACGGATGTTAACTCTGGGTTGTCATGGATCCCTACACCTGATCAATAGCTTTCACATATCATTACAACCAAGAGCTCCAGGGTTTGTTTTTGTTTTTTTTGTTTTTTTTACTTCACACCTGCTTTGGAAGTTAAAAACATTATCTACTGTTTCCACTGTGAGTAGTTTGTGAATGTTTCCACAATGTTTGACTGTTTCCCTTTTTACAGATTTCTAATTGTATAATACCAAGTAACATTATCTCATGAGATTGAGTATAAATAATGCTCCAATCTCAGGAACAACAACATCAACATTTTATGTAACATGTTTATACATTTAAGTCATTTAATGCTGTTGTGGTCATGGTTAGGTTTAAAAAATGTTTAAAAAATAAAAAAGGTTTTCTAAATATCTCTGATTATAGCACATGAAATGACCTAAGGAAGCTGACATGTTATTTGTACGCCATTTGGTGATAGCAGGCTGTACAGTGAGATTTCTCACAGTGCACCAGGAGCATGGTCATCTCTTTTCCTGCTCAGTTTCATGACTTCCTGATTGCAGTCCAAACTGTTAATGTTGCGGCAATGTGGTTTGAGTGGTTACCAAAAAAAAAGGAGCCAAACTGGTCCCAGGAAAATTATTTCTCCTTGGGTCTTGTTAGTTGGAAACAAATAATACCAAAAGGGTACATGCTGAACCATGTGGATCATTCCCTATTCTCATTGCTGTTCCAAATGTGAAGTCTAAATTTGTTATTGAATAATACTGGATGCATTAGTGACCATATACATATCTTAACATGTGTACTTCATCTATGGAGTTCATTCAACAAAAGGAAAAAGTACTGGAGCACAGGAGCAGCAGTCATGATAACAGACTAGGCAGCTCTAGATTTACTGTGGGTGCAAGTTACAGTGTCTGGGTTTGGCCACTGGCAACAGGCAACCAAGTCAACCATACAGTCAAAAATCTTCTTAATGAATTCTGGTCATGGCAGGAACATGCTTTAGGTGGTTGGTTAACGCTGCAGCTCCAATGTCCCTCCATTTACAGTCAATGGCTTCCATTGAATATAATTTACATTTCTATCACGTTTAACTGTCAGACAGCCCCACAGGGATTTGGTGGCTGTTGTCTGTCCATACTGAGTTTGTTCTTTCCTCTGCTTTCAGATTCTCGAGCCGGAGAAGGAGCACCCAGAACAGTGGACCATGCAGTGATTGGAGGAGTGGTGGCTGTGGTTGTCTTTGCTATGCTCTGTCTACTCATCGTCCTGGGGCGCTACTTTGCAAGACACAAAGGTAGTGTGGACCTGAGAATACAGCTTAATAAACAACTCAAACGCAAACACATTTCATTTTTACTGACTAAAGCTGTAAAGTGGTCATCTTCTCCCTGTTTAGATAGATACCATAAAAATATCTTCAACTAACTGTTGAGTGGCTGCAACAGAAGGTTTGTAACTACATCAGAAATTTAATATATTAAAAAAAACTCTGAATAGGATAGGTTAGTAGAAGCAAAACATACCACTTTATGCAAAAGGGGTAATACGGTCTGCATTTAAAATGAATGCACTGTCTGATTCTGGGTCAGTTTTTGATGAATTCATCATCTACAGCGCTTTTTACATTTTCAAGAGCTGAGAGTCTCACCTCTGACTGGCTTCTTCTGTGTAGTGACAGTGGCAGAGACTCATGGGTATTGTAGTATTTAAGGCCATCAGCCGTGCCAAACTGACTTGATTTAAAAATATGGAGGAAAAAAAGACACGATTTCTCTGAAATAAACCTGAAATAATCTAAACTGATCACCATAACATAAACCTTTAGTGTCATTAAATTATATAGAGGACAGACTTCTGTGTTTCTGTGTTGAGGAACCATTGGTTCCTAACTTGAGGATTGACATCAGGAACTGAACCCGAACGTGCAGCCTCTTTATTTTGTTTCTGTAAAAATCTCTTTTTACATCCTTCATTGGAGGCTGTCCAAATAATGGAAATATGGCTATTAAGGCTATGGGTTACTGATGGTGAGTAAAATTACATTTTTCATGCTGCTATGCTGAGTAGTATAACATATTTCGTATGCTGCCCTCATAACACAGAAATAATTAGAATCTATAAGGAATTTCACACCATGATATTTCTTATGCAGGAGGAAATGGAATTGGATACATTAACCACTTCAGAAAGGAAATAGTATAAATGAGGCAGTGGAAATGTCCAGAAAAGACATTTTCGGTGGCGTTGCATTCAGCGCTTCCCCTGAGATTCAAGTCGACATGATTTGTGTTGTCTGTTGATGAATCTCAGAGGGTGTCTCTGAACCTGTCCTGTAGCATATATGACTGGTACACAGCTGACCCACACAGTTCATTATTTGTAATCAACCTCACCTTCTCAGTCTGTTAACGCTGGCTCGGCTTGTATCACTGCTGTCTGGCAACAACTGCTTGCACCTGCCGATAAAGTTTAGCTGTACTGCTGTCAAACTAATGGCCTAAATCTTTTGTCTCTGTTTTGTATTTGGCAATGTACTGCAGAGGCAGGCTTACCCCTGCCCAGTGGTCTAAAAATTATTCACGCCACAGCCCGTTGTTTGGTTAAAAACACACACAAGATTTATTAAAGATTTATTAAGGCCCGCTGATTTAGAGTTTAGCAGGATAACAACCAAGGCTTCGCAGAACGAGGTAAGAAACTGTGTGCTCCCAAAGCTATGTCACTCATTAACTGACTGACCCACCCTACTGGTGTAGCCAAAAACACAGAAATCTTAAAGTGACAGTACTCAACAGTAGGGATAAATCAAATGATTCATACCTCATGAATTCTCACAGAGGCGGATTATTAATAATGGATTCTATTCATTCCAGTAAACATAAACACATGCTATGTCCTGTTGACTGACTCTTACATGATTCATCAGAACTGAAGGCCTAGCACCACACCACCGGATAGCAAGGACAGCCAGGCAGATTGTAAAGGATAAATATGGTTTATAACAACGTGGATCTTATTTTTGTAGTTTTTGTAGCCTTCATTTGTATCAGCAATAATAACACATTATGTTATGTTTTCACATTAAGTCAATGCTGATATCTAGAAATGTGGTGACATTGCTGAAAGCTTTCAAACCAACCCACAGGTCAGTCAAGATTATTTGGAAGAGAAAACAGAGATGAATGGTAAAACTACTACCCACACTGTCCATTTTAAACAGTTTACAGATCGAGTTTATGGTTCAGCCTTGACCCTTGACTCACCATACTTGGAATAGTTGTGTGTGCACACAGTTTTCTATCGTTACATAGCCAATGTTAGCGTTATTTCTTCTACTTGAGTTAGTATGCTAATTAGCTAGCTGTGGCCTGACCTACCCATCTCACCACTTTCCAATAGCAATCACTGTAGCATCCAGACTGCCCTGAAGACATAGCACTGCTCAGAGGGTGTATTATAACCCCTTGTATTGTAAATCCAACAATGGATGAAGCCCTCGGCAAGCAACCATCACCACCACCTGAAACCATGTACAGCAGCAGAGAAAACATACAAATAGCCATTTAAGCGCTCACCTGTTTCATCGCCACGGTGGCATTATTTTCTATTACGCTGTTCAAGTTATGTTTTCTATAGAGAATACCACTAAGATACAGATAAACAAAATGGAGACCAGTTTGACTAATGGCATTGCATGTGGTGCAAGTTGTAAGCTGTTTACAGGTTTAAGTGCCGTGGATGCCAGTTATGAATATTAATGAAAGAATAATAATGATCACAGGGAGACAAAAGGCAGATTTTTTTTCAGCCTCTTTTGGTGACTACACCTATGCAGAAAAATGTTGAGCTGTGAGACTGGAGACTGGAGGGGTCACTACCAGGATGTGAGGTCAACTTTTAACTCCCATTCTGTCGGAAACTCTCCATGATAACCACTCAGTATAACACTTAGAAACAACCCACAGCCTTGAGAATAAGAGTGTGGCTGTGTTAACTCAACGGGGGCGGATTACTGCATAATTGTGATATTGTGTTGAATTGCCAAAAGTCAGATACACTGAGTATTAGTTATAGAAGAATGGCTGCCCAAGTGGCAGTAAAGTTCAGTACTTTTTCCTTCAAATTGTCATAAAAACCAGGTGTTAAATAAGGAGAACAAGAAGTGGAAACGCTGAAAGGAAAAACAGGATTTGGCTTTTCTGACATACAGTCTCAACATGTCACTATCCTCCTTACAGCACCACTGAACCCCCTGTTTCTATCTACTCAAACAGCATTTGTGCTTGTATTTGTTCCACATGTGGAAGTGCCCTTCCCCATTCGTTCTGGAATATTGCCTTCGTTATCAAACTCTACCCTGATAGGATATGAATAAATCTTCTAAATTAGGTTTGAAGTGGCTTGCTAGTTCCTTTTTTTCTGAACTTGACAAGGTTAATTTGAAGGTGTGAGCCATGCTCTTCCTCACACTCAAGATTATTTCAAAACCCTGATTTTCATGTGCCAATCTTGAATGAAAAAGAAGGGAAATGATGTATAATTTGAATATTACAGCCTGCTGCTGTTTGGTTTGTGTAGATGACCACACGGTGAAGGAATTTGCATAATTAGGTGCTGTGTGATGTAGAGGCACATTTTAATCTTTTGTATCATCTAAGCAGCAGGCT